>JAUMHP010000040.1:6116899-6142206 GCA_032361065.1 Enteromius trimaculatus | reverse complement strand
TAATAATAATAATAATAATAATAATAATAATAATAATAATAATTATTATTATTATTATTATTATTATTATTATTATTATTATTATTATTATATTATAACAACAACAACTATTGGAATTATCTTTCAAATTAAATATTAATAGTTGCTAACATTTTAGATTTAACATGATTAAAATAGCAATGGTATTTTTTTATTTAATAACGTTAATAATTTTATTAACCATTTTAGCTTCTCATAACTATTACATCATTTTATTAGTTTTTTTTTTATTTTGATATATATTATCATTATTGCTATCACTATCATAAATATTATAATTATTTATTATAGACCGTTTGTTCTGGGTTACAGACAGTTTCTGTACAAATAATAGAATTTGTATTTTTAATTTAAAAAAAAAACTTGCTACTAATAGTATTGTTTATAAATATTTTATATTTTTAAAACAACATTCTTATTAAAATATTAATAGTTACATATTGAACCACTAAAATATATATTTTTATTTAATAATACTATTATGTATTAATGAATGACTAAATAATTAGTTGTTTATTTCACAATAATAACTATCATCAAACTATTTATAGTTACAGATATATTTAACTTTACTAAAACAGTTATTATGATTTGCATATCTATTAATATTACTATTAATAATAATCAGTAATATTATTGATAAAATTATATACATATATAAAATAATATTATAAATATATAATATTTTCATTAAATGTAAAATAATGAATTTATATTAGAAATATTTAAGAACAACAATGATAATAATTGCTGTTGTAACTGCTTATTAACATTAAAATAATATTATTTTTTATTATCATTATAATTATTAACTGATACATAATCCAAAAACTCTGCATACAAATCCAAAAACTCTGTCACTAAGAGTGCATGATACAGTTCAGACATTTCAGACACAGTTCAGCCCTAAACATTCCTTGAACAAACCACAGGTACCATCTTCGGTTGTTAGCGTGTGTTTATGGGGAAGAACTGCAGCCTTAAAATAGCCCTTTCCAAAAAAGAAAATGCTCAAATCTATTCTTAAACTGGGCTCACCCAAGATGTCTGCATCACAAGATCTGCCAACTTCAAGAACTAAATGTCTGCTCCACTTCCCCTCTAAAACATCTTCTCATCAGCTGCTAAAATCTTTCAGCAAAACTATCCATTCAAGACCGGACTAATCAATGATGTCGAACTCATCATTTAGAGCTTATTCAAAGTGATTTAAAGGGAAAGAGTAGTAACCTTTTCAATGTTGGTAATAAATTGACTGTCTAGAAAATTATTTGACTAGTTTTGTGCAATATAACATATCTAGCCTGTATATTCCTTAAACATCTATGAGCAGAAATGGCTGCATATGGTTATATTCAATCTAGGTTATTTTCTGAATGTCATAAACCTCGACTGGCTCTTTTTGGATATTTGATTATTTTAAAAGAAAATTAAATTAATATATAGGATATAATATCTGACAATATACTGTGCTTTTGTGCATTCTATAAAGCAAATAATGCATCCAAGTAAAAAATTCAAGTATACAGTGTAAATTTAATGGTGCTGACAAATTCATAGCACCTACTTAAGGCAGACCCGAATCTAATCGATACAGCTTGTAATCAGGGCCAAGTCTGCATCCAATGTAATCAAATAACTCTAAAGCCTCATGCAGGGCATTGAGAAAGCACAGAAAGAAAAACACAAACCATGTTATATGGAAAACGGAACAAATAAAACTGAGAAAATGAAAGTGTGAGACTTCCATCTTATCTAATCTCTGCATGGGAAAGAACAAGACTGAACAAATATCCCTTGCAAATAAAAGCTCCCATCTGTTTACAAACTGCCTTTTCCTGTAAGCCTCTCATTGCTGTACATACTTTGGCAGTTCAGCACTTAGGCCAAAGGCTAATTCGGGATCAGCTGACCAAACAAAGCTAGTCTAGATATGCAGACGATGACACACACAAGAACAAAAGCTAATCAAACGTGTTGTGAATCAGATGTCTAAAGGCATCGATAGCAAAGGGCACTTCAGCAGGTTATAATTAGCTAAGCTCGTCACGCTCAATGACTGAGCACTTCAAACAAACACTACAGATAACACTAGCAGAACATGACTGTGGCGGAAAACGTCTTGAAAAACTGACCAAGACTCTTACAGTAGGTGCTAGCAGGAAAAATCATTTAATTAATCATCCTGAGCAACTAGGCTGGGTCTGTTCAAGGGGTTATTTGATGTTGCTAAAAAGAACAGGTGTAATGAAATATGTTTACGCAGTTTCAAAAGTGCAAAAAACACATTTTCCACATACACTACATGCTCTAAGCCCAGCCTCCTGAAACAGGTCGATTTGTACAAAGCTAATTGTTTTAAAAAAAGCATGATGTGCTATGATAGGCCAGCCATCATGTGTGTTGTGATCGGCCCGAATACCACAAGCATGTGGCAGAAATGTTACTGCGCTTACCGTGATGCTGCGTCCCGACGCTATGACACCAAAACAATAAAACAAATTGCAAACGAGGCATTCGTTGCATCCAATCCAGTGGAGACATAATTACTGATTATTAGGAATTACTGTACTGTACTGTTAACATAACATGTCTGCGTTTGTGATCGGAGTAACGACAAACAGAAAGCACTATCCTTCACTGCTCAACTCTCACTATGCCCTGTTTTGGAAGCGCAAACAAATTAGTTTCACAGTTTCACAATGACATGCAGCGTCTCCTGAACATGGCACCCGCAGCGACACTACAGCGACACTACTAGCTTCGCTTTCTTTCTTTGCGTACATGTTTGGATGGTGTTTGAAAATAAACCCACTCTGTGATGTAGAAAAGTGGTTGCATGTTTAAACGGGGGTTAAACTGTTATAAAGAATATCTCTTTGGTATTGAAACTTTAATCTTTGCAACTTCTGGATCTTATCCATGCACCAACAACCTGTAACACTCCAAAGAGAAAATAAAACTTGAAATTGCATTACATGACCCCGTTAATAAGTGTTTTTAGACTATTTTTTTAGTTGGTCCAGTCAGGCTAGTTACATTTTTGGATTCCAACTGCAATAAAATTGTATCTTGTTCTACATAAAATATAACAAACATTTAATTAAAATAAAAATAAATAAATAAATGCGCTCACCAAGTGATCAAAAATGCAGCAAAAACAAATAGTGAATTAGGTTTTCAATTTTAATATATTTAAAAATGGCATTCATAGTTTTACAAGTGCAAAACTGAATTTATTCAGAAAACAGAAATCTGATTTGCTGCTCAATAAACATTTCCTATTATTATCAATGTTGAAAATAGTGTTGTTGGTTAATATTTTTTGCAGAAATTGTGATGCACTAGTTAAGGGAGGGCAAGTAATATTACATTATAGCAATATTATAGATAAATGAAGACGTTTGTCATAATCACACAGGCTTGCTATGGAAGTGGTTTAACACAATAACAACAGGAAAAGTCAAATGAAACGCTGTTTGCAAAATAGTTTCCCACCAATAAGGAATGTAAATAGTCTATAATGTTCTGAGCTCTGGATCAAACTGATGGAGCCCTGGTGAATAATAAAAAAACTCTAAAGCTTCCCAGCAAAAATAGAAAGGTCAAAGAGTAAAGAGAGAGACTATATATGGTTGTGTGTGTGTGTGTGTGTGTTAAAGGGGCAGGTCCCCATCCCTTCTCCCAGACAGAGGCTGCCTTTGGAGGCCCTCTAGAGAGCAGATTGTGTGAATGAGTTACGACAGATGAGGCCTGTTCCCTCACCACTGGAATCCTAAAACACGCACAAAATCAAATCAACCGAGCAACAAATGCTCATCCAATGCTAATGTAAAGCTCTTGAGAGAATCTGCATACACCTGAGCTAATCGCACAGATCGCTTAGAATGCGGCTACATGATCATACGACCCTAAAATCTCAGCATCGTTCCAGCTGTTTCCCATGAGGTCTACAACAGTTTCTCTTACATTTCTAAATAGGGTAAAACTATACCCTATACCGTCTTTATACTTTGATCATATACAAACCACTTCCTGTAACCACTTCCACAAAACTTTGCTTCACCCATGTCATAATAACTAGGATTATACCAAACAAAATACAAATGTGTGTTGCAAGTGCTTTTTTTTTTTTTTTAAACAAAAGTATGACATTCAATAGTTGGCAGACAAGGATAATAGTGCTTTTACGTGTTAGATAAAATGATAAGTGTTTTAATGTAATAATTTTATTTTTAATATTATAATATAATATTACTCCAATATAATCACTTGTGGTCAGGCGATATACCGGTAGACACGATTAGAAATTTGTCAACCGAATTTTTTGCGATTGAGATCACGTGACGTTGCATGTTACGTATCCACGCAATTGCCAACTTATCGACTTAGCCGCTAGATTAAGCGGCTTTTCAGACCCCTTGGCGACATTTTTCTAGCGACTTCTTGGACAAACCTCAGCAAGTCTCTGGTAGTGCCGCGCGAGCCTCTCGGTGCAGCAGTGGTGAGCTCACTTACATGTGACGAAACCAACAACGAGAAGATTGTAAAGAAAAAAGGTGCATCGTCTGTTGTGTGGAATTGCTTTGGGTATAAGAAAAGTGATACGAATGAGATGAACGAGATTTGCAAGCTATGCAAGAGCACTGTTTTAGCAAGCGATGGAAAAATCAACATTCTAAAGCGCTTAACGTTGAAAACATTTAATGTCGCTTAACCCACCTAAAAACTGATGAGGGACGCCCACATTTCTGTCAAACCTTTCTTGTAATAATCACTAACGACTGTCAAAAGAACGAGCCCATATTCGACAGATAAAGTGAATAATATCACGTTAAGCGTTTTCTCCCTCATAGAAGTCCAATATAAGGTCAACGTGATGTTATTCACTTTATCTATAAAATATCTATACAGCTTTCACAAAGCAAGTTTTCCACAGAATGCACAACTTTGAATGGTTATAATGTCAACTCGACATCTACCAGCAGGGGCTAACTGGACCATGCTAACACTCTGCGTGGGGTGAGACTCTCAAAGAAAAATACAAACAGACTAGTTTGTATTCACTGTGTATTTGCATTTCCCCAAGCCAAACGTAACATACAACAGTCAGCCTCTTAGTCAGGCACAGCAATAAAGAATGTGTGCTTGCTGTGAGGTTTTTTAATGCAGCGTAAAATGCATCGCACCAAAAAACAAAAGGTAATTTTTCAAGGCAGAGAGGCTTCTGTTACTAAACATACACATAATTTGCCAAAAGAATGGTAATATTAATGTTTGCACATTATAATAGTCAAAGAATCAACATCAATTCCAAATTAGCATTTTTAGTTTTGGTTTTCAGCCCATCACTATTGAAAAGCTATATTGGGTAGAAGTGAACACATTAATATTGCAAAAGGATTTTTTTCTTATTTGTTACAGTTAATAATTGATAGCAGAGGCAATCCATTACCCGGGCCCCTCTCAGCCCTGACAGAACTACTCTGGACACAAATGACCAGCCGGGGTGGAAGAGAGACCAGCAAAAAGAGGGGGAGGGGAAGAAAGTGTGAGAGAGAGAGAAAACAAATGAGCCAAAATGTCTGCACCAGCACCTAGCTAAGCCAATAAGCCCGGCCACAAACACTGTTTGTTTCTGTTCTCTGTCGGTGTTTGTTTCAGCAAAAAGTTGCATGATTATGTTTCCCCCACCTAAGCGGTTTTAATCAATCCCGACTAAAAGAAATAATTCAACCGCTAAGTAAAGAACTATTCTTTAGTTTTTCTGTGCACCCCACTGAATTCAGCACACCAAGTTTTAAAATGCAACTGCATGCTTGTAGGCAGTGAGCGAGGGCAGCCATTGCATAGCATTGCTAATGGCTTGCTAGCTCACTGTGCTTCGTAAATGCTTAAAGCACCCAGTGGCATGCTGAGTCGCATTAAAAAAAGAAGGGTGGAGTGCGTTCTTGATTAGATAGGTTGAGCTGCACAAGTCACTAGATTCCTGCATTTTTCCCCTCTGGCTCGCTTTCCCTGTTTTGCACCAACCTCTCAGTCTTCTTTGACGCAGAGAAAGCCGCTATGTACTACCAACAATAAACAATCATTTCACAATCTCTTGCAACTGCAAAGCAGAATCGAAAAAAGCAACAGTAAACACAAGAGGTGCACGTTGTTGTAAGTGGGACATATTTTAGTCGATGCCACTGTTACACATGAAAGCCTCTTGAAATCAATCAATAAACAGAGTTTTCTACCCTGTGTGGGCTTTTCTTATTGAAAAAGGAAGTTTGTGCATAACATATGCAAGCTACACTTTTTTTTTTTTTCCAGGAATGTACAAAATAATTTGTTATATCAAATCGGTCAAACGAGGATTAATGGATATTTATAAATCTATGCATAGATAAAGAGTGTAGATATTTGAATTTTGGGGATTTGGACAAGAATCTATAATACTTAAGTTCATTCTTAAACATCCTTTTAATAACATATAATCAATTTTTATAATGTACTAGATTCACTTGTAGGTTTTCAAATGACTGATATTAGTTTTTAGCATTTTATTTATTGTATATAATTTACATAATGTATAAAGTTGTATATCATTTTAATACTATTATTGCTATCAGTCGTAAAATAAAAACTGATTTATGGGTACTGGCCATTATATATACTAGTACCGTCTAATCAATCAACAATATGTTTGTACTACGCATAGATGCTTAACGAATCAAAAAAATTAAAAACATATTTACATATAAATAAACAAGTATCATATAATTTAAACATTTATTTTGGATTAAATGAAATCACAATGAATTGATTTGACAGCACTAATCTCTACATTTTAATAAGCCAGTAGGTTTAAGTTATATGAACAAGGATTGAGTACTTTTAGGGGGAATATACATATTTTTTAAATTTGAATTTTTGTAAGTGGTTTTGAAAACAGCCACTTAGAAATTAGAAATCACATGAGATGAAATAGTCTCAATAGCAGAAGTGAGCATTAACACTTCAGGCTTCAGTGTGAGTTGCCACATTACTGTACCGTACATGTGTTCCCAACTTCATTTGGCTCTTTCACAAACAGTCTTATGAGACGGGTACGAAAGAAGAAGTTTACAAAAAAAAGAGAGGATGAGGCCAAATGGAAAATGCTAAGACACTAAAAAAAATGAGCCCACAGGGGCATTTTTAACTAACGTCACAGTCCAGTTTGAGGAATATGGTGTGGCTATTGTGGGGAGTAATAACTTCTGATCTTCTGATCTCACCAGTCACATGTCTCACACGTACAGGCCAAAAAAAAAAAACATTTTCACATCAGCCCCTTTTATTATACTTCTGGTACAGTTGCTAGTTACCTATCTGAGACGACCCTCAGTGAAGCAGTGTGCTCTTTAAGCCATCAAGAACGTTCGAGTCAAATGATCTGCTCTGCTCTTGAACTGTTGCCAAACCGTCAAAAACACATCAGACTTTTGACCCTATGCCGCTAAAAGCTGTGCAGCACTAGGGGATTCAGAGAATGTGCAATGCATTTTTCAAAAAAAAAAAAAAAAATCAGCTGATCTTTTCCAAACAGTATTACTTAGAATTTAAAATGCCATAACTTCTCGTGGGAAGCTAGAAACCACCTCAGATCTTTTTATATAACGAAACAAAGTGCTATTGTGTCATTTCCACTGTTATGATTTCATAAAAAGTTCAAAGCATTTCGAATTTCCAGCTGGTTCAGATGCAAATGATAGTCATCTTTTTAACTATAAAGCAACAGAGTGGATCCTGTTTTGAGACGGCCAGTTGCATATATTTTCTGATTTTTCTGAAGTGTTCCAATCATGAATAGAACATAAGCTATCTAAAAACAATACATTCAAAGATTCAAGAAGAGCTCCATTTAATTTAGACATAAGAGGGAACAGAATGAGGGTTAATAAACAATGGATTTGGAACAACAAACACTACCGTTCAAACATTTGAGGTCCGCATGTTTTTAATGCTTTTAAAGTCTTATGCTGGCCAAGACTGCATTAATTCACAAAAAATAAAACATTATTGTAAAACAATGTTACTATTAATTAAAAATAAAACTTTAGCAGCCATTGCATTTTCAGTGTCACATGATCCTTCAGAAATCATTCTAATATGCTGATTTGCTGCTTAAGAAACATATCTTTCTCAATTTCTTTTAAAAAGAAAACAATTTTTGGAGGATGTCTACAAGTCATCTGAAGCAAAAAAAAAAGTGCAATCACAAAAATTGCCATATGTATTTAAAAATTGGTGTTTATCTATGCATAACTGCTAAGAAACAGATATAGAAATACTAATAGGCCCATACACCTGGCATGGGGCTCCTCTTCAAGTATTTTAGTAGCCACTCGGCTCCAATAAAAACAGTCTGGTCCTTATCAGCCACATGTGAGACATTGAGACAACTCCACCTTCATGCACCAAAAAACAGTCTGAGTACGGCACTTCAAAACTATAGTAAAACTAGACCGTAAACTTACTGCAACAAGAAAAGAGGGATACAGGGAAGGAAGCTTCTCATCAAAAAAACAACTACAAAAGCTTTTGTCCATGCATGTCTCAAGCACGACGAAATCTAAAAATTACTTGTGAGAACATTGTGTGTTATAACAAAGCACTTGTTCTTTCTTGGATCTAATCTTATTATAGCATTGTGTGGATGAGCTCAGAAATCATTTTAATTAGATTTGGAGCCATGAAATATTGTTCAACAGACTACCGTTTACTCTGGAAGCTCAAAGCATGTGAAATCACACCCCTTCTCTCAAGCCCCGTGCATCAGCTACAAGGCCAAATGCAGTAGTAAGCTGCCATTCGAATGTTCCTTCTAAACAATGGCAAAATATGCCAAATAGTTGGCTGTTGGAGTCTAAACCGTGTTGCTGATTGCACAATGAGATAAAACATGAATTCAATAGCAATGTTCCTAGCCGAGCTCCACCAGATTAAAGGAATCCAATAAAAAAAAAGCATCACATGAGCCTGAAGGAGATTTCGAACATGTTTGGTTGGGGCTTGATAGCAGCCAGAGCTGTAAGTGAGTGATTTCATTACAGATTATTGGTGTATATTACCACTAAGAGGAAGGGAAGACCCCATGGTACACATACAATGCGTGAATGACTAAATGCATTGAGTCACCCGGTGCAGACAGAAAGGAGAGTTAAGTGTTCAGTTGTCTTGGCAACTAAAGTAGCAGCAAACAAAGGCACTTCATATGATTTAGAGAAATATTTAAAAATCCTTGACAATATTGAATACAAAACACTCGAAATACACAGATCGCGGAACCAGCTGTAACTGGAATGATCACTGGCGCAAATCATACCATTAAATAGAATTCCAAATTAATCTATCCATACTATCACTGTTTTCTATATATTTGATGAATATAAACAATAGCTTAAAAGTTGTTATTAGATTTTCAGAAGTGCCATGCCCATGCCAAACAAATTACTGTCACTCTTTCTTGCATGAAAGAAGGTTTCCAATAACTTTTGCATGAGTAAACTGAACATAAACATGTTTAGATTTAGATGCACGGTAGTGGTGTCTGCAGGTCAAGCCGCATTCCAAAAACAATAAGCTTATCACTAAGGTTTATGCATAGTTGGCTCTTATTGTTTCCAGCTATACCAGACACTTTGGACTTATGCTGCTGACTGCTATTGCAATGGACGCTTTGTTTTGTTCCCTTTTGTCTGTTTCTGCCCACCTTATACTACATGTATCCACTTACGGACATTCTTCGATTCAACTCCAAAGATTTTTGGCATGTTATTGGTGGCTAGCTGCTGCACCTCACTGACCAGATTACCACAAGTTCTCTGTCTGCTGTGAGCCACCGTCCTTGTGTTCTGTGAGGGAACTATTTATATGCAGACATACTTGTATATTTACACCTTAAACTCTAGATAGAAGTGCTATATTAAGCAAACATGAGTTGTGTTGTTATTATTCGCACCTTGGTCAATTATGTCACGTGATGTCAACATGGCGCCACCCATGAGGGGGCGACCCACCCCGTGTAAAAGAAACAGCATTTTCTACAAAACTGGAATGCGAGAGTTTCACAGTGTACATTATAAGTGACACATCTCAAAAAATGGTCTTTATTGAATCAGAAAAAAACGTGCTTCCTTTAAAAAACACACAAACAAAAAGTTCTCTCAATACACAGGTAGGTGTGTCCTACAGAACCGACCAAGACGCCACAAATAAGGATTTTGCACATGCAATTTCACAACCATTTCAGTGTTATGAACGCACAGACGGCGTTCAAACGCTCGCTCACACATTTTGAGGAACTGGTCCCGTTTTCAAACTATTCCTGTCAGCATTTTTGAACGAGAGAAAAAAAAGAAACTGATCGGACGGATCGCGAGCAGTGATTTACCTGCGGTTGTTGGAAAGCGTACTCTAGATTTGCATGAATCCTGCGGTTACAACACCGTCAGTGCATTTGAATAAGATTTTAAACGTTACTTACATAACGACGTAACTTTTTTTCAGGTGGAGACTTTCTGAGCCACCCCGAGCACACCACATCTCCTCCGCTCATTTTCTTCTAACCTTCCTTGAAAATACGCGCTTTAAGTTTCGTGTTTCAACCTGCAACACATGAAACAAAAGTCCCAAAATATGAGGTGGAAGTTGTACCCAAGTGTTTTCAGTGGGTTTATTAAAACAAACACAAATACCGTCACTCCTGGCTTCCAGCACGTCCACAGGGAAGAGCTTCCCGACAGCGACACAAACTCCTCTGGATGAAGTCCTCTCTTCTGGCGAGAGGAATATATCAAACACAGCAATACCCGTTTGTAGTTGAGCACTCTTGTAGTTTACACACTTTGTCGGTGTAAATAATCCGCTGTTTTCGTTTTTTTCCCAGCTCAAATGCAACGAGGCAGCGAGTGATACTCGCCAAGTTCGGCGTAGTGATTGCCTTATTTCAAAGTAAACCAAAACAGTTTCCTTGAAAATATATACAGTTTTTCCTTATTTTTCCAAAACATTATGGTCGCATTAGCACTGAAGTGCTTTTTGGACTAGAAATCCGTCCCGATAGTCGACCTTCCCTCCAGTTTCACTCCCCACGGCTCCTTGCTGATTGACAAGCATAGACGTCGATACTTTCCCTAAACTCAGCCTCCTCTGGCCTATAGACGCAGGGAGAAGTCGGTCAAGACGGAGAATAAAGAGCATTACATCATGGGAAATGTAGTCTTGGAGTGTTGCCCCGTCAGAAGGAAAACACTGGGACGGTGGCTCCTATTACAAAGAATCGGTGTAAACAAATCTCTCACCCACGTCCCAAATAAAACTCGCTCGAGTCGGGATTAAGACTGCGATCATAAAGTAGTGCTTCTCCTTTGAGTCTTGTTTTTTTTAATGATTCGACTGAGCTGGGTCACAAATTCACTCTGAAGGATTTGTAAAACAGCCATAATTAGTCGGTTTATGTCATCATTATAAATATTTTATAATACCTTTTAGATTATTATTTCATCTGTCAAAACATTTTTTTCTTTCTTTCAAGAAATCTAAACACGTTTGTGTTGTTTTATGTGATTGCAAATATATTTAGACACTGCATTATATTTATATTTTTATGTGCTGAATCATGCTGCAATAAACTGACCATTGCAGTAAACTCCGCCGTTAATAAAGCCCAAAAGGTTAAAAAAAACAAAAAAAAAAACAGGCGTGTCTAGATTTGGCTTTCTTAAAGGTTTGAGCATGTATTATTCAACACACGATGACGTAAATACGTCAGTACGTAACAGAATCACTGAATTGCTTTTGAACTGACTCTTTAAATGTACTGTTCAAAAGAACCGAATCGCAGAAAACCGAGACTTCCAGTTAAAACATAGTACGTTACAAGCGAACGTATTTATATAGACTGCACTTACCTAGAGAATTGTTTATGACTTTAAATAGCTAGTTGAGTTTTTATACGAGAGTTTACTGTAAACAGGCTACACATAATTATACAAATGGAGCAATGCACACAGTGTTTAAGATAAATACCAAAAAAAACAAAAACAGTTTATATCACTATAAATATTGATAATTATCAATATACTGATGAAAAGTGAACAGTTTCTTTCAGTAAAGGACATTCATGTTTGTGGGATTGGTATCTTTGGAATGTTATTGTAATGCTAAACGCCTTACTGGTTATCTCTGAAGCTTTGTGTCTACTCACTGCTGTGATTTGCAGCTTAGAGCAAAGGACTGGTTTAGTTCAGTTTATTATCCTATTTTCTTTCTTCGGGATGTGCATTTAATTTATATTAAGTCTATGACATAATACCAATCAACGCCTTGGTTGTTTTATTTCATTATTGATTTCAAAACCCAAAGACGATATGTGACGATTTAAATGGTCGTTACATTATTATAACAGTATAATAACTATTTCTAAGTCATAAAATAAATTGTCAGTGGGAGTGGCCTAATCTGTAGCAAAGACATGTGTTGATCTCAAGTTTTGAATAATTCAGAGTCATTGATTTTACCAAATGGTTTTAGAGACTGTGTGAGTGGCTCGACGCTGTTATAAAGCTAATGGCCCTGGGGGGGGTTTGAAGAACTAAAGCTGGTGCCCACATTTGAAAACCACAAAGCCAACTTTGCTGTGTGTATTAGTTCACCAATTTAGATATGTGCATCTAAGAAGTGCTTCACCATAGCCTTAATTGTCTATTCTAAGCTAATACACGAGAGCAATAATGTTGTACTGATTTTAAATGGACTTCATGCTCAAAAACAAAGTTGTTTAGGGTTTACTAAAGGACACGAGTGCATTGGTTCAAACTGAGGACACTGGGATGTTGGGGGTGGACTTACAGATTGATAGCCATGAGGTGAATAACAAAGATAGTCTGATAGTTAAAACAGACCTCAGCTTGATTATTGTATTAGAACATGTCTTGAGCCTCAGAGTGGATAAAAAAAAACTGTTTTTTTTTTTTTGTTTTTTTTTTTTAATAAAAAATAAATGTTTTATTTTATATGTAAGTAATGAAAATGTATTTGTACTGAAAACAAATGTGTGTTTTATTGTAACTGAAAACTGAAATGTCATCTTTTTTGATATAACACTGAGCTCTCATACTGAAATTACATCTCTAACCTTGAAATAAAATAGGCACAGTCTTTTCAAACGTTTTAACCACTCAATGACACAAAATTAGACAGTGATGAACTGTAACATGTTTTCTAAATAATAAAGCCAGACCATTTTAGGAGTCTTTACTATAGAGCAAAACCATAATTATTACATATTAACACTGTACAGCAAGAGATGGTGTTTTATGTGTAGCTAGTCCAATAATTGTGTAAAATCTGAAGTATTAAAAGGCACATAAAAAAACTTCAACATTATAAAGTTAAATCAAGAAAGTATTCCCTGAATGAACAAAATAACTTAATTGTAATTAAATTACTAACAAAGCAGATATAACTATAATCCTCTAACCAGAAGTTGAAAAACTTCCAATTAAAATATTCATGCAAGTAGTTCACTGTATAGTATGGTCCAAAAATATTTGCTTTCATTTTTAAAACCATTCTCTGCTTAATGAGTTCTGTTTATAAAATGAAACAAATACGATTCCAGGATGAGGCCGTAATTATGACTGTATTCTGTACAAATTTATTGCATGCCCATTTCTGACCTATAGTACTCAAGTGCTTCAATAAATTTCTAATGAACATCAGTGTAAAGGGGAAAAAGCATGCAAACCAAAAAAATTAAGACACATCTGTTCTGAGGTGGCGCACTTATCCACATTGTGGGCAATCAGGACAAAAAAAATAATAATCTGGTGTTGTCAGTGGGACTGTCCAGTGCTCTGAGGATATTTCTGTGACCCTTCTTTAGAAGACGAGTCTGCTGATGGTATTGAAGCCCCCTCCTCCGCCCCCACCTGAGGGTCCGCAGCTGCCAGGAGGCTCATTATCATCAGAACCATTGGGTCGGAATGAGCAAGAAGCAGAGGTTGCTTGAAGAGCTCGAGCTCTGGCATTCAGCTCCTGCTCCTGAAAGGAAAAGAAATGATATTTGATATTTGAAATTCATTTTAATTCAAAAATATAAAATGGATATAAAATGTGCATGCAAGTCTTATATGACAATTGCATGTACTTGAAAAAAAAAAAAAACAGACCCAGACAAAACAAATGAGTGTTATGCCACAGACAATATAACAGATTTTACATTGGCGTTAAATCTACAGTAAAAACGGTCACAGGAATAAAACATGCTAAAATGATCAAAACTGTTACTTTAAAAATTGTAACAGTATTTCAGAACATTACCTTTATGAAATGTATTTTGATCAAATAAATGCAGTCTTGGAGAGCATAAAAGAGCACCACAAAGTATTCCCACCTGTAGGAAGAGTTTGTTGTCTTTGGTAATGGCATCCATCAGCTCTTTCTGCAGGGGCGGCTCTCCACTCAGTCTTGAGCCATTTACAACGGGCCCAGAATTGCTTGCTTGTCCAGTGACCTCTTGTTTCCTGTAGATCAGGACATAGGCTGTGTCCTTAGGGAAGCGACTGGTGACGTTCTGCAATGACTCAAAGTTTGTAAAAGTCACTCGGCTGTCATTAAACAAGAACCAGTCTTTGGACTTTTGGTCAGCGCATCCCAGTACTTCATTCGAGGCCGTCGAGCTCTCTGATAGGCTGGAGCTTTCCAGGGACTTAGAACTTGGGTGAGCTACATAACCATCGGTGCCACTCACATTCCTCCCATACGAGTAGTAGTGACCACTCTCGGATGACATCCCAGAATGCACTACAACAGAACTCAAAACATACGGCACTGACAGCATCTCCGAATCGGTGTCGTTTGTCTCACTATTTGCTCTGTTTTCTGTCATCCCATCCTCCTTTTGAGAAGGCTTGAGTTTCTTAGCCAGATTCTCACCGCTCTCGGGGGAGTCAGATGAGGAAGATGTAACAGCAGTTGAGGAGGATGATGAAACAGGGACACCGTGTTGGCGCAAAGGCAGGCTCATGTGCTGTGGGATGCCTACGCTGTCCAGGATCTTGCGACGGACGTGGCAGGTGGCGTCGTACGAGAAGCGCAGCAGAGTCAGAATGAGGTACTCGGGTGCCGCCACCACCCGCATGACCTTCTCGGCCCTTTGCAGTGAGGCGCAGCGTTCACAGAAGTAGCAGTTCTCGTTCTCAAGGATCTCTGGAGCTAGGAAGTAGTCGACCAAATCAGGTACAGACAGTGTGGGCTCCACCATTGGCATCTGCATCCTGGTTCCTGTACCTTCTTTTACTGAGCCCTCCGAGGACTCGCTGCCTCCGTTTACCGCCCCTTGGCAGGGTCCCACAGAGGGGGAGCTCTTGTGCTCATCGGTGGGACCATGGCACTTGGACATTGAGGGGCAGAAGGCAAGAGAAAGGTCTGTAAATGGCTCCTCTTTTTCTGACAGGCTGTGGCATTGCAGGCAGCGAATGGCTGTAGAGAGCCGACCACCGAACATGCGCTCCACTAGAGTGCGCCCGTCTCCATTGACTACAGCAGGATCTGGGTGTGATGGCATATCAGAGACTGGCTGACTTACAGCATTGGGAAGAGGTTCAGCAGAAGTGGTTGCAGGTTCAGGTTTTGGGCTGGACACCTGAAGAGCTGAGAGAGTCTTCTCTTCTTCATGCAACCTTAATATCACATAGGACGACAGAACAAAACAAATACATGAACTGCAAACTCCTGTTGTATATAAGAAAACTTTAGAATAACACTTTAGAATACTTATTCACTATTATTTACAACTTTTCCCTCAATAAATTCTAGGGGTGGGCATATATTAATTTTTAAAATATAGATTAATCTAGATTAAAATGGCTCATGTGAATTCTGCCAAAAGGCATTCAGAGTATATGTGCTACCTAAATAGTGACTAAAAGTAAAGCCCTATTCGGAGTTTTACAGGGGGTCGTTAGAGAATGTTTTGTTTCACAGACGTACTTGGTGATTTTAATCCCATCTGAATCTGCCATGTCTGTGTTTCTCTCTCACAATCTCTGATAATTCTAGAGTCCGAATGTCTGTGATATTATTTTTCACAACGCGTTTCCTTGTGTGCTTTAGCTAACGTGATATGCCGTAGATCCTCTTACTGCACACACGTTTAATATATATTTTGATATATAAATAAATAAATAAACACAAATAAATAGCCAGATTATGTAAACTGTTAAGACTGGCTATTGTAATATCAGAATCGGGTAAGATTACTCACGTTCATTTCTGCACCCAGTTACATATGTTTTAATGATCAAAATTAAACGTGTTTACTGTTTACTACAAATAAAATCATAATAGTTAACTTAAAGTAACCACACATTAACATGGTTTTGCTTTACTTGCTATTTAGCTTTACCATGGTATTTGTGATTATACTTTACTAATTGTAATCAATCTGAATGACTATAGCTATGCACGCATACAGAGCGCATGATCTCTGTGACGCCCAGATGTGCAAAACAGACCCTCTCATCTCTGTAATAAACATGGAGGTGTTAGTCCCGTCCGAAATGGTACATGAAGATCACGGATGACAGGAGATAAGAATCGAAGCTCACACATACAGTAGTTTAGAAATCTAGTCCCGTTCAAATAGGGCTACAGTGCAATTCGGCTAGGTGTACATCCGCTCTAAAATATCAAATATCAATATCCCAACACAATTTGTGAATAGATTAACAACAATATTTTTTTGTATCGAGCGATAAGAGTCTCGCGTTAGTGCCGATAACAGCCCACCACTAATAAATTCCTAATTTGCAATAATTCACATTTAACCAACGCTCTGCAATGTATATTCAGTTATTACAGTGAAGCTTAATTAAGCATGTACAGCAAAATCTTATGCTTACCTACAGCAACTCTTACACATCATTCTTACGGTTACAGAAAAGGATGCTGTTTTCTGAGTTTACCTGTCCAGCAGAAAGCGTAAATACTCTGAGCAGTCTTGTTGGGATCCAGCTGTAAACCACGGTGGCCGAGAACCATCCAAAAAACCCCTTGGAGAATATGCTGCTCTCTGGTGGGCAAATAACATGATAAATAACCAGCAGCAAGTATGCTTAATACTCTCATTTAGCAAACCTACCCAGCAGTGCCAACTGCTGCAATGTATCAGAGGACAGACAGGAAATTGCACAGTAGATAAACATACCTGTGTGTGGGCCAAGAAGGCAAAAAGAAGCTGGAGCTTCTTCATGAGGGCACTGCTGCCATTCAAATGCAGAGACATAACGTGCCGTCTGAAACTTTTAAAGAGAGACTGTTAAGAGCTGACATACATTTTTGAATTCCTGAGGATTTTTTATTGTATTCACATGCAAACATTAAAACATTATAAAAATCTTTGCTATCTGCATACGGAGAATGTTGGATTAATTACAGTAGAACAGTTGAGAAACAGATCACATAATATGCAACAGATTTAAAACTTACTCTGTAGCCATAAATAAAATTTGGATGATGCTGTTCATGTAGCACGTGTTGCCCAGATTCACGAGTCCTGTCTTCCCCGTTTCTGATTTTCCTGTGATCTTAAGCAGGCCTGAGGCAAATGAATTTGACTGAGAGGTCCAGGCACTTTGGTTCAGAACAAATTTGATCTTCTCCTCATTAGGTTTAGGTAGTTCCTACAACAGAACCAGAGGTGGATATAAAACAGATGAAGCATTCAAATGCACTACTGTTCTGAAGATGCTGGGTTATTTTGAAAGAAATAAATCAATTTCTTTTGATCAGCAAAGATGTATTAAATTGAACCACAACATTAAACACATTTAAAATGATACAAAGCACTGTATTTTAAATAAGTGCTGTGCTTTTGAACTTTAAAAAGACTCAAAATAAATGTTTCTTGAGCATTCCATTAAAATGATTTCTCAAAGATCATGTGAAGCTTCAGTCTGGATTAGGGGCTGCTAAAATGCTTAAACATCTGAACAATACTCTATAAACTAGTTATTACAAACAAGGTCAAAATGCTATCGAAATTTAGCAATTATACACAAGACATGTTAACTATTTCACATTCTTAAGTTAGCTCGCAAGAGATAAAATCGAGAGATTCCCTGTCTCATATCTTACTTTAATGGATTCGAGAATACTGTCATAGAGGTCTGGGAAGCCAGAATATTGATACATCATGCAGTGGATGAGCTCTGCAAACTGCAGAAGGAAGGTTTTGCTGTTGGGAAGGCCATCGTTCTTCAAAGACTTTACAAGTGGAACTATATGAGGAACCACCTGGTACAAATGACAAGGGTTATATAACTCATATTACATGATTACAAAGCAGATATTAAAAACCAAAGCTCCTTAAAAGCACTACAAATATTTACAATGCTCTAACTGATTAGAATATTAAAAGCAAATGAAAAAGAGAGTGGAGCAATGTTCATAATGGCCTTACTAAGTGGAAGGCTTCAGGAGAGTGCTGGAAACTAAGCAGCATGTGTGAAAGCACCACTAGCGCTCCCTGTCTCACAATGGGATACCAGAGACGATTAAAGACCTGTAAACAAACAAGCAAAAACACATTCAAACACAAACACATTTGCCGGGCAGCGCACAATGACCAGTTTTGAGGTATTAAAGAAAAATGTAATGATCTCAAATAATTAACTAAATTGTGATCCATTCCACTTCCTGATGCTCTTATGCTGTTGTTGCTTGAAATCTCTTTTATGAGTTTTTTTTTTTTTTAAACACACAGTAAACACACAGACACACACCTGTTCAATTTTGAGCAACGTGACATCTATGAGGATGGTGAACTTTTGAACAGCAGCAAGTCCCTTTAATAAAGCAATGACCCATGTGTCCACATGATTCGCTAGAGGCCAGGACAACCAGTCAATCATCCTGAAAAAGATAGAGAGAGAAAACAGGGTCAGGACAGGCAACATACAAAATAAAAGCCTTACATAAGAGTAGCAGACCCACGAAAAAAAGAAAACTAGAACATTCAATTCTAGAAAAAAAACAAGAAAACAAACACTACTCATTTAAAATCTGTCGAGCCATGATGAACACTACACTCTTTCTAAATAACTTGCATAAATGCAATTGCCACATACTTAAAGCACACAAGAAGTAGAGAAAACAACATGATGGCAGTTGAATCAGGGGCTTAGTCTTTTAAACAGGCACAAAAGCACTATTCATTAGCTTTACACAGAGCGTGCACACACACACACACACTGTCTGACCTGCAGAGTGCTTGTGTCATACTGGCATCTTTAACATTCTGGTCCGTGGTGAGGCTTTTGATGAGGACTGTGATCATTTGCAGAGGGATGTGCTGGACCAGGCTTGCTAGAGCAATGGAGGGTTCAAATGAAGGGTCTGAAATCAAAACAAACACATTGTGGAATGATCATTAGAAAACGTTATGATTTCATATTTTTCATGTGCATTTGTATATTAAAAATTATTAAATGGGTCATTTCATACACTATAAAAATTGCTTGGTTAAATATTGTACATACGCAGCGATGAAAAAATACCTAACAGCTGGGTTTGTCCACATTGTACCCAGTGTGGGTACTTAACCCAGCCTTTTTAAAGTGTACATTTCATTACTGTTTGATTGATTTCTCTTGAAAGCCCTTTTATGTTTTTAGCTTTTTGCATAAAAAGCAATACAAGACAACAAAAAAAAAAAGTCATTTCCACCCTTTCAGACCATTATAATTGAATGGCCTGTTGTGTTGCTGTCTTTCAGTCATTGTTTCAAAATGCAAGTTAATAGGCATACGTTAAATGACATATTTTAATTCCAATACAAATCTCCCCAAAATTCAGCAGAAATATTATATGCATACTTGCCAATTCTTCAGGTCCCTTAGACTATTCAAAATATAGGCATTTTGAAAAAGTGCACGTCCAGCAGGCAGTGTATAATATTGCAAATTACAATATTTTATAAAATATTAAATATTGTTGTTTTAAAGCATAAAGTCAAAAGTAATCTACTTAAAAAAAAAAAAAAAAAAAAAATGTTTATTAAATTTTCATTTAAAAGTTAATTATAATAATATTGTAACATTACATAATAATACATTATTTAAAAAAATGTGTATTTAAAGCAACCCCCAGATTTTAGATTTGACTAATTTACCAAAATATTCACGTTAATGGTTCTCTGCTGATGGTTAATAGTCATGACATGCATTTTAAAATTGATTTTATTTATGTGTATTATTCTTGTTGTTTTATTTTTAAATTACACATTTCTTTTCAATTTACATTTTATATAATAATAATAATAATAACAAAAAAAATTTGGGGAGGAAAGAAATCCTTATTTACTGACCCTTGTGTCTATTATGTCTACTATGGGTATTTTGTTTTATAATATATTTATATTGCTTCTTCATTCTTTTTAAAACTCCTTTCTCATTCATTCTAATTTCCTTAATTGAAAATGTCATCCCAAGAGAAACCACAGCTTCCTGACTGACCTGTGGATGAGATGATGGCAAACACCTCCTGCAGTGATGGTAGCAGTGTGGCCGGCTCGGCTTTCCAGATGCCCTGCAGCAGCACGCTCACCCTTGTCACCTGGGACACATACTCCCGCAACTCCCGCTCTTCAGTGGCAGGACAGTGGAAATATGCAAAGGTGCGCACAAGCTGCTGACAGAAGAGAACTCCAGCCTTCTCTCGAGGGACGCACTGAGGGAAGTCTGTCAGTATGGTGGCCAGCTTGGCACAAGTGGCTGGTTCTGGCCGTTCACAGATGATGCGTAGGACCTCGGTCTGTAGCAGCGGTGCCAACTCCAACACAGCCGGGCAGCTGATGAGCAGTCGGAGGGAACCGTGAAGAAAGTCCAAGATGGCAGGGTCTCTGCGGTCTAGAGAGCCATAGCCCTGCTGCAGGAGACCAAGCACGTATTCCTTGCTGAGGAAGCGGGCAAACTCGTCGCGATGGTAACGTGCATACGCTTCTTGAACTTGGAGGCCAACCTGTCTCTGAAAAGCATCCTCGCCCTGGAGAATAAGGCGGGTGGTGAGATGGTACAAGGCCTGGCACTGCTCCTCAGTCACTTCCTTTTCTGCAGCCTCAATCACTTTTTTCACAATTGCCCGTTTGACAGTCAGAGGATGGGAGGAGCTGACCAGCGCTTCCAAAATCTTATCCATGGCTGGACTATATCGCACAACAGGAAAGGTAAGTAAGCCGGTTGTAACTGTAGAGGAGAGGATAATATTATTTCTGTACATTTGTCACATCTGGTCATCATGCATCAAGTAGTTCAAAATGTGATGCCGAGATTTGATTGTGAAATTCGATTTCAATTTCTGAGAAAAAATAGTTTCTACACTAAATACATATACACACCTAACAGAAGCTTTACCTTTTAGCTTCCAGTATACACTTAAACATGTGACAGACGTGACAGAGTCTGAGACGCCTTTTGTTTGGCAGTGGGTCAGTGATGGTGTGGTGTGGCATTTCTTGTTTCTTGTGTTTTTCTACTCCAAATCCAGACCTCCATGGGTTAATAAATTTGATTTCCATTAATAATTTTTGTGTGATTTTGTTGTCAGCACATTCGACTATGTAAAGAACAAATACAAAGTATTTTAGAAGAATAATTCATTCAGATCTAGGATGTGTTATTTTAGTGTTCCCTAACACATACAGTATATATTTTGAAAACATTTACATGAATATATTTATATTATTAATTAAAAATTCACATTATAAATTATATTTATATTCACATAATTTTTTTTTTTTTTCTTAAATGTATACATGCATGTGTGTTATATAGACTTAATCAATATACAAATATACAAAAGTCAAAAACTTTATTTTGGAATGTCATATCAATGTCATAAATCATAATTAACCATTTGACTGCATTAAAAAAAAACTTTCGATTTTCCTTTTTAAATGGTTTTTCAATATTCCAAATAATAAAAAAAGTAACTTTATGAATTAGTATATTATATCCATAAATAAATTAATACCCTATGTTAAATGATAATTTTCCAAATTAAAATAAATTCAACAAAATAAATAATTATGATCAATTCACAGGCTTTCTAAAAATATGTGACTCTACAAAAAAAAAATCATATTAGGTTTATAACTATTTAAAAAAAACATTCATCTTAATCTTCATGTTAATAACTTAAGATAATGATTTCATGTAATGTAACCCTCTTAAAATATTCTGTTTATGGTCTTTATGCTTTTACTGCTGACAATTTTAATTCAAATTAAAGATATAGCTAAAGGATGTTTAAATTAGTTAAAGATAAAGCAGTATGCCTTTAAGCACTCCTAAAAATGACAATGCTGCCAGTATAAAAGAAAAATCCAAATGCTAATACGATTTCATCTCTTACCCATATATATGTAATGTATATCAAATTTAAATGTGTAAGTTAACCCCAACAAATGTGTATTTATTCTGTGTTAGACGGAGCATGCTAGAAAGAATCAATATCATACGTTATTGTTTGTTGAAAGTGAAAACATCAGTATTTTCTCTAAAGCTGTCATTAAGATAAAGCTATCTGCTAAATGCTCTGCTAGCTAGCTTGGCTAATACAAATAATTAAATCATCCATTTGGCAGCACGACACAATAAAACACGACGCAGAAAGAAATCGCACACTCCGTTTAGAGGTTAAATATTTGTTTTGTTCCCATTGTTGTGAACAATATCAGCAGCTAAGTGGCTGATTCAGAAATCGAAACAAAGCAGATACAGACAAATGCCCCAGCACTGACTTAGCAAAAACAAGAATCACTCGCCTGTCCTTTCTCAAGATGTCAGCAATGATCGACACTCACCAAATCACGTCATTTCGAACATGTCTTGGTACACAACTGGAAATAAATCACATCAAAAACCAAAATACATATTTTTAGGAGATTAACGTTGTGAGGTGACTGGTAAACTGCGACCTCTTTCAATCAGCTGTTGAAACACACATACGTCATCTGAACGCGCGCAATGGACGGTAGGACCCCAGTCTTGCGTCCACCGTATTTCCAGACACATAAATCGTTAGTTCTTAGAATAATTTACCTTAATATTAATTCTTAACTGAGATTATCTGGTTGATGTAATCTACTGTTATTTCCGAACAACGAAAAATGTTTTTCTTAATTATTCCAAATAATAAATACATTTTCTTATAATGAGTAAGGCAAGGCAAGTTTATTTATTTAGCACATTTCATACACAGTGGTAACGTTAATTGAAAAAAACAATGATCATAAAAAAAAAACTGATTGATTAAAATGAATTTAAGATGATTTAAAAATTGATTTAAAATAAGTTTAAGACAGTTAAAAATAGAAAGCAATCGGTTCAGACGGAGCACAGTGCTCATTCAGTAAATGCACAGCTAAACAGATGAGTTTTGAGTCTAGATTTAAAAGTATCTACTGTTTTAGCTGAGTACTATAATTTTAAAAATCATAAATAATCATATAAAGTAATTAAACAAAGTCAAATATATATATTTAGGCCTAATATAACCTTGATTCAAGTCACATGTCTTGTTTATTAATTCCATTCAAATATCTGTACTTCTTAGCTTCTGTTTTGCTTGGCCATTGAAGTAGCCTATGTTTTATAGCAAGGCATGCAGAAAACTATAGACATTAGACTGATTTTCCTAAATATTCATAAAAATGTCTATTTTTGTTTTCTAGTTCAACACAATCAAACATTTTGAACTTCTGCAACTTTGTTTCGTGACACAGATTAATGCTTATGTTTGGCTTTGCTTCTGGATCCACTAAACAAATACATGCTCATTTACGTAGGCTTATGTTTCCAACTTTTTAATATGCAAAAACATGCATACAGATCTTGTGTAATAAAGCCTTTCTTTCTTTCTTTCTTTCTTTCTTTCTTTCTTTTTCTTTTCTTTCCTGGAACCAAAAACTGAATTTTCTTTAAATTTGCACAAAACAGCTGATCATAAAGGGGTGTGAGAGAAGATTCATGAGGGTAATTTACTGAAAATATAATGACCAATTTGAAATGTAGCTTTACCTTTTTTTCAAAGCAATTCACATAAAACATCCTTTTGGCCAGTAATTTCATGCATCTTCCATCACAGTTTTTACCTTACAATTTTGTTCCCCCACTTTCCTGTCAATTCTTTACTAACTAAAGGAAAACCAAGATGCATATCGCCTATGATTCCCGTGATCAGTCATATGTGAATGCCACTAATCTTCAATAATATTTTATGCTCAGTAAATACAAATGCTCCTTCAAGCATGCAGGTTAAAGTTATTTCTTTGCTTGCAAACAGGTATGGTGAAAATGCAAATGTGTGCCATTTAATTGGTTTTATTCAAGTTAGACAGGCAAACAACACAAAGAAAACAGAGATTTAAATATGAAAACAATTAACAAATATCTCCCAAAGAGCACGCAAGAGAAATACAAAATAATCACCAAGAATAATGGGTCGTACGAGGATATAGGTTACATTTACTTTTAATCATTAATGTAATGTATTTCCTCAAATGTGAAAAACATCTGAAACATCTCTTCTACAAGAAACTCTCTGGTCAAAACCACATCCACTTTGATGGGCACTGACAGTAAATGATCCAAAAAGTTCATAACTGAAATATTATACTCTAAATTTAAATAAAATAAAAATAAAATTATAACTACTAAATTTCAATGAATGAATGTCCAGCAAGTATTGCAATCTAACTTAACCAATACAGTGGGATTTTTTTATTAATGCACTCTTGTTCAGGTGAGTTGGCCTATTTAAGATAATCCTAACCCCAAGCAAGGTAATGTTTTACATTGTAAACAGAGATAAGATTAATGTAAAACATCAATTACTATGACTTAGAAAATCAAATGCCTACGTTTGCTTTTTTCCACTAATTTGTATATAATATAATATAATTATATATATGTTTGTGTGTGTGCGGGTTTATGTGGTTTATGAGGACACACATTTGCATAATGAAATGGGTATGACATAGGTATTTCAATATGAAGGTGATTTATGAGGACATTTTCAGTGCCCCCGCAATTCAAAAGGCTTAAAAAAAACATACTAAATGGTGTTTTTTTTGAAAATCTAAAAATGCACACAGTGTCCTGTAAGGGGTAGGTTTAGGTGTAGGGTCAGTGTAGGACAATACCACATACAGTTTGTACAGTATAAAAACCATT
>JAUMHP010000040.1:6087983-6101456 GCA_032361065.1 Enteromius trimaculatus | reverse complement strand
TATATATATATAATCATATTTTTATGGTAAAAACCTGGATTTGACAAAAAAATAATATGTTTTGTTTCTGTAAAATAATGTTTAATGTCTTTTTCGATAAGCATTAATAACCCCGCTAATCAAATAAACCTTTTAATTATTTGTCTAAATAAAGATGCCCTTATAGTTTTTTTTTTTTTTTTTTCTCAAAACAGCCACATATCTGACTTCTCAACTTGTTCAAATAAACAAAACAGATGCTGTAGGATTTAAATGTTCTGTGTCAGCAACCCAGTGAAGGTGTTAAAAAGTTCAGTGCCCAACAATCCTCAGAGCAAAGCTCCTCACTACAGCAGAGATGAAGATCATTCTTACTAGACTTCTCCTGTTTGTCCTTTACGGACTCACAACATATAGTACTGGAGTTAAAGTTCACTTTTATGTCACCACTCCAGGGACCTGTACTTCTGCTCAGAAGTTTTGTGAAGACTTTTATGACAACCTGTCAGTAGTCTCTAACAATAAGGATTTTAAGATGCTTGAAGAAGCAGCTGGAGGAACATATGGTCAAAGCTGGATCAACAGTGAGAAAAACTCATGCAAGTTACTGAAGCACGAGGACACCCTTAGCTCCATGGTGGGATTTCTTCTAGAAAATCTTCCATTTTGTACAGACACTTATGAGGATCGTTGGAAACGAGCTTCATGTTCAAATAAATATCCTTTCTTCTGCCATGTGAACTTCATTCTGGTGCAGGAGAACAAGACCTGGGAGGAAGCTCTGCTGTACTGCAGGTCTCACTACACTGATCTGGCGTCTTTTCATTTTGGCTGGCCAGTAAATCAGATTAAAAGTGAGACTAATTTTGCCCAGACAGACAGGGTTTGGACAGGATTGCGCTTCTTGTATGGAAACTGGTTTTGGCTGAATGCGAAGAATGCACAGAACACACTTCTTTTACCGTCATGTCCACCTGAGCCGCACCGCTGTGGAGCCATCAACACCAAGACAGAGCAATGGGAGAACAGAGACTGTGAGGAGAAACTCAACTTTTTTTGTATCAAGAAATAAAGGTAAGCGATGAAAAATTTCACCTCATTTGAAGATTATGTTTGAGTCTATCAATGAATGTGAAAAATATAAAAGCACATACAAGTGTTTCGATACACGTAAGAATTTGGATAAAATGCATTTTGGTAACTGTTTTCATTCGTAAAAGCATTTTACATTTAATAGAGAATAAAAGCATCAAATCTCTTTATACTGCAGTCTGCATAGTGAAATTTAATGGGGAAGAGAAATTTCATAGTTAATATGAATTTGTAACACTTTCTCCTCTGTTGACAGATGAAGTTGAGTGTCTCCTCAAGCTTCTACTGTGCTGTTCTGTTGGTGTGGCTCTGCAGCGGCATCATGTTGTCCCTCTCTTTGAATGTGATTGTGTCCAACTTACTTTTTCCTAACTTGTAATTTAAAGACTAGAATACATTACACGACGTTTAAAATCTGAACAGATTTTTAAAACACACTTACTGACTCTGTACATAGTGACAAAGTAAAACTGGGCATAATACACTAATCGACTGAGGATCATACACTACCAGAGTTGAGCTCTTGTGGTTTGGACACACATAACTAATGAAAACAAATCTGTTCTAAAATCGGCTGAATATATCAAACATATCTCATAACCTCTGACTGGATGGAATCAAAGACTGAAGCTAAAAAATCTGCTGACTGGCTCTGACTTTTCTCCATTAGCGTCAACTTGTTCAGACTGTAAGGGCAAAAATCACATAGTATATTCCAGGCTGTACATAATATAGGTGTTGAATGAGTAATAATTGTAGTTCTTGAACTGATCAGTATAATTTTTCCATTCTTAAATTAATTTCTTATAACATTTTAAATTTGGGTGAGGTAAATACCAATATATTATGCACAGCTCCTCAGTAAAGCCTGTTCTTTGATTAGCAATAAATCTCCATCACCTGTTTTCAAATGGAGCACATACACAGAGCCATAGATCTCTGACATGGATGGGGATTCATAATCAATCAAGGAACTGGATGCACATGAATATATCGATCGCAATGTAGGATGTTGCATACTGTAATATGTCATGGCAGCATTTTGACCAGAGGATGTAAGACCAGAGGATAACCAGAGGATGTAACACCTACAGTGTATAATATCTGTATAATAAAATTTAAATAACTTCTGAATACCTTTCAGTTTGCAGAAAATGGCTTAAATTGTAAGACTGTTACTGTAGAATAAAATATTAATAATGAAAGTTTAATGAAAGGTGCTCTATACAATGTTGCAGGATTTTAGCTCAATTTCATTTTTACCTCAAACCTCAAACCGTATGCTTCACCCCTTGATCGTCTTGCTGTCTGCCCCCTGAATACATTGGGAAAAAACCCGCTCTCGAAAGACAACACAGAGGCTGCAGTACAAAAACAAACACTTTGGGCACCACAACAAAAACAAACTTCGGTCAAACAATCGGCACGACGTATATGCTTATACATTTTTAAAAATGATTTCTGAGTTATTCTAAATGGAAAACCTTTACTACAATTAATTAGATGGACGAGCAGTGCATATAAAAGTTGATAGAAATGAACTAAAATAACTCATTAAAACCTCAAATGTGTTGCAGTTAACCGAAAAATGTTGGTGTAATTTCACAAAATGTATCGGTTTTTCCAAAGTTTAAAAGAAATTTGAAGATATTATCAAGAGTAATATGCTGTAATTTAATGTGTTTTTACTGTCAAGTCATTTTTTGCCAGTAATTTTGTTCTGCTGCCATTTTTTTATCATAATATTGTTTTTGTTTTTGCAGTGAAGTGTATTACCCTTGAACTTTAATTAATTAATTAATTTAGATTAAAATATATCTGTTAAGGTCAACACACTTTAGTTGGTTTTGGTCAATTTAATATATGTTCATCTTAACTTTATTATGTTTATCAGAATGAATGTTGTCATATGGGACACAATCTTTTTTTATACAAATAAGTTTATCATTATACACATTTATAAAGAAAAACAAATAGTAAAAAAAGGAAGTAAAAATCTCAGATCTAAGTTAATCAATGGTATATGCCTTTGCTGAAGGTGTCCGTCTGCATTATTTCAACATATTATTTTTTTAATAATTGTGATTACTAGCACCATTCCATAAACATAAACTATTAAAATTAAATATTTACCAATAAGACCATCACAGCCAATATTCTACTCTCTCAAGCTAATTAAATGTTTCCATGTATATATGTAAATATATTTTACATTATTGTTCTGTCTATAGTTTTAGATGTATCTGTTAATTTTCATTTGATTATGTTATATTCAATGTTCTTTCTCTCATTAAAGCTGTTGAGAACACAGTCTTATACCTTTGACTATTTGTTCAATTTTTAAATACCATTTGACTTAAAATCATAGTTTGTAATGTTGTGATTTACCTCATATCTGCTTGCTTTGTTTCATTCTTTAACAAAACATTTTTTAAAAATATCTGATTTAACATTTGCATGTCTTGTTTAAGTCATTTGAGTTTAGTTTTGACTTCTTTTGATTATTAAAACAAGATAATTAACAATCTTGATCACTCCTGGGCCTTTATTCATTTAAGCCCAGTTCCGTGCCAAGATCTCCAGAGTTTCTGCGAGGAGAACGGCTGCCTGGAGGAAAGCCTGGCCAAGAAAGTGTTGCTGCAGCTCATCAGAGCGCTGAAACACTGCGAGAGCCGTGGAGTCCTGCACCGGGACGTCAAGCCACAGAACATACTGATTTCCACAGACTCACATGACATCAAGCTGCTGGACTTTGGCTGTGGAGATCTAGTAAAGGACTCGGCCTACAGATCGTTTGCAGGTTGGTTCATGTTACATCGCATCACTCTGTGGATGTATTTGTACATGGATGATGATCAAACAAAGATGTTAAAGATATTTGGACTGGAGCCTATTCAGTGCATGTGTTTGTTGTTGTTGTGCCTCTCAGGCACTCTTCAGTATGCCCCTCCTGAGTGGTTCAGTGCATCTGCGGCAAATCGCCTCAGTTTAGATGACATTGAGCACCCCTGGTTACTCTGAACAGGTGGTCAATGATTTACAGAAATTACAATCACAGCAGTCTTAGTTAGGTTAGTATAAGTCTAGTATAAGTCTAGATAAATGGTTTTAATTATTTGTATAGGGTGAGCAGGACTAACACAGAAACTGTAGAGAACAGCTTTCTGGGCACCTAAAGAAAAGAGGAGCTAAAGGCTGCCCCACAGGCATTTTATCTGTGAGGGGCTCAGTGTGGATGCTGGAGGATGCAGCGCCAGCTGAAACCCAAGCTCTGATGGGATCAACTAAGAGTTTAAAGAAGAACAGAAATGTATATATGTATGATCATTGTATAAATAAATGGATTTTTTATATTTAATGTAGCATAATGCTGTTGTTGTTTTTTTATAATTGGGACAGAGAAAACTAAAAAATTAATTAAAGGTCAAATAAATTCATTAGGTGACAACAGATGTATAAAATGCATATCAGCAAACATTTCACTTAAAATAAAATAATCATTAACTGAAATAAAGTGTATATAAAATTGTCTATTTATATATATATAACATTTTAGCTTCATTTATTTTTTATTCTCTATTAAATGTAAAATGCTTTAGCTTTAGTTTGCTTACACTGATTAATGTTCCTCATGCAAAAAGCATAGTTTGTCTCAGGACTAGCTTAAACAAGTATTTATGGTGCTTTAATTAGTATTTTTACTTTTCTCTTAAGTCGAGCATGATGCATTTATGAAGACTCACCAGCAGATGGAGTGATCGATCCATCCACTCTCTAAACTGCTCTGTGACGTTCTGAAACCTGTCCCAGTGTCTTGGGCTGCAGACTTACGGAAAAAAGACACTCATACTGACATCATAAGAAATTAAATACATTTTATGAATTGTTGGATTTCTGTAGTTACTCTGTTCTGAACATCAAATGCTTTGTTTTTACATTAAATAGTATTTCATTAGTGGGTTGAATAAAAATATTTGGGCTTTTTATTTAAGAATTACATCTAATTAGCATCGGGATGCTATTCAGCTAACAATATTTTACAATTTTACAATTCATAATTGATTATATTCTTTTTACCTTTAAATTAAAACTGTACAGTCACGCTAGTTACTTTGTAATACTCCATTTTACTTCACCTTTGGGTCAAAACTCTTTGTACAAATTTCATTTTTGTAAAAAAAAAAAAAAATTCTAATAACATGCAATTGGTTGCTATTTTTAATAATTGGTTTATAATTATATAATTGCCACAAAAACTACCATAATTATGCTCTACAACTTTATCAAACTTTATTTCACTCTAGATTCTTGATTTGATAAATAATGTACAATACAGTGTTCTAAATATGACATGATGTGGCAGAATAAGGCATTAAATATAAAAATAAGGCATGTTGGGACATTTTTTTTTTTAATTTGAATGAAGTGAATACTAAAGAATTTAAAATCACATGAGCCAATAGTTTATCCACAATAGAACATAGATAACATAACAAATGTTTAAACTAAGAAATTTTACAAATTTATGCACAAAATGAGCTCATTTTATTTGAACTGGCTTGCTCCTCTGAACTTCTACCATGTTGCACTTTTTTTCAAATCCTTCTTTCTTTCTTTCTTCTTGAATATCCCCTATAAGTAAAACTTAAGCACAAGCCTACATTACCACAGCACCACCAGTAGCTCTGTGAGCAGTGGTTAACTGTAATCAGAGAAAAAATAAAAATAATGATTTAATCTACTTTATTTATCTTAGATTTACAGGCAGATTAATAAACATTAACATAAAGAGTGCATTTAGCTATAATTTTAGCTGTATACATCACATCTCTCCTGAAACATGGACATTTGGTATTCATGATCCTTTTGAAAAAACGAAAAAACAACACATGCAAACTTCACTTCGCTATGTTCTGTACATTGAGGTTGAGACAAGTGTCATCTAACCACTGTGTAATGTGAGCCATCAAAGTGGCTTTACAGGTGACTTGTTTAGTTTTTGCATACAGATAAACTACAGTGATGGTCTTTCCACTGACGAGCCAAGTATTACACTAACTTTCTGAAGCAAATATAAGTCAAGTTTAACTGATAGATCATTTTCCTCAGTTAGGACAAAACAATTTTCAATACAAGATGAACAAAAATAAATATAGGTCCATTTGGTTGCAGAGCAGTGCCTCTGTGTTTTCTGTTAATAAAGTCATTTATACAGTAGATTAGTGACCAACATACAGAATATTCTGCTGTATAAAGAAGCTTTTGTGTGCAAACTGAAGATGAGGTGAAAGCAATATTCATGTATCTTCAACACTTGCCTTTATTTCATAAGACAAATAAAGTTGAGTTTCTCCTCACAGTCTCTGTTCTCCCACTGCTCTGTCTTGATGTTGCGAGCTCCACAACGGTTCGGTTCAGGTGGGCATGATGGCAGAGAAAAGGAAGATGCTGCAAGATTTGCCTTATTCAGCCAGTTCCAAGCTCCATTCAGAAAGCGCAGTCCTGTCCAAACTCTGTCTGTCTGAGTATTATTAGTCTCTTTTTTTATCTGATTTACTGGCCACGGGAAATTAAAATAGACCAGATCAGTGTAGTGAGACCTGCAGTACACCAGAGCTTCCTCCCAGGTCTTATTCTCCTGCACCAGAATGAAGTTCACATAGCAGAAGAAAGGATACGTTTCCGAACATGATACTGGTTTCCAAACATGATTTTCTGTAATTTCACAATCTGAATGATTGATAAATAAGTAATCCACAGCTGAGGTAATGGTGTCCTCATACTTCACTAACTTGCATGAGGTTTTCTGGCTGTAGATCCAACTATGACTGTATGTTCCCCCAGCTGCTTCTTCAAGCATTTTAAGATCTTCATTGTTAGTGACTATAGACAAACTTGTATATCCTGAGCAATGACCTTGAGCAAAAGTGCAATTCATTTGACCGGTCATATAAATGTGGACTTTAACTCCAGTACTATTTGTTGTCAGTCCATAAAGGACAAACAGGAGAAGTTCAGTGACAGTCTTCTTCATCTTTGCTGTAGTGAGCTGCTTTGATCACCTTCACAGGGCTGCTGACACAGAACATTCAAATCCTACAGCAGTATCATCTGTATTTTGTTTGTTTAAAGGTAGCAACCTGAAGAAAAAAATCTCTGTCTCTTGTTAATATATATTAGCTTCACCCCAGTAAAAAAGTAATATATTTAAAATAGATTTATTTCTTCAAATCTATTAACATATTTACTGACAGATAACTTTTATTAACTTTAAATTAAACTTTATTTGGAGTATTACTTGTGCACGATGCATATTTCTTATTAATAAGCCTAAAATGTGTGTTCATGAAACTTTTAATGATGTTTGTGTAATATTGCCCTAAATGTTAAATATTTATTTAGTCGTTTGCTCAGTTTACTTAAATAAAACAAGCTAAAACAACACAAAGCTTTAGTTTTCATTTGTACTCAGTTTTATTATGCTAAATGAAATCACATTTGTAATAATATTAAGTTAACTTACTTTAAGTTAAAATAAATTAGTTCAAATGAATGGAAATGTGTGCCATAATTTTATGAAGTTAGATCAACAAGCTATTTTTTGAGTGTACATGTCTTTAATTGGACTTCAGCACTACTCCGCACAATTAAAATACATCATGTCCATGATTAGTTGTTCCTTTTTACCAGACTTTAAGTATTCCTGTTAAGTATACTAAAAGTACAATTACATGACATTTTATTAAGTACATAAATATGAAAATGTATTTGTAGTATACTGAGTATGAAATAAATGTATTTCAAATACATTTAAGTTTTATTTTTCACTAGGGCAGTACATGAAACAAGCCACATTCATTTATACATTTCACTTCTGGTTGTTTAACCAGACTGATGAAAAGATGAAATCACTAAATTAAATGTAAACTAAATGCAAAGTATGTGTGGTTTCTAACTAACTGAACAGGTCTGGTCATTCCACTGAAATTGAAATAATGTAAAATATTACATTAAATATGAAATAATGCAAGGTATGAATAATGTGTAATGTTAATACAAAGCACATGCAAAACAAAGGGTGAAAAACAAATAAACAAAAAAGATTGCCGTTTTTGCAAAATTAATACAGGCACAAAAAGCCATTTAAAAGTTTCTTTCTTTCTTACTTACTTTCTTTTTTTTTTTAATGAGCTGATACCAATATATGTACAAACAAAACAGTGAATCTGTGTTAACTGATAAACTTTACACTAGATTTGTGATTGTTAATGTAGATCAGCTCCAAACCTGTTGATTTGAATTATTTGCATGTGGGGTGGATGGAGAAATACAAAAAATTCTGCATCCACAACCCTCATTCAAATGAGAGAAATGATTATTTGCCTTTGTCTATATTTACATGTCTTAGTTAAACATTATATCATCAGTTACTGCACAATATATTGAGGGCTGACAGATTAATTACTTGACTCTTGACTTTCACCCTTTGATGGAATTATTATACAACATGGCATTATATATCACTTAGGGCCCCAATGTACTTACTCCTAGTTCACTTCAGTAGATGTTTTCTGTCTTTCATTCATCGTTTAGTCAACAACACCACAGTATAGATGATCTACCAACAATAATTTGGAAGCTAATGCTCCATGTCAGTGTCATGCCTGTGTAGACATTTCAGTGTTCATCCATCCTTAAACCAAACTCATTCATTACAGCAGAGATTAAATTGTCAAGAGATTGACAGTTGTTGATCAATGTGCTCAACATACTAGATATGAAAGTCACTTTGAACTGATAATATCACTTTCACTGTTTTTATATATGAAATGTATGAAATTACTGAAAAAAAAATAATGAAATAAAATAAAATAAATATAAAAATGTACCATATTTTACTCATCACCAAGCCATTCTAGACTTTCTTCTTTCAGACAAACACAGTAGGATTTTTTTTTTTTTTTAATTATCCTGGCTCTTCCAAGCTTGGTGGATAGTGGCCATTATGTTGAAGCTCCACAAATTGAATATATCCACAAGTACTGCATTGTAAAACTAACCTATAAACCTGTATTTCCTTTTCAGGAACTCGAGCTGCATTGATGGGAACGCCCTCAGCGTGACGGCTCTGAATCGTATGTGGAATCAGCCAATGATGAATTGAGACTTCATAGGCGGGTGACGTCACTGGGCAGGAAGCATATAAGTACGTGGAATGCAGCTGGCAAACTAGCTTTATGTCATTCATTGAAGCGCTCTGTGTTTCACGTGTGTGTGTTTATAGCTTAAGTGTCTCTGTCTTTATTTAAAAAAAAAAAAACTGAAAGAGAGGTTTCTGCGTGCTCGGCAGCCACCTTCAAGAAGGAGCCTAGCTTTTTTCCCCGATCTCCACACCGAGGTGTCTAGATCGTGGAAGAAACCGTTTTCATCTATTCATCCCCGCCTCTGACTGCTACGGCAGTATAGTAGTGATGGGTGAGAGCGGTTATAAGTCGATGCTGTGGGTAGAGCAGACACTTGCGAGCTATCTCTCTCCCGCAGCTGCATCAACTTTAAAGGCTCCTTCTCTCCAAGCCGCTGAGAACAACATCTGCGCTGGTGGGCAGGGGGTACTCGGCAGCAGGTCAGGCTGGTTCGTGTCTGTACACGATGTGCGTGCTACATGTGTACCAAGCTGAACTGCTGCGTGCGTTGGATGAGGGCTCTGAAAACATTGAAGAGCTCAGGAGAACTGCTGACCTTGCGCTACGTGCCACGAAGAGACTGCCCGTGCCATCGGCTGGCCTAAGGCAGCTTTGGTGGCCATAGAGAGGACTCTGTCCAACGTTAAGGAAAAGGACAGAGTCTGCCTGATGGTAAATGTAGTAGTCCACAGGCACCACGAGCAATGAGATGGTTAACTCCTCCTGAAGAACAGTGTGGGTTCTACAGCCGCTACTTCATAGTTCCAAAGAAGGATGGAGGGCTGAGGCCCATTTTAGATCTAAGAGAATTAAACCGCTCAGTGATGAAACTGAATTTCAGAATGCTTACTGTGAAGCAGGTCGTGTCACAAATCAGGTCCAAGGACTGGTTTGTCAGGATAGATCTAAAAGATGCGTATTTCCATGTGTCAATCCAATCCATCCTTCGAGATGTCGTCCTCGCTCGAATGAAACGTTTGGGGTTGAGGCTGAACGCCAAGAAAAGTGTTCTTTCTCCAGTTCAGAGACCCACTTAGGCATAGTGTGGGATTTGACCACGATACGGGCTCGTATGATACCTGCTCGAGTAGATTTAATCCTCACTGCTGTCGCAAGAGTGAAAGAAGGCCGGTCACTCACTGTCAAGCAGTTTCAAAAGCTGCTGGGTCCTATGGCAGCTGCATCCAACGTCATACCTATTGACCTGCTGTACATGAGACCCCTGCAGTGGGGGCTCAGAAACAAAGGTGTGTCCTTGAGGGGAAATCCTCTTCGCATGATCAAAGTGCTTTGGACATGTGGAGAAAATCTGCGTTTCTAAATCAGGGCCCAGTGTTGGGAGCTCCGACTCGCCGCCTAGCGCTAACAACGGATGCTCCCCTGGTTGGGGAGCGATCATGAGTGGTCGCTCAGCCCGAGGTCTGTGGGAAGATCGCCATCTTACTTGGCACATCAACTGTCTAGAGATTCTGGCTGTGTTCCAGGCACTCTAAAATTTTCTGACAGACGTAAGAGACACAGTGCGCACCGACAACACGTCAGTTTTCTCTTACATCAATCACCAAGGAGGTCTGCGGTCGTGCCCCTTGTACAAGCTGGCATACCAGATCCTTGTGTGGGCCCGGGAGAGATCCCTTTCACTGAGAGCCATCTACATTCCCATTCCCAAGGCCCGGGGAATGGATGCTCCACACCGAGGTGGTGGAGTAGATCTGGAGAGTATTCTACAATGTTCCCTTTGGTACTCTCTAGATTAACTATTAGCCACAGGTCTCTCAACCGAGGTTGCTGAGACCATCCTCCAGTCCAGAGCTCCATCTACGAGGAAACTATATGCCTTGAAGTGGAAGTTATTCACTTCCTGGTATAGAGAACGCCATCTAGATCCAGTCAGCTGCCCAGTTGGTACAGTTCTGGAATTCTTGAAGGGTAGATTCTCTACTGGGGTCACCCACTCCACCCTGAATGTTTATGTAGCGGCTGTATCGGCCTACCACTGCTCTCTCGGTGGACATACAGTTGGTAAAGAACCCCTGGTTATACGTTTCCTCCGCGGTGTGCTGAGGTGGAGGCCTCCGGTACGTTCCCTGGTACCATCCTAGGACCTGGCTGTCATGTTAGAAGCCCTCTGTGGGCCACCATTCGAGCCCATAGAGGAGATTTGAGATCATCTGTTGACGTCCAGTGTGAGCATGCTTCGGTCCACCCAAGAAGGGGTTTCCAGCAACCAAGCAGACTTTGAGCCATTGGAAAGTGGATGACATCAACATGTCTTTCGAGTCCTCTGGTCTCCCGCCGAGGCTAGGAGTCAGAGCACACTCAACACGTGGTGTGGCGGCCTCGAAGGCCCTGCTAGCAGCGGTCTCCATGGCCGATATATGTGACGCTGCTGGGTGGTCCACCCCTCACACTTTCGTCCACTTTTATGGACTGGACTTGCGAGCCACTCCGGGATCTTCTGTTCTAATTGCCTTAGCTAGGCCAGGAATTTGAAAGTCTGGAGGCGTGGGCATCTCTTTCCCATAGCATCTTGTCGATGCAGCTTGAGTTGTTGAAAAGGAACGTCTCAAGGTTATGAATATATCCCTAGTTCCTTGAAGAAACAAGACGCTGTGTCTCGATACCACGCTCCGCTGCATGACAGGAGCTAGTTTGCCAGCTGCATTCCACATGCTTATATGCTTCCTGGCCAGTTACGTCAACCGCCTATGACGTCCCAATTTATCATTGGCTCATTCCACATACGATTCAGAGCCGTCACTATGGGTGTTCCCATAGCATCTCGTCTACACAGCGTCTCGTTCCTTCAAGCAATTAGGGTTATATTCATAACCTTGAGATGTTTATAAAATATAATATTTCTATTTATACAATTATAACATAAATAACTGACTGACTGACTGAGCCCTAAGTTGCGGCTTCTTGGCTGACCTATGACTCAAGGTGTGACGCAACTTACATCATATGTCGTACGTCGAGTTTTTAAAAAAAATTTACATTTTAAAAATAGAAATAGTTTTGTTACATAAACCCATCAATCTGCTTCAGAGGACATGTGATAATCCCTCGAAGGTGTATAAGTTATTTTTACGTTGCAGTATACTTGCGGTTAAGACTGCCTATCATCTAGAATTATCAGAGACAAGTATGCTAAACATTAAACACATTTTAAACAAACTTATCTACTTGTAGCTAAAAGATATAGATGGAAAAAGAGCATGTTAACATCTGTACACTTAACACATTTTGGCCCTTCAATGGCTCTCTGAGGAAAATGTTTTGTGATGTGATTATAATGGTTTGAATCCTTGAATACTTCATCCAGATTCTGAAAAGTGCAAGCTGCATTCTTCGAAGGCTGCTTTCTAAGTTTACGTCACCATGGTGCGATGAAGTCTGACAAATATTTGCATCATGTTAAGGCTGATTTAAACCTTTGCATCAAACTCACATGGTAGGCTGTGTGTAGGATGTGTAACCTACGGCATAGCCTTACATGTACCTTTACAAGCATGTCAGTACTACTGCAAATGCTGTGATTGGTCTGCTAGAGCCCTTTCTGCCATTTTTACGAGTTTTGTGTGTGTGGGTTTTTTTTTTTTTTTGCACTTTAATATTTTAATGGTACACCTTCTTATTTAAAATAAAAGCAAAGAACAAGTCTCTTATCATGTATTATACAGCATGGCATTATATATCACTTAAGGCCCTGATATACTTCAAACAAAGTCAAAGAACAAATTGATTGAAACTTCAGGTGCAAGTTTTCCAAAGCAAGCAAATAAATATTGCACCATACTGCTGCTGCAGTTGTTGTTTTTCTTCTTTTAAAGCAAATTTAAAAGATATACAATAAATAAACTTTTATGTGACTTTCAGTCTGACAGATTGAAAGGGAACTAGCCAGCAGGGTGAATTATAGAAAACGTGTAGGTTACTTGCGAGACATGGAACGAGTACTGCGTCTGCTAAGACGCATGGGGAAAACTCCTTTCCCCCCCCAACTGAAGCCTATTCTAAAACGCAGTTTTATTATTTACTAAAACTGCACGGTCATTGGCCGCTGTATTGGGGACTATTTTTAACCAATGGGCAAGGCCCCGCGAACAGCAGGCTAATGCCGTCGACCACACCCCATGGTGTGTTTTTTTCTACTGTAAAGTTGGGCATTTTAACATGGAGAGTCAATGTGATTGACTCCCTTTTGGAGCCAGCCTCC
>JAUMHP010000040.1:6053273-6074960 GCA_032361065.1 Enteromius trimaculatus | reverse complement strand
TAAAACTCAGGATTGGTGCAAACTAATCCTAAACTTACCTTGCTAGCCAGCTAATCCGGCTTCATGGTACAGGCCCCAGTTCTTTCTCAACTAAAGTTTCTCTTCTTACTTAGTATTCTATAATGTAATAAAAATTTTGTATGTACAATGTATAAAACGCATTTGTTTAAAATAGTGTTTGTAGTGTTTGACTTTGGAGACCTTTGCCCTAAATCATAAGTTATTTTGCCATATGTGTTACCTATTTTCACACACATGCTATTACAACAAGCACATCCCCGCCTATTTATTATTCAGCAGCACACTTGTCCCTGATCTGCATTACAATCAAGACTCTATCCCTCGTCATCATCCCATTGCCATACGGAGGTGCCGTCATCATACAAAGATTCTGCACAAAGGTTCATGGGGGCCCGAAGTGTCCATCAGTTGTACCCTTCGAAAGCCTTCATTTCGAAAAGCCTTTTGAAGTGGCTAGTTTTGAGAACTTAGGTTTAGAACAACCCTGCAATATGGCAGCCATGATGATTTTCACTCAATATATCCCAATTGGAATGAACCATATGTCTAGTTTCTAACTGGGATACAGATAGCTTACTCGTGTGTAAGAAATATATCTACCAGTTTATTTATTTATTCACTTTTTAATGCCATGCCAGCATCAACGCTGTTTTTGTGGCGATCACTGAATAAATTATACAAGGTATGCAATTAACTAAAGGTTATGAAAGACTAGCTAAAAATTCTAAAATAAACATTTAGATGATACATTTTTTAATAAATACGTTAAACACACCTCTAACTGAAACCATTTGTGTTTATGTTAATTTAGTTATAAAGCACAATTACATAAAGTAGTGTTGACCAATGTGCTGTACAAAAAAAAAAAAAGTAATAATTTTCGGACAAACAATGACTGACAGCAATAAATATTATTTAAAGCAATAGGCAATCTGATCAATATGCAGACCCAAATGCTAATTCAAGTAAATTAACTTTTAGTTTCTGTTTAAAATAACCTAATGATGGAGCTAGTCTAAGATAAAGAGGAATCTTATTCCAGTGCTTCAGAGCTGTTATTTATTCATATACATTATGTATAAATTACTTGTTAAATTAAGTCTTAGTTTTATTTTTAAGATTATTACTCTAAGTAGGCCTACTTTAAAACAAAACTTTCCTTTGAGATAAAAACCCATTTAAAGCATTATACATTTTTTATGTAATAACACATAACCCTTTCACATTCGAAAAGCTTACATTAAACACAATTTTATCGTATTTTTAAACACACTGAGCTGAAGAGAGACTAGAATGTCATTCTCCTGCTGAACTATGAAACATGGAAAAAAATAAGGATTAACCACTAGGGGGCACCAAGACACCAGTTGATTTAGTTCAACCTTCTAATTGCTTGTAATTCAACACAACGCATATTGTAAGTATAGAATGATCTTGTTAAACCAATGTTACAGAAGCAAGACATTTAACATTTAGACAATTAACGTCCAATACACTGTTCATATCCCTAAGTTGTAGTCTTGACTGTTCTAGGAATAAAATCCAGAATTATAATCATGACAGAGTAAAATGTGGTCGATATGACTGATTGAAAGTATATGTAAGAATAATGTTTGTTCTGCGTAATCTGCGGAATTACACAAGTGACCGGAGTCGTTTCCTTATCGAGTCAGTTTCTTGATATTACGTATAGGGAGAATGTATAAAACCCCACCGTGTGAAAAACTTGCGTCCAGCCAAATCGGAGGCCATGTGAAAAACTTGTGTCCAGCCAAAACAGAGGCAAGGCGCTGAGTTAACAGTAGTACAGTCAACGCGTTTGCCCCTCCCCATTGGGTTGGGTAAAGGACCTGGTTGAAATGCCCAGCTGCAGCTTTTGGCAGTGAGCCAGCACGGGGCCTCCGCATTTAGCATCTCCCTACCCACATACAAACAACACTGAGTTGGTGTGACATGGTTGGAAATAACGCAGCAAAACATATTGGTGCTTGAAAACATAGACGGCTTGAAAAAGCGGGCATAGAATGGGGAATAATATTTTATTAATTTAATTTAATTTTATCACTTGGTAATTAACTCATGGACATAACAGAACAAACATGATACCAAAGCATCTCACTAGACAACCTAGTCGAAGCCATGTGTTGAAGCACACACCAGACTGGGGCGTGTCTTTAGGTGACTCGAACATCCAATGAGCGCTTATTCCTCTCCTCATGCACGGACAAAACGTGACGTGCAAACAATGGAATGTCTGAGTTATAAAATTTCGCTAAAGTATTGTGAGATGACCAGGCCGCTGTGAAGCAAATGTCTTGAATAGACATGCCCTTAGCCCAGGCCCATGAGGATGACAGGCTCCTAGTGGAGTGGACGTGTACACCTATCGGGCAGTCTAGTCCCTCGGAGTTGTAAGCTAGGCGCGCAGCATCCACAATCCAGTGAGACAGGGTGCTCTCGCAAAACAGACGAAAAGCTGCTGAAGTTCGAAACTTACTAGTTCTGTTCACATAAGCATGTAACGCACAAGGGGGCACACTCTCGTGACACTGAATCAGTGTTTAGTTCGGGAGGGCAGAACGCTTGAAAAGTGATAACCTGTGCTCTGAATGGTGTTGAGAGCACTTTGGGTGTGTAGTGGCGTTTGGGCGTAAGTCTGACCATCGTTTGGACCGAAATTGCATTGCTAATGCTATTAACTAATAGGGCATGCAAATCTCCTACCCGCTTTCCACACGCAAGCTCGAGTAACAGCGCTGTCTTACACGAGAGCACTTTGATGTCTTTAGACTCAGCCAGCTTGAACGGTGGGTTAAACAGCGCTCTGAGCACTAATGATAGGTCCCATACTGGCATTTGGCAATGGCGGAAAGGCTTCAGCCGCCTAGCCCCATGAAGAAAGCACAATATTAGGGGGCGACCATGCAGCATGTTGTGAGAGGCAGCGATAGCTGTCACATAAACATTAAGTATTGAAGGAGAACTGACAGCATCTAGGCGTTCTTGTAAAAAGGTCAGAACAGTGGGGATATCACAGCTTACCGGGTCTTCGTGCCTGCTAATGCACCAGTTCGCAAACACTCTCCATTTCAAACCATACAGGTGCCTCGTGGAGGGCGCTCCATTACCCTGTGTAAAACACGCTGTGAGATGGGAAACTGATTCACTCCATACTGATTTGCCATACATGCAGATCCCATAATTAAGGCCTGGAGTGTCATATGGTGCCCCTCGCCTGGGATAATAAAACCCTTCTCAGCAGAATCTGAAATGAAGGAGTTGATGACAGGTTCACTAACTCTGGAAACCATGGTTGATTTGCCATTTCGGTGCTATAAGTGTCACAGTATCCCCCTCCTCTCTGATTTTTTGCAGCACCAGCGAAAGGGGGAGGTTTCCCTTATATTGCGGGCATTCATTATGGGAGGAAAAGAGCTCTTTTGATGAGGTACAGTACTGTATGTAATGCTTCATGTTTATTGGAACAGAACACATCGGTTTCAACATAACATTTAAGCATACATTCTCGGGGGTTCTCTTCTGTCCGCCGAGTGAACTCTGAGTGAGAACACACTCTCTTTGCAGTCGGTCCATCTTCGCGTCTTCTAGCCCCTTTTCTCTGCCTCCTCCACTGTTGTGAGGAGCTGAGATCCTTGCGCATGGGCTCGGGCTGAGTGAGGGGAACACCACGAATGCGTGAGCTCCTCATGGACCTCAGGAAAGAAAGGGGCAGGCCTCTGCGGTGCATCCACTAGGCAGCTTGCACTGAGGAAAGATCCATCCATCCAGCACCTAGACCTGTGAGGATGTTCATCAGTTTTGCATCCAGTGAAGTCGGGATCCTACCTCAGAGAGAACTTCCTTAGACCAGGCATCTGGATTAGAGGCATTGGTGGACATAGAATCGCCCTCGTCACCGCAGAAGGAGACCACTTCCCACGCTTTTGCCGGCGGGCAAGAATCCTCGTCAGCACAGCTGAGCAGAGGCTCAGGAGTGCGAGGGCGACATGGGCATTGGCCTGACGTCAGCCCCTCAGAAGAGCCTCCAAAAGGGGCAAATCCTCACAGACTCGACAATCTGATCTTTCCAATGTTGCCTCTGCATGGGCATGGCCCACACATAAGACACAATCCTTGTGCGTGTCTCGAAAAATCAATGGGCCCACCTCACATGCGGCAAAGAGACATTCCAAATTCTTGAACTCCGTCGGAACGAACGAAGGGATCGCTATCGACGTTGACCACTCTGGTTGCGTATGTCAATGGCGAAAATTAGCTATAGGTAAAGGAAAAAGATTCTGAACACTTTGGCGCCCGACATCGCTTATATAGCAGCTATGGCAGCCAATCAGGCGAATGCTCGGATGCCATTGGCTATTGAAAAGCAATAGAGTGATTCAATCAGGCTTCAGCATTTCGAGGAAAAGGGTTTAAAGTTTTCTTTCTCAAATTGGGAACTTTATCAACCAAATAATAACTTTGTAACTTCCTGTCAACTAATTCTCATTAATTTGCAACTGCATGTCTACTAACTCTCAGAGTAGACTGTCAGGGTAGGTTTAGCGTTAGTAGAATAAGCTGACACTTGCAAAGTTTCTGATAGTCAGTATGTAGTACTGTATGTTGTGGACCCATTAAAATGAAGTGTTAGATGATATTAAGCAGAGTCTACTAATAATGACTGCTAGCTGACTTATTTAGACACGGCAAGTGTGTGGACAAGCCTGCATTAGCTTGTAGGTCAGAGGTTGTGTTTCATTAATCAGCATATATAGGGAATTGAATCTCACTTCAATCTCAGCACTATCGTTGTGGACAGAGATTGTGATAAGAAGTTCAGCTTTCCTCTTTTTTTATAAATTAATAAATGAATGAATTAAAAAAATAAATGAATACATAAATATAAATACATTTTATTATAGTTGATTTTCTTTCTTTCTTTCTATTTTATTTTAATAAGTTCCGCTCATGTTACTCACACTCTCCAAAAGAAGGTTCAAAATCAGCAGCAACACCCTTTCAGAAATAATTCATATGAATTATAATAAATTAGTACCTTTCTGCACTGGGATCAGTGCAGTCAACTGCAGACACTCATTGGCCAAACGAGCTAATCACCGCCACCTGGATTTCATTAGGTGAGCATGTTTAAATGTGACAGTGGCGGTGATCAAGGTAACAACCCCGAGGTAAAATCACTACGGTTTACCTTATGCCTCATGGCCTGATACTATCATTGTGTTTACAAGGAATACTAACCATTGTGTGAAGTTTATGTTCCATGCTCTCAACTGAGTGGAGATCGCTACCACGGAGGATTTGTCAAGCACGCTCAAACTCACCAGGATACACTTACCTGCTCCACGAAAGCCCTGAACGATCTGAGCACAGTTCACCTGAACCTCACGTGAGTTGAACGTACACTTACCTGTGTTTACTCACTGTCCAGACTTACCTGTCTTCACAGACCACCGTCCCAAGACTCGTCGATCGCTGGAGCCACCTGAAAAGGAATTAGTGGACATTAAAATCATGGATGTGCATGACTAGCATTATATGGATTAAATAAGGTAAAACGGTGTGTGAGAGAGACTTGCCTTCTCTCTCCGTAAATGGTGGAGATTTTTGCATTTCTTTTAAATAAGCTTGACATGAATGTATCACTGAGTAAACCTTGAAGAATCAACAGATTTGCATGTTCCTTGCGAGCATGAATTTGTTAAAAAAAAAAAAAATTTGTTAGAACCATGTTGTTAAACCCAGTTCTAAAAACAAACAAAACCTAAAAAAAATTTAGATCAGCCATGACAACTCTCTGAACATTTTAGCAGGGTGATGGCAATGTGAATGTATTTGGTCTTTGAAGGTATAGTTCTGCTACACTGCTGCTGATTGCTGCTGCTGTTGGTAATTGCTTTAGTTGTAGATTATTGCAAGCAAGTACAGGAACTTGCTACTGCCAATTTTGCCAGCTGCACAAATGGCAAATAAAATAACTCCTCAACAAATCTAGAGGAAGAAAACAAACAACTGAATATGTATGCTGATGCTACCTGATAGCTTAAAATAGTGACCTGAGTTAAGTGAAGCCCAGATAAATTAACCAGTGACTTAATGTGAACCTGTGCACTGTAATTATAATTTCTACTGCCCTTTTATTAAATAAACCAACCATTTGATAGCAAATTAAATACTGGCACTGCTATATAAGCAACACTAATTGGATTGTCATGCTGACTGCTGCTAGCATTTCTAACATTTCTAGCATTTTCTGATTCTGAATTTGCTATATGTGCTAGGGCTAACACTAAACTAGCGATCTGAATAACCATGCAAATGGCTGCTACAGCTTCATAGAACTGCTGTAAGCGTCTTTATTAACAAGCAGACAACCAAATAATGCCTATTTCGCTTCTATGAGTTCTGACCGTCCACAGACCGCAATACTACTAAAATTATCCCAGTCCAAGAAACGTAGCAAAAACACCAGTAAAACAGTCCATGTGACATCACTGGCTCAACTAAAGTTTTGCGACGCTAGGAGAATACTTTTTATGAATACTTACTCTCTAAAATGGAGGGAAGTGTGTGCTTCCACCCCGAAGTAAACAAGGCTGATTACATCAAATACATTAAAGCTTGCATATGTTCTGCCCTGAAATACACTCTAAAATGTAAGTCAGGGGAGAAGAACTGTAGATTTAGATTATGTTATTTTTGTTTTCTTTGTGCAAAAAGATGGCTCTCTGAGCTCATCAAAAATATCTTAATTTGTGTTCCGAAGATAAAGGGTGAGTAATTAATGACTTTTTTATTTTGGGTGAACTAACCCTTTAATGTTAATCCAAGAAAAATCACTGCTCTTGACTGAGTTACTTTTTAGTTTTAACAACAATTAAACCACAGTGGGGGTGTTTTGTTTTTTTTTTTTTATTTTTCTTTAATTGCCAGTTTAACCTTTTTACAGACTGAACAAAATTATGCATTGCTTGGTAGTTGTTCAATTATAGCAAATAAACTGTGATAATGTGAGAAATGTTGAAGGTGTTTGAATAAATTTTGTTTTGACCGTATATTTAATTTTTACAGTGAAGACTATGCAGTGCTATTTTAGATTTAATTGTTAGTTTTCTGTACCTGGACACCTACGAAAAAATGTGTAAATGGCACAAGTAAACGAACATTCCAATTGAACAATTTTAAACAGGGCCCACTGGTACATCCTGCACCTGGGCTCCACAAACCCCAGCAACGGCCCTGAGTAAGCCCTGTTAAATAAGAAGAAAAACAAAATGTCTATTTTAATTGAAAGGGGTTACTTCCCCCACGTGTTATCACTAAAATTTCAAGCAACTAAAGTACTTCCTGCTGCTGCTAATATTAGCAACAATAATTTGACTGCTAACATTATTTCTAATATTGCATATGAATTTGCTATGTATGCTGCTGCTAATATATTCACTGCATTTGATATGAATAACCAAGCAGCTGCTATAGTTGCAAAGTATTAGAAATGCTATAAGCCCCTTTTAAATAAATATAACGCAATTATGCCTATTCACTTGAAGAACAATCTGCAGGAAGAGATTCTGAGTCAGTAGCATAGTGCATAGTGTAAAAACCTTTAGGTAAAATAAATTATATTATTTTACAGCTTATACTGCTTCCACCTTTGCCAGAAGGATATATAAATATCTTGGTTCCCGATTAAGTCAACATAAAATCAGAATTGACATTTATTTTTTCTTATTGAAGAAGGTGTCACTGTAGGGAAGAAAAGATGAACACAACCTCCATTGCATGCTGACATTAAACTAGGTTTTGCTCTTAACCCCGAACAAAGAATTGCAAATAAATGCCCAGAAACAACAGTTGAAAAGAGCCCATGATCAAAGAAAGTGAAGATACAAAAAGGTACAAGAAAAGCGAAATTAAACAACAATGGTTAGCCATGTGCTAAACATATGAACAGCATATCGTACCAGGCTGTTAACTGTAGTCTATTAACCATTATTTCCAATACAACACCATAATCAATAACTTTATAAAATTAAAAATATGATTGCATATAAAAGAATAAAATGACATTTCAACATGATCAACACATAACCACCTAAAACGCTTCATATTACGCAACTTTATATTTACATTGGTTTACATAACCTAGTTTATCTGGATGTGGGCCTAGACATCTCCTGGAACATTTTTTGCATATCATTCATATGTTTTTATAAAACACAACTTGAGTCACAGCACAAGTCTCATGCTGACATTGATCCAACACCTCAATAAAAAGATGTTATTAGACTGAATTCAGTAATCCTCCCTATTAAAATTTCAGTGGAACACTTGATCTTTAAAAATAAATAAATAAATCCTTTACGTGCAGGTCCTGCAAGTCTTTACATGAGTTTATACAAGAGTTTATATAATCTGATTTATCAGGGGGTGGGCCCATCTTCTTATATTCATTTACATACCTTCCAAATGATTTATTCAAAATGTGGGCATGTTACACATCATCATCTTTGAGGGTCAAAACACAAGCCTTAAACTAGCACTGATTCAACACCTCACTGGAAAGATGAAAGGGTCCATCATTCTCTTGATTGTCATGTGTGGACTGACTAAAGCTTTAATCAGAGAGCATTTCTATTTGAGCTTTTACAAGAACTGGACTGATGCTCAAAGTTACTGCAGGAAATATTACACAGATCTGTCCACCATCACAAGTAAAGAAGAACTACACATGATAACACAGCTGACAGGAGGAAACAGTTTGGCTAAGTGGATCGGCTTGTATAGGAACACATCCAACATTAATCAGTTTCTGTGGTCGGGTGGAAATCAGTTTTCTTTCTCAAATTGGGACCTTTATCAACCCAATAATCTGAAAGGAAATCAAAACTGCATATACTCTCATCCTACGTGGGTAGACACTCAATGTAATGTGTTATGTACTTTTCTGTGCTACAAAACTGTCTTCATTCTCATTCAGGAGAAGAAGACATGGGAGCAAGCGCTGCAGTACTGCAGGACTCATCACACTAATCTGGCCAGCATCACCACTGAGAGACAATTACTGCTGACAAAAAATGAGACGAGAATCTCAGACAGAAAGTGTGTGGACAGGCCTGCGTTACTTGGTTGGGGAATGGTTCTGGGTCAGCAACAAACCTCTGGGGATTCAGACTTCACTACCAGAGTGCCCAGCTCAGCCTTATCGTTGTGGAGCCCGTAACAATAAAACTGATAAATGGGAGAACAGAGACTGTGACGAGAAGCTCAACTTCCTTTGCAACTGAAAAAAAAGGTGACGTAGCCCTAAAGTAATTTTTGCAAAACTATTAAGTGGTAACATTTTACAATACGGGTGCAAAAATATGCCTTCATTCCTGCTTAACTAAAGCACAGATTATCACGAGTTAATGTTTATCTCATGAAGAACCATTTATTAATACTACCTCAGCAATTAATGAAACATCTATATGATTCAGAGATTTGGTAACAAATAAATTATTAAATGTGTATTAGTTTCTTCAAACTATGTACTCCAATTCTCAGTTATCTGCTTTAATTAATCATTGGCTAATAATTTAGGTAGGTATCATTATATTATGACTTTACTCATTGAGGCACAGAACTATTAACTAATTGTTAAGTAATATGTCATTGTGGTTTTGAAATTAAGAATTAGTGATGTGCCTCAATAAGTAAAGTCATAACATAATGATATATTTGCAAATCATTAGGTAATGATTCATTAAGACAACTGGAGGTTGAAATGCATGGCTTCCACCCTGTGTGGTGATTAACAGATTAACTATTTGACACTATTAGTTAACATAATATGTTTTTAGGAAATGAACGCATTATGTGTCACATGTCTGTCTAGTTTTAGTTTTGTTTTCGTGTCTCCTTGTGTTTTCTTTGATGTTCCCCACGTGTTTTGCCCTTATATGGTTTTTCCTGTGTTTGTATATCATTATTAGTTCATTGATTCCCACGTGTGTTTCCCTAGCTGTGTCTAGTTTCATTCATTAGTTCCATTGTTTATATGCCTGTCCTTTTGAGTTCTCCCTTGTCCGTGATTCTTGTTCCTAATGTCATTTTGTGCGTGCTACTTATATCTACAGCGTTTTGTCATTAAAAGACATTGATTATTCACTCCCGTTCCTGTGTGTCTCCCGGACCCTACTGCAAAATGGATTGGGCGGCTGACATCATCTGCGAGCTCCAACAGGGGAATAAGAGTTGCTGAGCGTGTTACACCTGGTGAGTTGGAGTGAGTCTGCTGTTAATCTTTTGGATGGGACTCAGAGATTATTTGTTTTGTTTAATCCCTACGAGCGATCTCTATCAACCTGTTGTCGATTTTCTAAATCTAGTCCTTGAGTTAGATAATGCCGAGTTTTACGTTGATTTTTCCGAGTTCAAATCATCTCCCATCCAAAAGCAGAGAGAGACTCCAGCTCACCACGAGCCGGACTCCTCCTCATACAGCCCCAATGTGCTCGTTCTGCTTCCTGTTATTTCCCTTAGCCCATTCATCTCCCAGTCCGCGCTGCAAAAGCGCTTTTCCAAACCTGCGCTGCCCGAGCGCTCTCCAGAGCCCGCTGCGCTGCAAGAGCACCCTCCTGAGCCCGTTGTGCTGCCTGAGCAGATAGATGAGCCGGCATTCCCTGCAACCTGCCACGTGCTGGATTTGTGGCAGGGTGAACCCATATGGATTCCAGTCCTATGCATACGGCCTGTTCCAGCCCCTAGACTACGGGTGGTAGTAGGGATTGCTAACCATCCTGAGTCACCCTTGCACTCGTGCCTGAAGAGCGCCCCCCAGAGTCTGCTGCGCTTCACGAGTGCCCTCCACGGCGCCCTCCAGAGCCTGCGCTTCCACAGCTCCCTCCCGTGCGCCCACCGCAGCGCCCTCCAGAGCCTGCGCTTCCACAGCTCCCTCCAGACGGCCTCCAGGCCGTCTTGAAGGCCTTCATGATGCACCCCCTCACACCCCAGTGATGTTACTTTGTTGTTTTTTGTTTTCCGGGAGGGGGAGGTACTGTCACATGTCTGTCTAGTTTTAGTTTTGTTTTCGTGTCTCCTTTTGTTTTCTTTGATGTTCCCCACGTGTTTTGCCCTTATATGGTTTTTCCTGTGTTTGTATATCATTATTAGTTCATTGATTCCCACATGTGTTTCCCCAGCTGTGTCTAGTTTCATTCATTAGTTCCAGTGTTTATATGCCTGTCCTTTTGAGTTCCCCCTTGTCCGTGATTCTTGTTCCTGATGTCATTTTGTGTGTGCTACTTATATCTACAGCGTTTTGTCATTAAAAGACATTGATTATTCACTCCTGTTCCTGAGTGTCTGTTCTCCGCACGACAAATCGTTACATCATGACACTTTTAACTAATAACAATTTATTGATTACTTAATCTAAGACCTATTATCTCTGCATTTATTTAAGCATGAATTAATGTGTATTAATCCCACTGTATTGTGTTACTAAAGTCAATGAGCTTTAATAAATAAGCTAATTTAACATGCTAAATGTTGTACTTATAATAAATATTAATATCATATTTCTAGGAATATTTCCTGATGCTGTTTTTGAACTGAAGAGGAATATCTGCTTATCATGGAATCTGCAGGAATGTGTGCTGGAATTTTTTTAGCAAAGAGTCCAACTACTTTCTTAAAGAGATAGTTCACCCAAAATGAATATTCTGTCATTAATTACTCACTATTGTCACATGGCTGAGAGACGAGGAGGTGTGCAAATTCAAATGCAAGTTGTTTATTAGGGACGAGGTGAGACAGAAAGGGTCGGTAATCAGCAAACAGGAATGGAGTAGGCTTAAGCATAAGAGTAGACAAAGTGAGACAGTACAATGAACCGTGACAAACACACAAACATACGGGGGCTTTATACACTTCAAATATGTACGTCTAGGCAAAAATGTTTAAAAAGCCAGATTTATGGACCCTTGCTGTCTATGGGAGGATCAGAAAGGTTTTGAATTAAATTCAAAACATCTTAATTTGTGTTCCAAGGACAAAGGTAATTACTGACAGACTTTTTGGGTGAACTAACCCTTTAAATGTAATGTACATACCATTAGATCTGACCCAACCACAAAGTCTTGGTTTGTCCTATGTGCTATCTGCAATTTTAAGCTTTTAGAATGTTTTAAGATGACTGTTATTGCTGTTTGAACTATATTTCAAATAAAATATTAGAGGTAAATCACACATTCTTAAATTTCATCAGAAAGTTGTCAATTACTTTTTTTAGGGCCAGCATACAATTTTGTGATACAATGTGAATTGCAAACTCATTTTGACTATTTATGATGTTAAGAATGATCTGAAATAAACTTATTTTATTGTTCTTGTTTCATTTCTTGTCTGTTCATTTCATACTTTGTACTCTGCCTGAAGAGCAACAACGACTACAGAAGTGTTATTTAAATAATAATAAAAATTATAACAACTTACTGAGCAAGTCAGAAAGATATGGTGGTGCAGAGTTATGAAGAGCTTTAAAAGTGATAAGTCAAATCATGTAATCTACTCTGTGTTCAACAGGAAGTCAGTGAAGATGGTGCAGAACAGGAGTAATATTATCAATAGAAGTTCTAGTAATTATCCGCGCAGCTGAGTTTTGGACCAACTGTAGTTTATGATAAACTTCTATAGCAATTTAAAATGATTGACTCATGATAATTAACATCAGTGATTTGAGCAATTTTGTGAAGCGTGAACGTGGTTTTGTGAAAAAGGAGTTAAAGGTCTCATCACAGTCTCACATCACAATCTCAGTCTGGTCCTGAGTGGGGGATGGAGATCCATCCAACAAAATCTTTAATTATTTTACCCATGTAATGCTAATGATGTGCTGTGTCTTTGACCATTATCTTGGTTATTTGCCCAATATTGACAATCTCCTTCCTGAGTTGGGATTCTTAATATATATTCGTTTGTGTCAATGTTGCAAGCTGTCCTGTGACAACGTCTGTTGGATCTGCTTACAAGAGGTAGCCAACAGGGTGCCATGGGCCGATTTATGACTTCCTGTTATCTTGAGGCCTCTTTGTGGAATTCGGCTCCTCGTGTTTCAATGTTCTAATTGAATCTTAAGTGTCTGATTCACTCTGATATGCTACATAGGCGAGTAATAATATTTTGTAACTGATACAGAACTTAATAGGTAGCCAGTGCAGAGACTGTAAAATTTGAGTAAAGGGGTTATTTTTGTGGTAAGGACTCTAGTAGCGGCATTTTGGAATATTTGTAGCTTATTTATTAAAGATGCAGTACAATCCATTAATTAGCTTTTCAGAAACAGGTAACATGTTTCGTAGCTTAGCAATGTTTCTAAAGAAGGAAAAATGTAGTTTTTGTAACATGGGAACGTCTTGGTTACATATGTAACCCTCTTTCCCTGAAGAAGGGAATGGAGACATCACATCGGATATTTTGAGAGGCTGGGGATCCTTACCAAAATGCTGTGGACGCTGCCCCTTCCAGTATCCTGTGGGAGCCTCCCAAGCTCCCTCTGGCCGAAGCTCTCCACAAGAAGCCAGCTACTGTTATCGAAGCTCTACCCATCCAGTAAGAATGGAACACTGGCAACATCCCTGTTCTATTGAACAGAGATGTACAGAAGTCCAGCCTTCCCGTAGGAGGTCTCAGGACGTATACTCATATGGACAGTATTTCAGTGCATATGGAAAACTGGAGGTGATTAAAACCTCTCAAGGTAGCAGCAGGTCTGCCAGGAAAACACAGGCTCTAGGTCGTAACTGTGGAATACACACATGGAGTCCTCTTAGGTACGTACACGTGGACCCCAGCCCTCTACCGGTTCTAAAATTCATCGAGTGAGGGCCTGGCGCCAGATGCTCTGCCACATCTGGCTGCCGAGGGGATGGAGGAACTCAACAGGGTCTACTATATGGACACTCTGAAGTAGTTAACAAGTCAACCCGAAACCGGGCCTCTCAGGGCCTCTACCTGTTTGAGGTGACAACACAGGAGGATACCATTTCCACATGAAGGCTACAGAATCTAGTGTACATGTTAGAGGTCACCCAGCTCGCAGTTCTACAGATATATTCCAGCGAGGCGCCATGTGCCAGCGCCCAGGACAATACCACAATCCTTGTTGAGTGGGCCCATAACCTGAGGGGGCAGGGCACACCCTGTGCTTGGTAGGCCAGGGTGATGGCTTCCACTATCCAGTGGGCTATTCTCTGCTTGGAGATGGCATTCCCCTTTCTGCAGGCCTTAGTGACAGAAAAAAAAGCTGGTCAGATGTCCTGAATATTTGTATCTGGTCAACGTAGTATATTAGTGCTTGGACGGGACAGAGCAAAGCTAGGGCTGGGTCTGCCTCCTCCAAGGGCAGCGCTTAAAGGTTCACCACCTGGTCTCTAAACAGAGTAGTGGGAACGTTGGGCACATAGCCAGGCCTCGGCCTCAGTGTTACCAGGAAATCTGTCGGCCCAAACTCAGGCACAATTCATTGACCAAAAATGCTTGCAGGTCCCCTACCCTCTTGATAGAGGCCAGTGCAAGTAGGAGCAGAGTCTTCATTGATAAGATCTGCAGCTCAACTGCTCAAACAGGGCCTGCTGTTGTGCTCTTAGCACTAAAGACAGGTCCCAAGAGGGTACAATAGGGGGCCATGGAGGATTCAACCTTCTGGCCCCCCTGAGGAACCTGATGACCAGGTCATGCTTACCAACAGACCTTCCATTTATGGGGTCATGGTTTGCAGCGATAGCAGCCACATAGACTTTAAGGGTGGAGACTCTGTGTTGGACTAAGTTTGCTGTCCTCTCAGTTGACCTGAAGTCCCAGCAGGCTGAGGTGTTGTAACACTAGATCTCTGTGTTCGCACAGCCTGAGACTGAGCTTAAATGAGCCAGTCGTCTAGGTAGTTAAGAATGCAAATACCTTATTCTCTCAGTGGAGCTAGGGCAGCCTATATGTGTGCAACACATCCACAACCCCTCGTTCCCTCTTAGGACCCAGAGACAGAGGAAACTGCTTGTGTATCAGGATTATTGGTGCCACTGACCGTCCTACTTTGTTTGCCACCAGGTGCAGCCGGCTCTATGGTGCTGCCTAGATGGAGGCTGGATAGGCATGAAAAAGCAGTTCTGTGAACGTGAGGGCAGTTTTTGTGAAGACCAGACCTTAAAGGTCTCATCAGGAATTTCAGTCTTGTTCTGAGTTGGAGGATGGACTTGTTGTCTTGAGGCCTCTTTGTGGAATTTAGCTCCTCATATTTCAGTGTTTCGATCAAATCTTAAGTGTCTGATTCACTCTGATGCACTACATGAGTATCATCCAAATAGCAGTGGAAATTAATCCTGTATTTTCTAATAATATTACCAAGGGGCAACATGTATATAGAAAATAGCAAAGACCCTAGGACAGATCCCTGTGGTACTCCATGCTTTACTCCCTGTTTAAATACACAAAATAGTAGCAATCGTATAGGTAGTATCTAAACCATCTTAAGGCCAGTTTTTGAATACCTGTATAGCTTTGTAATCGATCTATGAGTATGTCATGGTCTATAGTGTCGAATGCAGCATTAAGTAATCAAGTAAAACTAGTAATGAAATGCAGCCTTGTGTCACGTTTTATGTCTGTTTAGCTTTGTTTAAGGTCTGTGTTTTTGTATTCTTAGTTTAGTTTAGTTTTCATTGTGTTAGTTTAAGTTTATGTCTTCCTGTCTCCCTTCCTGTGTGCCCATATTTGGTTTTTCCTGTGTCGTTATGTGATTATTAGTTGATTCCCTTCCACCTGTGTTTCCCCAGCTGTGTCGTGTCTTGTGATTAGTCTTCTGTGTATAAATTCCATGTCTTTTGAGTTCAATCTTGTCGGTCAATGATTATGTTACGTGTTGATATATTATGTTGGATTTCTCCGTGTTGTGCACTTCGGATTGTTAAAAGACTTTGCTACTTAAAGTTCATGCCTCCTGCCCACTCCATCTTTGTATACCGGCGTGACACCTTGATCTGATGCAAGAAGCAAGTTATTTGTAATTTTAACAAGTGGAGTTTCTGAGCTATGATGGGGCCTGAAATTCTGAGTGGAGATCATTATTTTGCAAGGAGGAGCACAATTAAGGAGACACAACTTTTTCTAGAATTTTAAAGGTGAATGGTAAGTTTGAAATGGGTCAAGTTCACTAGCATCTAGTTGTGGTTTCTTAAGAGGCTTAATAACTGCCAGCTTTAATGGTTTTGGGACATGCCCTAAAGATAACGATGAGTTAATAATATTGAGAAGTGGTTCTTCTGCTACAATTAACAGCTCTATCATTAATTTAGTGGGTACAGGATATAATAAGCATGCTATTTGTTTAGATGCCATGATTTATTTAGCTCTTCCTGTCCTATAGTTGTAAAGCACTGCAGTTTTTCTTTGGGTGTAATGAATGATGCTGAAGTACTAGACACTGTCGAATATAAATTTGTTATTGTATTTCTGATGTTATCTTTTTTTTTTTATCTAACATTGAAGAAATTTATAAATCATTGCCATTAAACTGTGAGAGAGTAGTTTGATCGGGTGGTGCCTGGTTATTTGTTAGCCACTCCACTAAATAAAAACCTTGGATTGTTTTGCTTTTTTTATGAGTTTGTGGATATGCTCCGCCCTAGCAGATTTTAAAGCCTGTCTGTAGGTGGATGTGTTATTTTCCCATTCAATTCTGAAAACATCCAAGTTGTTCTTTCTCCATTTGTGCTCAAGATTATGATTTCTCTTCTAAGCAGTCCAAGAGAGAGGAAGAAGACTAGAATTTGGCGTAGAAGACGCATAGAGCTAGGTGTCATCAACATAGCAGTGAAAACTGATGCAGTATTTCCAAAAATATGACCTGGGGTAGTAAATAAACAATAAATAAAACAGGGCCCAAAACAGAGCCTCGAGGAACACCAGCTGTAACAGGTAAATATGGTTTGAAAATTTTACATTTACAAATTGAGTACGCCAAAAGAGATAGGATCTGAAACAAATTGATCAGGTTAAATAAGTATAGTTAAAAGCCTAGAGTTGGCTGACATCAGCAGATCATTGCCAACTTTTACCATGGCCGTCTCTGTACTATGCAGAGGGTGGAAACCAGATTGACATTTTTCAAATAGACTATTTTTAAAAAGATGACAAAGAACCTGAGATGCAGCAACTTTTTCTAAAATGTTTGAGAGGAAAGACAAGTTGGAAATTAGGCGAAAATTGACAAAATTTCCACCTATTCTGTAAATTGTATTCTGGACTCGAGATGGAGGGGACGCAGATTTCAAAACTTGGTGGACTGGGAAGGTTACGGTTCAGAGGAAAGAAGTTGGGTACCTGCCAGAGACATATTGGATCACACTCTTAATGATGATTACAATCAACAGATGAGGCAGGCTGGAAGCGCCGAGAGGCGCTCTTAGGGGGAGGGGTACTGTCACGGTTCATGGGTTCACAATCTCATTCTTGCCTGTTTTGTGTGTGTGACTGATTAGTTGTGTGAGTGTGTGTGGGTAACGAGCAGATTGGTTACAGCTGCAGCTCGTTACCTAACACTATTTATGTCCCGCTAACCTGTCTTGTCTTCGTCAGTTCCTCTGCTTGGGGTCCGATCGCTTGGAGTACTACTCTTTGTGGCTCTGTTCCCTGGAGTTCCAGTTCCTCTGTCTGCTTCCTCCGGTGAGGTTGGAATTACTCGGCTCCAGCCGTTCTACCACTGCAGTCCCTGTGTTACTGCTCACTGTCTCCAACGATCTTCACACTGGGCTCCAAGAGATTGTTTGCTGAGCTTGCTGACCATCATCATAAAGACTCTCATACTTAATTGACTTTGTCAATAAACTTTTAACTGCATCTGCAAAACTGTTTCCTCCTTATTCACTCATTACAGTTGTGTTATGCGTCCACATAATATAAATATTGAAATATTATACAAAGAATTAAGTTTTCCATTTAAACGGTCACAGGAAGTCATGGAGTCAACTTTTATAAAAGATGTAATGAAAACTGTCAGGACAAGTAAACTAAGGGCCCAAGCAGAAGAACACTTTCAATTACCTATAATGAAGGTAGTTGGATGACACTAGATTAGTCTACTTCATTACTTTACTTACATTATTGGATCTGTCATCAGTATAGGAAGTATTATGAATGGCTAGCAGGAACATATTCTTCTCTATATGAAATAACACTATTTAGCTGATTCTGGATCAATTTGAATGTTGAGGCATTGAATACCTGTTTAAACCCCATATACTCTTGCCATGTACCATTCAGATTGATCCTGTAGTGTTGTTATTATTCAATAAAACTTAAAATGTGAAGGAAACAACTTTTGGTAACACTTTATAGTAACTGAAGACTATGAATCTTTAGGTAAGCATTAGTAAATAGTCAGTTCATTGTTTATAAAGCATTGCCCCAACGTTAAATCTCCTTTATAAATGCTTTACAAGGTATAAATAGTCCTCACTTTAGATCAGCTCACAAAAACAGATGGCTGGCAACTGTTTTAAAACTTCCTGACTTAATGATGAAGTGCAGGAGGAATACGAGTTAAAGCATTGATTAATACACTGAGAAACCATTGTGAAATCATCATGTGTTTAAATAATAAGATTTATAAATATATTTAAATAGTTTATTAATCAATTGCTTACACTTAAATTATATGCACTCCTAAATAACTGGTTTGTTAATAATGCAACAATTTATGAATTATAAATTAATTGTTAATAAAGTATGGAAATACAATTATTAAACATTATAGATGCTCAAGAACTAAACATTTATATCTGCATATCTGAACAGCTTACTAATGCCTATTATTGTTGGAACAATGCTGTATTAAGGATAAATTGGCTATTTACTAATGCTCAACTAATAATAGTGTGCAGTTAAAGTGTTATCTTTTTACTGTACTTTATTTATATGACATTTAGAAATGGTACTTTGAAAAGAAACTGAATTAGGTTTAAGTCAATGTACTATAATAAAAAAGTACTAAATGTAAAGCCCAACAGACATGTTAAAAATAATAATCATAAACAAATGCAAAACAACATAACAAAAAATTATACTAAACTATACTAATTATACTAAAACTGAAACTTGATGGCCAGTAACTCCCTTTTGCCAATGTCGTAATTGCGTTCGGCAGGTGATAAACGATGGGAGAAAAATGCGCAGGGATGCATTTTGTCGTCAGAGGCAGCACGTTGGGATAACACCGCTCCTACCCCCACCTCTGACGTGTTGACCTCCACCACAAACTGACGCATGGGATCACGGGCCCGGAGAATGGAAGCCGAAACGAAGCGGCTTTTCAGTTTGGTGAACGAGGTGTCCGCCTCGCTCGACCACCTGAACATCGTTTTGGTGGAGGTCAAGGCAGTCAGAGGCGTGGCTAGTTGGCTGAAGTTGCAAATAAAACGCCGGTAAAAATTGGCGAACCCAAGAAACCTCTGCAGGGCCTTGCAGGAATCAGGGGATGGCCAATTTACCACAGCCTTAACCTTATCGGGATCCATGCGCACTCCCTCGGGTGACACTATGTAACCCAAAAAAGACACAGACTGTGCATGAAACGAACACTTCTCCGCCTTGGCAAAAAGACCATTCTCTAACAGCCTCTGGAGCACTCGCCTGGCGTGTTGAATGTGTTCCTGGAAAGAAGAGGAAAAAATCAATATGTCGTCCAGGTAGACATAAATGAACTGGTCTATCATATCTCTCAACATGTCATTAACGAGAGCTTGAAAAACTGCGGGACAGTTTGATAACCCGAACGGCATAACAAGATATTCAAAGTGCCCTCTAGGGGTATTAAAAGCAGTCTTCCACTCATCCCCCTTCCTAATGCGGACCAAATTAATTGAGACAGTTGTTGAACGCAGGTGTCAACACGTAGAGCCAGTTCAACGAGTCCCTCGAACCTCGTCTGTAAATCCATTAGGCAGATTTCTTTCTGAATGTGAGAGTTCAGTCCGTGAAGAAAAAAGTCCGGCTTCGCCTCCTCATTCCAGCCGCACTCAGCCGCTAGTGTACGGAATTCAATAGAATAGTCAGAAACGGATTTATCACCTTGCTGTAGATCAGCGAGTTGTCTTGCCGCCTCGCGTCCTGCCACAGCGCAATCGAACACCGCTCTCATCTCATCCGACAGTTTCTGAAAAGAACAACAACAATCCTGCTGATTTTCCCACACCGCCGTACCCCACAACGCTGCTTTTCCCGTGAGTAGAGTTAGAACAAACACCACAACGTCTGTGACTGCAGTGAGAAAAACATAGAACATTTTGTCAGGAATGTTCTACACATATTGGGCTCACCACCATATCTCTCCGGTGTGGACAAACGAGGCTCAGGCAGAATCCGGTCGGGTGATCTCGGGGCAGCAGGCGGTATAATAGGCGCAGCGGGACGAGTCAGTTGTTGGACCAACGAGGAGAGCTCGGACACCTGTGTTACTACTTCCAGCATCGCGTGTCTCACCTCCGCGATTTGGCCGTCTTGGCGATCCATACGAGCAGCATGACTCGTCAGGAAGTTCTGGAGGTCTGCTGCATCTGCTGCTTCCATCATGGTCAGTTCCTACTGTAATGAGTGAATATGGAGGAAACAGTTTTGCAGATGCAGTTAAAAGTTTATTGACAAAGTCAATTAAGTATGAGAGTCTTTATGATGATGGTCAGCAAGCTCAGCAAACAATCCCTTGGAGCCCAGTGTGAAGATCGTTGGAGACAGTGAGCAGTAACACAGGGACTGCAGTGGGAGAACGGCTGGAGCCGAGTAATTCCAACCTCACCGGAGGAAGCGGACAGAGGAACTGGAACTCCAGGGAACAGAGCCACAAAGAGTAGTACTCCAAGCGATTGGACCGCAAGCAGAGGAACTGACGAAGACAAGACAGGTTAGCGGGACATAAATAGCGTTGGGTAACGAGCCGCAGCTGTAACCAATCTGCTCGTTACCCACACACACCCACACAACTAATCAGTCACACACACAAAACAGGCAAGAATGAGATTGTGAACCCATGAACCGTGACAACATCACACTTGTAGGGTCACAAGCTTCATGCTGACATTTTTCCGAAAGCCTTCTGATCCTCAGCAAGGGTCCATACATGTTCAAGAAAAAAAGGCTTTTTTCAACACTTTGTTGTCTACCGATTTGTTGTCTCCATGCATATGTGTCCCAAATGCAAGCAGAAATCTTTGATCAGAGAGTATTTTTATTTGAGCATATGATGCTCATAGTTACTGCAGGAAATATTGCATATGTAAGATTTAAAGAAATGTAATCCTTCCAGGAAAGCTTGCAAAAAACGCTAAGAACTCCAAAGACAATAAACTCTAACTTGCCTTGCCCAGCGTGGGAAGGCAAAACAGGTGGACCTCTCGCGACCAAGAGCATGCAATATAACAATAAAAGCAGAGCTGAAAAGCCTCAGGACAGTAAACAAACCCCCTCCTTAAGCTGGCCCACTTTTACGATCTTCTGAGCCATCATCTCTTGTAAAAAGTCAAGGAGGAGAACCACATACTGTCAGTGTTGTGCAAGTTACTTCCAAACTGTAATATATTATATATTACTTGTTACTGCTATTTAAAAGTAATGCCTTAC
>JAUMHP010000040.1:6043016-6053173 GCA_032361065.1 Enteromius trimaculatus | reverse complement strand
TGAGTTGTTGAAAGCGGCATTAAAGGTTGTTAATATTTGTTAAATGTAACAAATAGTTTGGACCAAACGCTACATCATCGTTATTATTATTATTATTATTATTATTATTATGTTTGCTAATACTACTTACTGATACTATTATTCAGATTGTCATTGCTGTGTTTTTTGTTTTGTTTTCTTCATTGCTGTTATTTTCACTGCTGTTATAATACTAAAAATAAGATAGAAATTCTAACTAATATTCTAACTCCCTGGAGAGAAAAGCTTGCAGTTCAGTCATTGTTCACAAGGAGGTGTCACTGAGTTCACTGTGTTTCAGTTTCTACAGTCTTTTTTCTCTTTAACATTTGCATGAAAGTTTAACCAACCTGGACAAGGTTCAGACAACCTGAAACCACTACAAGCACACTAGATGAGGTTTGACACTGTCGTTGGTGAAAAAAGGCAAACCAAAAAGAACAACCATCAAAAACTGACACAAATACGATTAAGAAATGCAAAGAAATGCTGAGAAACAACACAGGTGAAAAAGGTACCAAGAAAAGAGAAAGCAAAAAAATGGTGAGAGACGTCATAGTGGAACTTACAGCTTACAGCACACTTCCACCTCACTCTTGGTCTTTCCAATACACGCATTCACAGACATACTCGTGACAAACATGCACAGCTCTCATTCTGGGCATTAGTTTTTAAACAAACATTGTCTGATAAAAACATTAGATCATGGGAAACTGTGTCTTCCAGATTATCTGGAATCTTGCTGTTTCTGTCCTACTGCTATCGCTTAGTGTCAGCGGCAACACAAATGGTAAGTATTAAGATCTGCTTTATGATGCCCTATTACTGACTAAAGTCGCTCAGTAATATATTGTTAATTGTGATTTCTAGGAAACATTGTGGTATGTGTGTAGCAACAGTTGTGGTTTTGTGAATTACTATTTAATCTTTCACCCAACAAATCTTTTTCTGACCTTGTGTTAATGTCATGGTATGTTATGCATAGTAGCTGGTAAATATATGCTTGAAGGACTTGAATTTATTTTTAAATAAAAATAAACAAAAACGCAATACATTACGCTTTCAGATTATACACAAGTTGGGGATGCACGCTTACAGAATAGTGGATCTGATTTATATATATTTCTATTGTAAACAGTATCAGTAAATATTCTTTTTATTTTTAAAACATGCTGAAAATAAGACGTTTTTGCTTTACCTTTTCAGAATTTAATGTTGTGATGTTGTGATTGTCAATGCCAATTCTAAATTTACCTAAAATCTCTTTAGACTTTTCTTGGTCTATCCACATTTTACCTGTGTTATTTCATTCCTTTAGTGTCTGGAATTAATTGTTTTCCAATGGTCAAAGTGCCACGAAACACAGTGTTTAAAGCTCCTGTTATGAGCGTTGTGAAGATAAACTGTACTGTAAATGTAGGAGGATGTCACAGAAGCCCAAGAGTCTCATGGTGCAAAATCTATGGAAATGACTGTAACCCATTAAATGACACAAATAACACAAAAACTGATTGCAAGAAGATCACAGAACATGAATGGATGTTTTTCCTGGTTTTCCTGAACATCTCAATGGAGGATACAGGTCTCTACAGATGTAAAGAAGGCGAAACATCTGTAAGTCATGCTATGAATGTGACTGTGACAGGTAAGAGATTCACTGATGGACTGTTAACATTCACATATTTTGTTAAATGTAAATAATGACATTACTAGGACATTTTATTATATTTTTAATAGATAATGAGGAGAACACGTCTTCACACAATCATAGCAACACAAGTAAGGACATGGCCCTTAACAGCCATTTTGCTTGGACAAATGAATTTTAATTTGTTGATAAGAACCATAAGCTGATAATGATGACTCTTAAATATCATTTTATTCATTTCCTTCAAAATTAGGTGATCAGAATTCAGATTCAGTGGTTGATCTACGGTGGCTCTGGCCGTATGTGTTCATCTGCAGTGGAATAGCAGGGCTGGTGGTTATAGTTGTGACTGTAACATTGTTTATCATCAGATGTCAAAGTGAGTGGTTTGGGAGTTTAAACAAAACTTTACTGTTTTAGATATAGATAAAATTACAATACGGCTAGATATAGCTGCAATAAAATTGAGCTTTTTCTTTTTTATTTTTCTGTAGGGACAAAATCAACAAGAAAAGATATGACAGTTAAAAATCAGGTATGTTCTATTTTCATTTTGCTCAGTAATATTGCTTATTGTATCTGTTGAATGAAAATGTATGTTTTCACTTCCACAGTACATGGAAACACAAAGAAGTGATCTGCCTCCTCTTCCTCATCACAACACCCGTTCCTCCTCTGATCAGCTGACATCTGCTTCATATCGTGGCTGTGAAACTCCAGATGTCAGGGGAGCATCATCAGCTGGAAGAGTTTCTGATGGCAGACACAACACTGTGGGCACAGACAGAGGAGAAGATAATGCTCTGGTTTATGCTTCTCTGAATCACCAGGCTATTTCAAGAGGGCAGAGAAGGCCAGCACCACATGAACCTGAACCTTCAGAATATGCTGCAATCCGGTTTCGGTGATTCAGTTCATTATTTATTAGACAATTTTAAAAGAAAACTGAGAAATCAGCAGTAAAAATGGTCGCTCATTTGATATTCTTTATTTCAAAATACTCTCTATGAGGAGCAAGAGGCTTTTGGAGACCTCTTTCTCTGGGTTGCAAAATGCATCTCATTGCCGGTGCATGTTCTGATTTTGCTGAGTTCGACTTGTTTCTAGGTCAACATATTTTGTTCACAACATGTCCTCCAAGTAATACGCTCATATTTTTTGGTTTTGTACTATTTCATGGGCCTTGTGATTCAGGGTTGGTGTGGCTCAGTTTGTAGAGAGATGCATTATAAAATGAGATGTGATCATGCGATCATGGGTTTGAACCCAGATAACGTGTGTTCACGAAACCCTATAAATCATGATCTTGCACAATTTTTGTAACGGGTAGGTTTAGGGGTGGGTTAGTGTGGTCATTCGTGCAAATTAAAACTAGTAAAATATGTTTTAATCACCATGAGATCAGTGTAAAAACTACACACTGCATTTAAACAAAACACACATTTTGATTGGTAATCACAGTCATACGCCATTTCATGACGACAGACGCAATATGACACTGTCTTTATTTTTACACCCGCTAGAGAGCGCTGACCTTTAAAACGTAACAAGGTACTTGTTATAGGGACTTGTTATATATATATATATATATATATATATATAATAAGTAATTTTGGAGAATGATGTTATAACTTGGTAATAAACCAGACAACAAATGACAACAGCTTCCGCAATGGATGTTCCTATATATTTCTATATGCAATATGCTATTTTTTTTAACATTGAAAATGATCTTTGGCAACATTTTTAAGGCAGAAATTGTATTAATTATTCCCATATGATTTGGTTATTTAGTGGTTCATATAATTAACAGGTTACAGGTTACATGTATTGTAATAACAATAAATTATGCATAATTACATGCAAGTAACCCTAATCCTAACCATAACCATATAGTAAGTACAAGTAAGTTAATTAAAATGGTTACTCTTTATTTTTATTGTCCATTTAGACATTTTACTAACTTTAAGGTACTTTGTAACAACATGTCAACTACATACATTTACATAGTTTCTGATAGTTAGTATGTAGTATGTTGTGGATCCATTAAAATAAAGTGTTAGAAGTTATTAAGCAGACAGTCTATTAACACTGTAATGACTGTTAGTTGAATATCTGAAGTGGACTATCGAAATAAAGTGTTACCATTATAATTACTCGGTACTTAAATGTGTAATTCCACTGTACCAAGGCCACCTTAGAATAAAGAGTAACCAAGGCTTGTTCACAAAAGGCAAATATTTGGTGTTGAAATTCAGAGTGAAATTAGTTAGTTTTATCATTATGGACTATCAGTTTTATTTTCATGCACTTGTCACTGTTTCTTTTTCAGTTACTTTGCCCTCCTTGTCATTTATTTAATCAACTCAGGAGTTACTACCCCTATTTGTCTTGCATTTAAGTTGCTGCTGTTAGATTTTTCAGTTGTCTGGTGGTATTGTCTGTGTTATACACAGCTGTCTCGCAGTTTGGCTTTCTGTGGATTTATTTAATAAACATTGGTTTACTTTCATCATCATCTTCAGCCTTGGATTACACGTGACAACATGTCTGTTAAAATTGATACGAATATTTGAAGAGTTCAGATGCAAAGGCTTCTAAGTGCCATCTGAAATTTTAATCATAAATTAGCACTTTTATCAGGCTCCTACGGTATGTTTGAAATTCCCCAATCAATTTTGTTCTATTATTTTCTGATTTTTCTAATAGCACATCAGTCATTAGTAAGTTACTTTTTTTAAGTTATGATTTGTAGAGTATCTCCACAAAGTACAAAGTGAGAAGCCCACAAGAGCAAAAGCATGCAAACACATTTCCTGTATGAGCAGGGGGGAGCATGCAACTTACCAGATATGATGGTGGGATTCTTTACAACCCACAATGAAGAACAGTCGAGCTCCTTAAAGGTCAAGAAGTATACTCACTTCTATTTATACTGGCCACCCACAATGAGGAATGGTAGCTATATATGACCTCCTACTGTCAATGAATTAAAGATCAATGAGTAACATACTCCTTTTTTTATACTGTAAATTCTGAGTGTTTGTGTGTGTGTGTGTGTGTGTGTGTGTGTGTGTGTGTGAATGAGTAAGTTAACCTGACATCCTATTAAGGTTGTAAATCAGTGTGCTGCTGTAGTATTTTTGTATTGGTGTGTCTAGACCTGTGACAAGACTGTGACTCATTCCATTGAAGGGACCTTCCACAAAAGATTTCCTTATTTAATCTTAACACTTTATTTACCTTGACATGAGTCAGTCAGAGAGTGGTTTCTCTTGGAATAAATAGTTCTAGAAGTACAGTTTCAGAATGTATGAGCAAGACTTTCTTAGGGGACCCCTTAGTTCCAAAATATTTTTAAATAATGAAAAATGGATACATGTGAATATATGTTTTCCGCACACTAAATCACTATGGAGTAATTGTTAAAAATAATTCAACCATCATTAATAAATGTTAATAACTTTCTTTCCATCATAAATTCACCTTAAAAACTCCAAAACCATACACGTGATTTACATTTTAAAAAGTGAACTGAATTCACAGTGTGATGTGACATTAGATAAAAAGTCTCAAACCAACTGGCATCTGCAAACAAATGATGCTATGAAACTTTCTTCACTTTTTTGCAATGCCTTTTAACTGTTGTCAAGGTGATTTTATAGCGGATGTTTGAAGATCTAGCAGAGTAACCACAGATAGTTCATCATATTAGCATAACACAAGTTTGACAACCATTTTGACAACCTTTTTTTATTTTGATCAATAAATATATATATTTTTTTATAAATTTGTATCTATCTATTTATCTATTATATAGTATGTATATTTGTGTGTATGTATATAAAATAAATACCTGTTTTTTATTATCAAATAAGGATTCAACAGCACTGAATATGGCATTCCCAGTTCTGTTCAGCTCTTTCCAGTTCTGCCAGAAAGCTGAGATCTATTCTCATTTCTCTGTTACGTGTATTATTTCACTTGGTTTGAGTTGTCCTGAGAATCATTCACCAGATGTATTTGTCTCCCTTCTGCTTTTTAAAATAACACTGCAACTGGTTATGGAGAATTGAGAATACAAAATGCATGAGACCAATTTTAGAACAGACTGGGAATGTAAGACTTTATTACGTTGCTAAGCTATGTAAAAAGTTATGTGTTGAAGTTAGTTCACTCAAAATAAAAAATCATAAAATTGTCACGTTCCTCACAGTCAGCTAAGCCGTCAGCATTCACCTGATCCCAGTTCAGTCACTGTAACCCGCTCTCTGTCTCCTGCTCATTGATTGAGATCACCTGAGAGCAATTACCTACACCAGATAAAAGCCTCATCTGCCAGTTGCCCTGTGGCTGAGCTTGAGGTAACAAACCTAAACCTCTTGTTTTACTCACCTTGCTTTCAGCTCTGTTTTTAGATTCATGAAGCGCTGGACTCTACTATCACCTCTCAGCCAAAGCTGTATTCACCTGCACTGAGCACTGTCTTCCACGAAGAAAGTAAGAAGTCACAATCTCTATGTTTATCAAAGTTGCCTAATGGATTATATGGACATCGTCTGAAATACTCACCTGTGACACTTACCTGAGTCATAGATACAGAGAGCGAAGTAAACGATCAGGAGATCATCCCCTGTACTGTTATTATGAGCACCATCCACTTACCTGCTTACTCACCTGCGGGCTTGTTCCCCGATCTCATTGAAAGAAAACTGATGGAAGTGCAAAATCATTTACCCAGTACTTGCCTGTTATTAACCCAACTGCGCTCATTGTGTTAATGGGCTTGAAAAGGAGACCGCTCGGAAGAGGAAACGGAGTATCCTCATCCCGAGAACCTGCTTACCCCACTCGTTCAAAGCGAAGGAAAGGAAAAGAGCGATCAGGAGATCTTATGTTCTTCTACCCCAGTCTTTGATCAGAGTTTGATTCCCTACGTTTTGCCTTATCTAATAAAATAAGTTGTTGAACTATTACCGGCCCGATCTGTGTTTGACCCGAGTTTTACACCAATAGAGTTCAACATCCTTGAAGCTGAGCCACATTTGTCTAGATACACAAAAAAACACATTTTGATCATTTTAGAATGATGTGAATTTGGATCTTGTTAAAGTCATTCACCAAAAAGATTTGATTCATTTACTGACCCTTCTGGTTATATCATTGTGCCAGTAGGTGGCGACACATGAATGACATCATACAGTGAGTCATTTGTCTACAAGACTGAAGAAGATAATGGTTTTAATCTCAGTATTGTTCAGAGGTTTGTTATAAAACAGGCATTTACAACCATAACACTGCTGGATGCATTTTGAACTCTGTTGGTAACAATGGAATTTGCTACCATATATCTTCATGGAAACATGCTTCAGATTAGTTAACCAATGTGTAAAGATAATGATAATGTCTGCAAATGATATTACTTTTGCAAAAAAAAAAAAAACTCCACAGGCTTTTTTTAAACAGTACAACCATTTAACAGGTTATGATCATCAATGTAGAGCAGGTGAAGTAACTGTGAAATGTGGTGTATTTTTTTTTGGTTGAATTTCCTATACGAGTAGGTGGATGAAAACAAACAAAGGTACATGGCCCTGACCCAAAATCACCTTGTGTTTCTCTTTCAGAAAACATACTACACACAGACATTGACATTGTTTGACAGACTTTGATTAACATATATTTCCTTTTTTATTTCAAAGAACTTTGTGCAAAACAACTGAAACACTTTTGGAGGTGTGCAAACGGGAATAGAAACATTCAAACGAAAAAAGTGAGCTTAACATTTTCAGCTATGAGTACGCTTCCCCCTAGAGGAACAATAAGACACAGTTTTGAAAAAGTGTATTTGAAAAGAAAAACTATAAAAACATCAAGAAAACAGTAACTTGGCACCATGAAGGTGCTCATGTGTAAGAGTGTTTTTCATTTTGTCTATATGGTCATTAACTTTTGATTACTGAGAATGTTACAGACAGAAGTTTTGCTAATTTAGATATCTTTTAGGTGTATGATTCCATTACATATTATATTTGATTGTGAATTAAATAATAACCTAATATATAATTCATACACTACATGGAAGACTACATAGAGTATAACATAGGGCATTGCTTGAAATGCAACTTAAGGTATTTTTTGCATCTTATTGCACTTAAATGGTTAAACAATGGAGGCAAAATACGTATTTGATGGTGTATACGTTGTTGATGGTCAAAATGTACAGACCAAAGCGAAACGGTGGTGGTGAAAATCTCAGGGAACAGTAACTTAAAATTTTTGAGGTAGTGGAGTTATCAGGAACAGGCTTGCTCTGCAGTGAGACAAGAGACAAGCAGGAGGAGAAAGATGTTTAATGGTTAAGGATGCCCGTGTGTAGGGGAAATTGAGGAATCTTACCTGTCTTAATGTGTGTGTGTGCACGCCGTGTGTAGAATACATAGAACACTTTTTAAAACAGCGAAAAAGTCAAACATCATTTTTTATTTTGTGAGTTTGTACTATACTCGAAAAGCCTTTTAATGTTAACTTTTAATAAAGACACCAGTTTGCATCATTTGTGGAGGTCTTTGCTGTCCCATAGTGTGAAGGTTACTGGCAGAATTTTAAATTATAGTAGCCTATATGTACACAGTTGCGTTCTTACTTTTATTAATAAAAAAATGCTTCTTTTTTTATTTTTAGTTACTTTTCTTTGGTAGGATATATCTATATGCCTATATGTGGTGGTGGGCCGACTGGACCAAAAAATGCAAGGGCCGTTTTTTCGTCCCAGTCCAGCCCTGCAAACAGCTATTGGGGTATCTTTTTTTTTTTTTTTTACTTACATTGGTCTAACTCCATTTTGGTACAGGGTGTTAACTTTCATTACCCAATCAGTTCCACATAAATCAAATATATTGTTCTTGTATATCCTGTAAACTGGTTACATTAGTGTAGGGAATTTAGAAAATAGAAATTACAAGTAGATGAAAGACATTCACAGAACTTTGTCAAAACACATGAATATATTTATTTATAGCACTTTATTGAAGTGATTTATGATAAGATGACTTTGAACATTTTTCTTTTCTCAATTTCTTGTTACCAATGGCAACTAAAAAGCCATCAGTCATGGTATATGGTAAGCTTAGGGCTTCTTGCAAAAGACAGGAAGTGGTAACTTAGTCTTCCTGTGGTTCTGTACAGAAACAAACTCTGTGAAAACTACTTTAGTTGCACTAGATATTTTACTATAGTTTACTTATACATTATTTATTCATACATATTATCTCATTCAAAGGTTTTGATGCTCAATGTTTACCACAAAAGTTGTTTGTATATACATATATATATATATATTACAATTCTTACAATTTGTATATAGGCAGAGAGAGAGAGAGAGAAAGAGAGAGATCGAGCCTTAAATACTTAATCAATCTTAAATTGTTATATATATATATTAGTTATATAACAAAAAAGGTATATCATAATGGTGACCTTTCATTGCCCTATACTTACTACACACCGAGTTATTATAAGGGTGTGCTAGAGTGTGCTACCTAAAATGTAACCACATCACAAACATACCAGTTCATTCTTTGATTGAGATTATTTGAGGAGGAGCACAGAAGAATGCTTAAAAAGCACTGAACATTTGAACACTGAATGTTTATGATGCAACGAATGTCATGTAAATTTATTAAGCTTTTTTTATTTTATTTTACTTTGAGAAGGATTTAAAAAGCTGCACACTGTCCCCCAGTTTCACAGACAAGGCTTAAGCTAGTCCCAGACTAAATTGCATGTTTGAGCTGTCTCAGATGAAAATATCTTGCTCCGACATATCTTAAAACATGTCAGTGTTGTTGTTCTGTGTTAAAATGCACACCTGTAATATTTTCTTATAAGGCATTTTGCTTAAATATCTTAATTTAACTAATGCCTACTCCAGGCTTAAGCTAAGCCCCATTTGTGAAACCGGGCCTATATGTCTGAGAGCTAAATAGGCCTTTTTTAAAACTCACAATAAATGTGAGTATTCTGACTGTGCTGCTGTTCAGTCATTATCCACGAGGGGGTGCCACTGAGTTCATAAGAACTCATTCCCTGTGTTCTGGCTGCAACCCTATCTGCCCTAAATATTATTAAAAATGACTAATATCACATAGAATTAAGAATGGATAGTATGCACATTGGGATACAGGCATTGTCCTTTTTGATGTTGCCAACTCTAAAATTTGCTAAGTGAAATTAAAATGTCATTACACTACAACGTCATTATGTTACAACAACAAGATAAACTTGGTAAAATTGTGCCATTGCTTGAAATTTCTCAAAAGATTTGCTCATAGCAGTAATATAACCATTATTTGTAGTAGTACAAACAAAACACTGAATTATAATTATAACTATAAAGTTATTAAATTGTTCCAATAGAAAGGGCACATTTACTATATATGTACGGATTTATTACTGATTAATAATATTTAAAATATAGTTTTTTTATATA
>JAUMHP010000040.1:5998802-6033788 GCA_032361065.1 Enteromius trimaculatus | reverse complement strand
ATATTCACAGTTGTTTTACCTCAATGTTTAATTATGTATTTTGTTTTGTTGTATGGTTTAACAGAAAATGTATTTCTATTGTTTGAGTCCCTTTTCAAAAGCTGATAAAAGAAACCAAATAAATATTAAAGATAGCTAAATAAGTTGCTAGGTGCTTTTTGGACAGAAACATGTTTCAGGTATTGGGTAAAGTTACCAAATCTAGCAACAAAATTGCTGAACTGGAAACACTGCCTATGTTTCTGAATCCCTTTTCTCTTCAGTATTTGCACAAAGATTCAACCAACCTGGACAACACTCAGAAACCACTACAAACACACTAGATGAGGTTTCACATTATCAGACGACAAACTAACAACAACCATCAGAAACAGACACAGACACAAAGCTGACTAACAAATCAAAAGAATTGCTGAGAAACATCTGTGCATCTGTGATTCAAGGATTTGAAAATACGAGTTAAGAAGTAGACGAAAAGAGAAACAGAGATGGTAAGAGATGTTTTGGAAGAACTTACAGCTTCCTTTCACACACACTCTCAAAAATAAAGGTACAAAAGTTGTTACTGGGGCGGTATGTTTGTACCTAAAGGGTCCTATTTGGTCCCTTAAAGGTACATATTAGTACTTAAAGTGTACATATTTTAACCTAGGTACAAAAGTTTACCTTTTAAAAAAAGATACCGCCCCAGTGACAGCTTTTGTACCTTTATTTCTGAGAGTGTATGACAGTGTGCATATTAGTTTGTAAATGTGCATTTCTGATAAAGACCTTCAACAATAAGCAACTCTGTCCTTCAGATTATCCTGGCTATTCTGATATCGATGAGTGTCATTGCCAGCGGCAACACGAACGGTGAGTATTCAGACCTGCCCTGAAGACTAACCGATATCAGTCTAAAATTCATTTCTAAATGTGATCTGTTGGGATGTGTTATGGTGTATTTGTTGAATGTAATGTCATAGCATGTTTGCGAGGCGTATGGCAGACAATGTTCAGAGGCTTAGCGAGTATTATTCACCTGACCTCACAAAAGTTGTTTGTGTCATTGAAGAAGTAGAAAAAGAAATCACTGACATATAATAGTTTTATATATAATTATTAAAAATTATACATTGCTTTATAATATAGTACATGCTGGTAAATATACTTATGAATTTGAATAACAGAATTTCTGTTTGTAGTTTATATAGTTCTGTTTATTTGAATATTTATTTCATTCATCTAATACATCTTAAATCTAATTGCCTAAAATGTTGTAATTATCTTTATCTCAGACATTAATGTGCTGCATTATGTGCGTGATGCATGTTTACTATCAAATGTTAAACCACCTCAAAAACCTAAACAATCTAAACTCTGAACAATTCATCATAAATGTAGAGTCAGATGTTTTAATATTTGTTCAAACACACACATTTGAAATCTGCTTCTATAAAGTTGACCTATTAACGTTTATACCAGGAAACATTCTTAATATTTTTTCCAAAACCTTTTTTGTGATTGAATGAATAATTTGCTTCTGGTCTAAAACAGTTTAATTTGGTGGATATTGTCAGTGCAGCTATCTACAGACCTGACATAAACAATTTATTCTCTGTCTTTTTTGTTGATCTATTTATTTATTATTTTTTCATTCCTTTAGGGTCTGGAATTAATTGTTTTCCAAGGGTCAAAGTGCCACGAAACACAGTGTTTAAAGCTCCTGTTATGAGCGTGCTGAAGATAAACTGTACTGTAAATGTAGAAGGATGTCACAGAAGCCCAAGAGTCTCATGGTGCAAAATCTATGGAGGTGACTGTAACCCATTAAATGACACAAATAACACAAAAACTGATTGCAAGAAGATCACAGAACATGAATGGATGTTTTTCCTGGTTTTCCTGAACATCTCAGTGGAGGATACAGGTCTCTACAGATGTAAAGAAGGCGAAATGTCTGTAAGTCATGCTATGAATGTGACTGTGACAGGTAAGAGATTCACTGATCGACTGTTAACATTCACATATTTTGTTAAAAGTCAATAATAACATTAATAGGACATTTTATTATATTTTTAATAGATAATGAGGAGAACACGTCCTCACACAATCATAGCAACACAAGTAAGGACATGGCCATTAACAGCCATTTTGCTTCATGTGACATTATCTTTATTCACTGATGGACTGTAAACGTTCACATATTTTGTTGATTATAAATTGTAAATTATTATTCAATGTCTTTACTAACACATTTTTATTACCTTTTCAGCTAATAAAAACAAAGATTTTTCACCCCCTCTGAACAACACAAGTATGTGATCTTTACTGATAGACCACATCTCTTAAATCTCTTCTCCTTGCTCTGTACCTACAGCAGTATATGATCTAAACACACCAGCAAATAACGGTCTGCCGTGGCTTTGGTATTTTGTGTCCATCAGCAGTGGAATACTGGGGCTGCTCTTCATAGTTATAATTGTATCATTTCTTTATAGCATTACACACCAAGGTGAGTGATTAGACTGTTTTAACATAACAGTTGCTTTAAATTATATTAGTTTTGTGTTTCCGTGCATAATCCTATGTAATATTTTAGGGAGAAAGTCTACAAGGAAAGACATGACAAATAAAAACCAGGTATGTTTGGTTTTAAATGGGACTGTTAATCGTATCTGTTGAAACACTTTTTTTCTAAATGCTGTTTTCACTTCCACAGTACATGGAAACACAAAAAAATGACCTGCTTCTCTGTCTGAACTCAGACGTGTTGACCTCTGTTGTATACCGTCTTTAAGAAACTATACTCTCACAAAAAAATGATACAAAGCCGTCACTGAGGTACAAAAGCTAAATACATCTTTGAACCCTGTATGGTACATATATTTTAAAGGTACACATTAGTACTTTAAGTATACGTATTGGTATCTTTGCAAAGAGTAGCAGCTCAGTGACAATTTTGTACCATTATTGCAGAGCAGTACGCACAGAATGTCATTTAATATGCTTATGAATTATGTTTTTTTTTGTCTAACTGTTGTTAATTTTGTAATACTTCAGTTCAGATGGCTTTGAAATATTAATACGACCAGCTGTGAAAGTTATTACACCACAATTGCTTCAGAAGCATGCTGTCATATTTTTAAATTGCTGATTGTTAATACATTATCTTTAATAAATTCCTTATAAAACATCCCAAAAAACTTTATTTTTTTTAAATATTGATAATATATCTAGATAAACTTCCACAAAAATTAAATAAACAAAATAAAGAAAGAACAGCATATATTTATAGGATGTGCAAACCAGTGAGTTCAAAAAGAGATATGCATAATATATTTTCCATTGTTTAACTTATGAACTGTAGACCTGGTACATTATTATTATTAGAGTGGGTGGATGAAAACAAAACATATGGTGCACACCCCTGAATCACTCACCTTATCTTTTAAAACTGAACAATTAAATGCAATATCTGATGTACAACAAAGCCACGCAATTTAAAATGAACAAAGTGCATGTTTGCTTTATTATTTGAGAGATTTCAGGGAACTTTATATAAAACACATAAATTACAAAGAGGTGTGAAGGAGAATGGAAATACCTAATTTGAGAATGACGCAGGTTGGCTAAATGTTTTAAGCTATGAGTGTACTTCCCTCTAGTGGGAACATATCTGTAATACTTTAATCGCTTTAATTCAAACTTTAAGACAATAACTTGGCACCAAAGGCCAAATAAGTGTTCATGTCTACAAGAGTGTTTCCCTGATATAAAACTCTGTTATTTTATTACACACATCAAAACATCAGTAAAGCTAACAATAGCATTTTGTCTGGTTATTCATTTCTCTATGATTACAGAATGTCAGCTTTCAGATCATATAAATCTGCCTCGATTTAGGTCACTTTAAAGAGTATGATTCAGTATAGGGTGGCTAAGAAAAAATGCTTTACTAAAATATACAGTCTATAATAAATAAGGCATTTAGTGTTGAAAGTGTTGAGGTTAAATGTTCTTATACTGTTACACTGAATATCAGTTATATTAGAAGACGTTGACTCAGATTCGTCTGGGATTCAGACAGAGGGAACACTGTTGTTTGGTCAGGGTGAACATCTGAACATAGCAGCATTTCCTTTCATTTCAGTCAGCCTGAAGAAAGAAAAGAGCAAAAAGAAATGTTTCAATATCTTATAATTACACAGTAACACTTGAGTCCGACGGTCCACTTAAGACGTTCTATTAACAGTAAGTAACTTTGCAACTACATGTCAACTAACAGTCATTAGAGTATTAGAAGATATTAAGCAGACAGTCTAACACTTTATTTTGACGAGTCCACAACATACCGTACTGATTATGAGAAAATTTGCTGTATGTGTCAACTTATACTAATAACTCTAAACCAGTCTACTCTAGTCTGGAGTTAGTAGACATGTGTTTGTGAATTAATTATTTGACATGAAGTTGACATGTAGTTACAGAGTTACTTATTTAGTGGAACGTCTAAATAAGTAACAAAAAGTGTAACCAATTAAGCTGCTAAAGACTTTTAAACAAGTGTTAAAATCGAATCATCCAGCTCCTACAGCTAATGCTTTATTTGTTCTCTGTGCCAAGTTGGTACAGGGCTGGGTCGAATGATAAACAATGTTCCTTTATTGTTCTTTTATTATTCCAGTTGAGGCTTTTTCCTGTCTCTCGTGAGATTACATCAAAACTGAAACTGAATCATAAATAAACTACTTTTACCACTTAAAACTACTGCCACCTAGGTTCAGTTCTACTACATCTTCATGGCTTCATCATATACGTCTTACAACAATGGGTAACATGAAAGCTAGTTTTCTTTTATCATAATATCACATACTATCAAAAACAAAAAAATAAATAAAAAGAGATATAGAAATAATTTCAATCATTTTGTTCAAGCAGATGTGACCATTTCCTCTTGTCCTGGGGTGTTTCAAATCTGAAAATATAGATTTTTTTTCCTCCTCTTTATAAAAAAATAAATGAATTTGTTTAAAAATTTAAAAAATCATGGTCAAGTCTATTTCTAAAGTATATTTGTGGTCTGTTACACACAATACATATATTTCTTTAAATGATAGATTTTTTAATATATATTATTATAAAAGGTCAAGCGTAAATAATCAACTTACTACAAATAATCTTGCTCAAACCAGAGCCAGAGGTTTACCGTTCACACACACGGCAGTGTTTTGACAAACACCACAGAGCCACAGTGTTTTCCACTATGAATAATTCTGCAAAATACGCTGGGTTAAAAAAGGTTCTACACACTTAAACTAGATGGCAAGGCTGAACAACTAAAAGGTTTTGAAGCAGAAGTAGATACATTTATTGCCTTCATGTGATTGGTAATACGATAGTAGCAAGGAAAGATGTTCACGCAAAGAGAGAAAAATCTTGGGAGGAACCAGGCTCCTCCTCCTCTTCACTTAAGGAACAGCAGCACAGTACTGGATTAAATGGAATGTTGCATTCAGTTTTAAAGGGCCACGTTACTTTTCTCAATACATTACAGGTTTTAATGATTAATCAGAGCTTGTTTTTAAAAAGAAAAAAATAGTTTTTATATTTTTATAATCTAAAAACATGATATATCATTCTGTAGACATCACTTTCACTCCATTCTGGTATTCAACACCCACTTTTCATGATTAATTGATCCTAATGAGCAAAAATAATGTTCTTTTCGATTTATTTTCCGTTTTAAAATGAGTTATCACAATTCACATTGACTTTTAACACTAAACGGTCATAGCATAAGCTTCTTGCAAGAAACAGGAAGTGGTAACACCTTAGATTTCCTGTGGTTCTGTACATAAATGGGGCTCTGTATAAACATACTTCACCCTTGGCTTTGGTTTCACTATAACCTTTGCTACTACTATTGTTTACATTTTGTCTGACAACAAAACATATTTTGGTGCAACTTTCTAATGCAGTAAAATTCAAAGCAAAAACCAAAGCCAAGCAGAAGACATTTAGGACCACGTCACTGATCAAAAGCCATGTATATAGTGCAGTAATGAGCAATGAGAGGATGACTCAATGAACACAACCTGAACAGTATGATCTGACATCCTGTAAGACTGGCCGGAGGTACTTTTTTCACTCCTCAAGGCCTCTTGTGTGGATTTTGTTGCTTTGTTTTTAAAACAATTTAAAACAAATCTGAAATGTTATTTTCCTTTTGACCCTCTCGGGTGACCTGCAGATTCTAGGAAAGGAAAGTTAAAGAGAATGAAGCAGGAAGGAAGACTTGTATAAAGAAGACAGATTGAGCGAGGTTAGTGAGTCATTCTGGCATCTCTCTCTCTCTCTATTTCCTGCCATACATTTCTCCAGTAGCAGTTTTCATCCCCCCATGTTAAAGGCTTCTAGGGTATGACAATAGTGCAATAGTCTTTAACTTAATAGGGAGAAACACAATATATTACATCTAAATCTCTAAAATGTATAAAGCACTACATATTCCCCCAGTTTCACAGACAAGGCTTAAGCTAGTCCCAGACTAAATTGCATGTTTGAGCTGTCTCAGATGAAAACATCTTGCTCCGACATATCTTAAAACATGTCAGTGTCATTGTTCTGTGTTAAGATGCACACCTGTAATATTTTCTTACATGGCATTTTTGTAAAAGTTGCTTAAATATCTTAATTTAACTAATACCTAGTCCTGGCTTAAGCTAAGCCCTGTTTGTGAAACCGGGCCATTATATTTTATAGTTATACAGTAGTTGCCAAAATTATTATAACACTAGTATTTTCATCAGCTAGTAGTATTTTCGTCTTTTGCTGTAATGAATCAAATATGATCTGAACCGATCATCATCCAGTCTGTCTGGAACATTGTGAACTGTGCCAACGTCTCCAAGATCCTTCAAGAGACCTACCTGCAAAGCTACACGAAAAACTATGCTCAAGTGCAACGAAGGCAGAAGCTGATTTAAATGCAAAGGATTTTCACAACAAATGTTGATTTCGTTTAGTTAATAGAAGTTAATTTGATAAAGAAAATCTATTTATGGTATTATTTGGACAGCGTTCCCTCATTTACAGCATTCTTAATATAAGTATTGTAGCTTTGCAGGTAGGTCTCTTGAAGCATCTTGAAGCTGTTGCCACAGTTCTTCTGGATTTAGTCTGTCTCTGTTTGTTCTGTTAGATTTTAATTCCAGCACAGTAATGTGCCTGTCATCAACCAAATTCTGAACTTGTTGCTTCACCCTGTCAAGACCCAAGAGTTTAAAAAAAAATAGATATACAGCCTTTTTAAGTAAACAAGTTCTTCTTCCTTTGAATTAAATAGTTGTGGAGACACGATATTAAAACGGACAGACATTTTATGGTGCTACTAACCATATGAGCAGGTGAAGTCAACACCTTTTCAGGCAGATACACAGACATATGAGCAGCACAAGGGCCACACAGCTGGCTGAAATGAGAATGACATGGATGTTCCTGGCTGCAATAAAACACACACATATTACATCAATATTTACAACTGTCTGGAAACAAAAAGAGAGCATAAGACAAAAACATTGAAGTTTCACTCACATTTATTCAGAGACACGTAGATGGCAGACTCTAGGCCTTGGTGACGCACTTTACACTTCACGAGTTCATCGTCTAGTAGCTCAGTCTGCATTTCAATGGAACTGATCACCATGGTGGTGCCGTCCCCTAGCTGGTAAAATGAGGTGACGGCAGGGCCCAGAGTTTGATTATGACCCTCCACGTTCCAGGAGATCTCTGCTGCAGGACGTGACACGGCTGAGCAGTTCGCCTCAACAATGCCCTGCGATACGGTGACGTAACTGGCCTCAGGTTTGGGTAGGACTGGGAAAATCACATGTAGTGCAATATGTAATTATATAAGACATTACTGATGTTTTAAACAGTTTTTGAATATAACTGTAAGTTAGCATTTAATTTGAATTAATTTTATATGACATGCTGGAAAATTGCCCCCAATTACTAAAACCCAAAAACACTGAATAGAAATTATAAAAAATAGTTGTTTAAAATTAAAACTTAATATTTATGCAAATGTGGACAAGGGTTAAAGACAAACACATAATAAAAACACAGAATAAAAAATAATTCAAATACTTCAAATAGAAGAAAAATAATATTAAAACACATTAACACATTAGTTTAGGTAGGTGCTTTTTACCATGCGTACTACTAGCATATTGACTGTTTATTAGTACTTATAAAGCAGATATTAACACCTTCTACATGACCACATTTCAAATACCTTAATCCTACCCCAAACCAAAACTTATACTTACTAACTATTAACAAGTTTGGTTAGTAAAAAATTAGTAGTTTATGGAAGTGAAAGTTGCAGTTAATGCTTAATAAGAACTGGTCCTTAAAATGAAGTGACATAATACCTTTTTTAAATCTTTAGACTTAAAATCCATAGAGATACTGTATCCTGTGTGCTCTTGGTTGTTGAGAATGTTTAGCTGGGAACCCTCACAACACTCCAAGTGTGCCAAATATGTGAACTTTGTATATGTTCATTACAAATACTGTACTGCTCATGCTGAACTTTTCTTTGTTGTATTTTAAGTGGTAGCTTCACTCAGAAGACAAAAGAAGGCACTTGTGTTGTTATGCTGATTACAAGCCGTCAGACGCTGGTCATGTCTGCGGCAGACTCCATCAAAGAGGAACACTGTGACATAAGTCAGATAAAAGAGAAAGGACAAACCATGACAAGACGAGGGGAGAGTGAGGCTCTGTCCACTTCGGTGGCTGTGTGAGCTTTTTGGTCACAACAGCCAGACTGTTTGGGGAATATCAACAGAGGGAAGGCAAACACAGTGGAGCTCTGTTCTAGAGGAACAGAGTCGCAGTAATCGCACTGGCCCTCGTCCCAATCTATCCTCTAAACTACAGTCACGGCCAAGCATTATAACCAGTGTCAGCTTTGACTGATCGTGAGCTTTCTCCACAAATAGTATTAACCTAGCAATGGATGGGAAAAAATTTGGAGGCTAAAAAAAAAAAAAAAAAAAACAGCTGCACGAGATAAAGAATGTAATCCATTTTGTTATCTCTGTGTAATTTATTGCAGTACTGCACTGAAACAGGAAATGCTACTGAGTGCAATTGAAACGTTACTCCTCTACAAATCTAAGTGGATTTTCAGAGTGAACAAAGAACCCCGTCAAATTAAAGCAATGAATGAAATGCTCCCCTTTGCATAATAGAACAATAAGCATCATTTCAAAACAAACATGTTCAGCTAACATCAAGAGGTTTAAATGATTTGTTCTCTGACTCAGTTCAGTCACAGTGCTTCTAAAGCTAAACAATGTTCATTTGGATTGGTTTGTCACACAAAGGTTTGTATCACATGGCTTCTGAAGACTTGCTCTCCGCATGTTTTTTTTAAAAATTGAAAGTCTGTTTTCATTGAGATAACATGCAAAATAGTGACACAGTCTTCAGAATTTCTATTGGTTACCACTATTTTAAGGTGTTTACACGTGCTTGCTATTATAACAACAATGTATTATTCATGATTACACGCAAGTAACCCTAAAGCAAAACCTAAATATAGCACATGTACTTAATAATACTCAGTACTTAAATGTATAATTCTGTTTCTTAAAATAAAATCTAACATTTCTTTTTTCATACTAAATTACAGAGAAAATAAAGGGCATGTGGATTTGGGAAAAAAAAAAAAAATATATATATATATATAACATAGCATAAACTACATTAAGTGATGTTGAAAAACAAATTTCGGGGGGAGCGTGCACGAATAATCAACCACAGCCGGCACCACATTAAACAATCACCTCATTTCTTCCGTCCAATCAGATCTATCATACCCACTATAAATAAACTCATTTCCTTCCCTTCCGCATCTCATTTTGGTGCATCCCTCCTCCTTCCCTTCTCTGCCCCGTCTCACAGGGGGGCATGCAGGGTCCGAACCAGAGGTTGACCTCTGACCTCACAAGGGTTCAAATCACTAAAGCTCGCCCCCCTGGACAGCACGCCAAACCCGCTTACTATTGTATCATGAGAAACGCAAACTGATGAAATATTATTTAATTTATTGATGGAATTAACTATTCCCTTAATTCTATTTTTTTTCTCTGATTTGTATTTATTTAATTATTCTTTCTGCATTTTTACATTTTAATTACAGCATTATTTAGTACTGTTTTTATGTTTTCTTCATATACTCATACTTTAGAGGATTTCAGCTCTTATCTAAGGACTTTTGGTGACAGCACCGTAGGCAAAACCTGAATGACACACACACAAACACTTTCTCTTTCTTTCTCACTCCCACTGCATCTTTCACTTTGTTATAAATATACCAACTCATACACACTGTATATTTGGAGAACTTACCCCGAAAAGAGGCAAGGGGGCTGTTAAATACCGAAACAATGCTAATGGAAAAAGCACCATGACTTCCATTGGTTAAGAGTCTACACGTCTGAAATGTTCCAAACCCACACGTGTGAGATTTGAGGCAAAACGAAAAAGTGTGAAATGTTCTTTTTAGCATTCACAGTTTAATTCTGTAGCAGTGCTATTTACTGTAGTGATATGGATGCTATAACACATCAAAGTTCATTTTAATTCAGTGATTAGAAGCATATAGAGGAGGTTGCGTTTTTAATGCATCTATTATTTTAACTCTATTAATCACGAAAAAAACATAATAATGTCAATGACTCTTATAAAGAATTATAAGATCCACACAATACATAATTCTATGAAAAAACTTTAGACATGTGTGTTGAAGCATTCCTGATTTACGCCAAGACACTAGCCAAGTATTTATCCTTAAAGAGACAGTTTACCCAAAAATTATTCCTCATTACTCACCCTCACTTCATTCTAAACCTGTAAGACCATTGTTCATCTTTAGAAAACAAATGTATATATTTTTGGTGAAACCCTGCATAGACAGCAGCACAAATGACACATTCAAGGCCAAGAAAGGTAGTAAAGACAGCATTAAAATAGTCCATGTGACGTCAGTGGTTTAACCTTAATGTTATAAAGCTATGAGAATACGTTTTGCGCGCAATGTAAACAACAATTTCTGTGTCAGACCTCAATGCACATTCAACATTTCATCTTTGAGGGAACTATCCCCTAAATTTAATAAGCAAATAAACATACCCCAAAGCTCTGCATTACCACTTTTTGCACTTACCATAAACTGACAGACAAGCGGTCGCGCTCTTAATGCCATCTGGATACGCGTGAAACTCACAGGTGTAACAGCCCTCATCCTCAGTCTGAGCCTGTTGTATGGAGAGCTTGGTCTGCCCAAGTGATGGATTTAGAGTGATCCGATCCTTAAAAGGGGTCTCAATGATGGGTCTGCTATTAGCATAAGAAGCAACAGTGGCTGTGTCCCCTTGCTCTGCTGTTTTTTTCCACAAAACCTGCCGGACTCGCTTACTGAAAATATACTTGCATGAAAAAGTAACAGGCTTTCCGCTCACAACGGTTTTATTCTCCACCATTTCCACCGTTGCTGAAAGAAATACAAAAAAAAACCCCGTAAAGAGATTTGACATGCTACAAGCAGGAACGTTCATGTAAAACAGTCGTTTACTCATAGTGGTGGTAAACGTTTTGGTGACCACTGACTATTTTTTTGAGAAGAATTCTCTCAAAATATCTTGTTTCATGTTCCACAGAAGAAAGTAGATCCTACAGGTTTGAAAAGACATGAAATGAAAATTTTGGGTGAACTATCACTTTAAAATTATGTTAATAGGTTAATAGTTGGAAAATGTGCAATACTAAACATTAGCATACGCTCATCATCTTCAGATGTTAGGCTGATAAAAATGTACTTATCACAAACCCAGTGTCAGTTTTTATCTGATGTAGAGTCTTGTGGTTTTCGTGATAGCTTGTAGTCAGTTTTTGAGCAAAAGAGGCCAGGCAGGAAAGTGGTTCTCACCACTTCCTGCTGGTGGCACTATTTATAACTTCATAACTATGTTTGTGAGCGCAATGTGATAACCATCAATAACAGCCACTCATCATGAAACCATTATAGTGCGGGTCTAAAAAGTTGTATTTCCTTGCAGTCCTTTTGATGAGTAATTCATATTTCTTCTAAGTTCATAATTTCAGATCATCGGTGAGGAATAATAACAAGAGCACAGAAAGTCTGAAAGTGATTACCAAGCCTCACCCGTGAGTGAAAGACAAGTCCTTCCTCTCTGCTGCCCGGTTGGGTACACATCAAAAAGACACTGGTAGCAGCCCTCATTGGCTGGCGCAACTCTTCTGATGGTGATGACGCTGGTGTGAGCTTGCTGACCTGCGGTTCGCTGTGAAAGCTCAACTCCATTCATTTGGGGGACCTGGTCGTACTTATCAGGCTCGTAGTGTAGCAGTGTTTTATTTGTCATGTCTAGCCACCGCACTTGTTTTAAGGCCTCTCCTGCCTCCAAGGTAATATTGCAAGCCAGCATGAAGGGTTGACCAGTTACCGCCTCCAGATTAGACGGTGCAAGGACCTTACCTAACACATATCAAAAAAACTATTTGTGAATATTAGAATAATATTTAACAATGATTTGAAAGAGCACATGGGTGTTACGTGTCGTGAATGTAGTAATGAGAATTGACGAAGGCTAAATCAAAAAGATGCTTTTCATTTCCAGAGAGTGGCTTCAACGCACGTATCACATTCAAACAACATTTATCACAGACAAAGGGATAACTTAACAGACAGGGTATATAAACATGCAGACATAATGGGCAGAACAGAAAACAGCTGGGAACACAGAGGAAGATTAATTGACTGATAATCACATCAAGGACAGGAACTACCAAATAAGGGCAAAGGCAGGCACGTGGGGGAAAACCAAAACACAACACAATGAATATGTAACAATAAGTCAATGTTTTTAAGTAATTAAAATAGCTATTAATTTATTAAAAAATACATTTTAAATACAATTAATTTATTAAAGTATCAAATTTAATATTATTAAAATATAAAATCCTTGTAAAAATTGTAAAAATCCTTTTTATAATTAAGATATAAAGTTGTTTTGGCCTAATCTTTTATTTATAATTTGTATTTATTAATTTTTTAACTGCCTGCCTAAACAAAATCATGTGGCACAACCAACATGCAGAAGAATCATAAACAGAAAACAGAAAATGTATGTTCTAATGAGCTCTTTTTTTATTTCTTTAACACAAAACAGAATTCTGAGATGTAAACTCATATTTGGAAGGGAGAAAAACAAATCTCACAAGATGAATTCTGTTAAATCTTCACAGTTCAATTTTTGTTTTTCTCAGAATTGTTATTACATGTAATGGTGTTGAAAATTACATAACCGTCAATCAAAACCATAAAAACCAACCAAAAACCAAAGAACACATTTCTAAGAACTATATCTGCTAGATGTGTTTTAAGATTTGTCCATTTCTTTTATCATGGTCACTCTTTTAAATGTCATTGACCTACATTGTGTTCTAGATCTTAGATACTCTAATGCTCAGAAAGGAAATGAACAGGCACCTTGTAGTCGAGAGAGCAACATCAGTGTCACCCAGACTTGCAGAGATATTGCAGACACAGAAACACACATCTTGACCTGTAAAATTTCACCAAAACAAACATTCAAGTTAGACAAATAGTCTTTTAACAATTAATTAACAGAATCCTGTCTCTGGATTATTCATGTGCGTTAAAGCAGACGCTACATAAACAAGTTTCACAATGGCATAGTTCATTACAATTGGTAACCAAGGCAGTACCGCCTTAATGAGCACTGCTAGGTTGTGTGAAATGTCTAAAAAATATATACATACGGCACTAACAAAGTCAGAGAATTCTAATTACTTACAGCCACAGATTTGTATAGAGCAGACAGTCCACACGATATCAGTTCAGCTCCTCAAAAGCCATTGCTTTATAACAAAAAAATTATAGTAAAATATGTTACTACATATATTTAGAAAAAGACTTCAAGAGTCAAAAAAAAAAAAAAGATTTTACTCTGGTGTGCTATTTAAAAATACATCCCCTGGTAGCATACAGCTCAGATTCATAAAAGACATCAAAGAAAATATTTATTCCACAAGTTTAGTCTGTATTGCAATTCGAGGATTCATTACACTATTTATGGCATTCTCAGTGGTAACAGTGCAATTCAGCATTTTTGGATTGTTTGGAGATGTGATTGTTATTTGTATAAGTATATTTATGGCATGAAAGGCTAAATCTCCAACCACCTGCATCCTGTCAAAGTTTATAACCTTTCTGGCACTTTAACAACAGTTTAGGTACCATCAAACTCCCACTTTATTGTCTAGACTAACATTAACTTGAGGAAATAGCTTCCTTTGGCCTTTACACAAACTATATGATTAAAATCACTTGTGGCTTAACTCTGCCAGTAAATCCACAGAAAGAGTGGTTCTAGCAGATGATTTTTGGGCCACATGGCAAATACTTCCAGGCAGCCACACACCCCTGCTGACCTCAAAAGATCATGGTTGGGCCCTTTTTTTTTAAGTTGTTGTTGTCCACAATCCCCCAGCCCCTACTCCATTTAAAAATAACCTTCATTAATCATTTTTAATATGCTAAACAACTATGTGGTTTATGTTAATTACAGGCATATTATATAACAAACTATAAATAAACGATTTATGTGTAATAACGTGACTGACAGTCTAGAAGTCATGATCTGTTAATTGTTTGTTGAAGAATATTTTTCTGAATATAAAGTCTGTGACATGGACAATTTCACTTAAGATTAAGGATTATAACACTTCACAATAAATTTAATTAGCTAACATTTCATTTCATTTATTAACGTTAACAAAGATAAAGGTCCATCATAACTAAGGCACTTTAATGTAAAAATGACTAGAACGCAAACGTACAGACCTTTGTTTGACTCATGCAAACAAATTTCACGTCAATATAAACTGATATGAAAATTAGTCGATTAAGAATATATGAATTATTATTTCTGAAACTTCTGAAGAAAATGTGAAACTTCAGCCCCTGTTTTGGTTTCAAATTTATTAAAAAACTAGTTTTAATAAAGCCTAATATTTAGAATAAGCGACTCACCTTGCAGTGCATGGCTGCGTTCATCCGTATTGTAAAAACACAAGCGTTGGCAGATGCAGTGGCTCAGCGTTATTCTGGCATGTGTGAGATTCGGGATACAAATGGAAGTGGAAGTGAGGAAGTTGGGCATGCAGTCGTGGGAAGCATAGCAATCAGTGCTTAGAAAGGCCCAGTGACGCTTAGCGCATGGAAGCGTGCAATTACTAGACCGAGTAAACAGCGACATCTAGTGCTGTAAGCCTTCCTGTAATCAATGTCCATGAAAATATCTCCTAGGTAAAAATGCCAGCCTGACCCAATTACAAAACATATACTTTAAGGGTGAAATACACCTTTTAATAAATATGCTTTAGTTATGCACGGGAACAGGACTGAGAGCTAGTTAATGTATTTTGATCAAGTCTGCATGATTTTTAAATTGTCTGTACTGGGGGTAATGTTTAAAGCAGGAAAGGCAATTACTACAAAACAAAGAGCCTTTTTTAATTGTAAGCTAAGCTAAAAACATTAAATAAAATCTGTTTATGACTAAAACTTTTAACAAGCATCTTGAAGACATTACCATTCTTCTGGATTTAATATATATATATATATGTATATATATATTGTTATTTATACAAAAAACAAAAAATAACCATTACAATTAAATTGTTAATTATTTTTTATGTTATTCCCAAAATAATATGTTGGATGAGTTAAACATATAATATAAAATAACTTACTAGCTTCACAAATACAGTATGCCCTGCAAACACTTCCCTGTAGGGCCTCCATGATGGCCGTTTGTGGGCACAGTGGGCTGGGCCACACCAAACATAAACAGGCCCAGTGTGGGCTTGCACAGGCACAGTTTTGGGATCACTGCGGGCTCTGTATGAGCAAACCACAGGACTGCCCAGATTCATCCCATGATGGCCCAGTATAGGACTGCCTGTTTGGACCTGGAGCCTCTTTTTTCATTTTGCGCTCATGCGAGCATTGGTGGTGGGTGTACTGTCCAAGTTGAAACTAATAACAACACTGATTGGCCGTTCTTTAGCCACTCATTTGAACTGGAATTATTCAAACTTTCAGAACCTGAGGATAAGGAGGGTTGTAACAGGTAAGCTAACATGTGCTTTTAGAAATAGCATATATAAAATACTTACCACACGGTGTGTTGATTCAGCAAGTTCACCTCAGACACAATGCCCTCCATATTTCTCTCTCTCACCCAGTGTTGGGGGTAACGCATTACAAGCAACGTGAGTTACGTAATAATATTACTTTTTCTAGTACTCAAGTAACTAGTAAAGTAACGCATTACTTTTTAAATGTAGAATAATATAACTGAGTTACTTTTTCAAAAAGTGTGTGAATACAGTGTAGTTCTAGACTAAATGTGCATTAATTCATCTCACTCTCAAAAAACAGATTTAGTATTCATCAAAATGAATTACAAATAAACTCAGAATATGTATCTATCTCATTTTATTAAACAATGTCTTTGCTGCTGACCTTTAATAATCCAGTTCAACCATACTTACAAGTAAAAATGACGTCAAAAACTGTGGTTTTCTTTAAAACCACAATAATGGGGAAGACTGCTGACTTGGAAATGGTCCAGAAAGACACTCATTGACCCCCTCTATAAAGAGATTAATTAACAGAAGGTCATCACTGAAAGGTTTGGCTGTTCACAGAATGCTGTATCAAAGCATATTAAATGCAGAGTTGACCGGAAGGAAGAAATTGGGTAAGGTGCATGTGCAACAGGGATGACCACAAGCAGGAGTCAGTGCATCAAGAGTCTCCATGCTCAGACCTCTTCAGGAAAAGGGCTACCAAGCCACTTCTGAAACAGAAACAATGTCACAAGCATCTTTCCTGAGCTAAGGAGAAAAAGGACTGGACTGTTGCTTGTGGTCCAAAGTCCTCTTTTCACATTATATTTTTCATTTCATTTGGAAATCAAGGTCTGGGGTATGGAGGAAGACTGGAGGGGCACAGAATACAAGCTGCTTCAAGTGCAGTGTGAAATTTCCACAGTCTGTAATGATTTGGGATGCTGTGATGTCTGCTGGTGTTGGTCCATTAGGTTTTATCAAGTCCAAAGTCAAAACAGCCTTCTACCAGATTTGTTGAGCCCTATATGCTTCCATCTGCTGACAAGCTTTGTCGAGATGATGATTTCCTTTTCCAGCAGGACTTTAGCACCATCCCAAAGAGCCAAAACCACTTCCAAGTCTTTGCTGACCGTGACATTGCTGTGCTTGATTGGCTAGCCAACATGCCTGACCTGATGAGAAGATGAGAAATTGCTGCTCAATACTGAAAGCTCAATAGTGCATCATTTCCATTCATTTACTTATGCTGGAATATTGAGAGCATAAATTAACATACTTTAAAGAACTTAAACTTTTCTGTTTTGCAAATACTTTTCAAAAAAGTCTTTAAGCTTTTTGTAAGCTCTAATCATCTTCATTAAAAAAAAAAAAACATTTGAAATGTTTTACTTTACATAATGAATTTACAATATATAAAAGTTTCACTCTTTGAAATAAGTTACAAAAGAAAATACTTTTTTTTATGATCACCTAGGCCTATTTCCTTTTCAGAGGCTGTTAGAAAATGCTCCTTTCAGCAAAGTCCTTCTGATTCTAAAGTTAAGAGAACTAAAGAGACAGAGTGGGTGGATGAAAGGATCCTTACTCTCTGCTGACTGGCTGAGAGACCTAGAGGAAAGAGAGAGCTTTGCCAGTGAATACCTTTGCACACCAAAACATATTTTCAGCAGAGGTCGAAGAAATTTCTGACCCTGAACCATAAAATTAGTCATAAGGGTCAATTTTCTGACATATGCATTTATATAATACATATTAATTATTATACTATTAAACTATTTGATAATCTGTAATGTGAAATAAATATTGACAAAATCAAATGAAAACCAAATCAAACCAAATAAAGTTCTTCAAAAATTACATTTTGATATATTTACGGCATAGGAAATTTACTAAATATCTTAACGGAACATGATCTATACCTTTTTCCTGATTTTTTTGAGAAAAAGAAAAACCTGTATTGATCCATGCAATGTAATTCTGGCCATTGCTACTAATTTGTACCATGCTACTTAATATTTATATTATAGTATATATTATATATTGTATTTTTATATTTGCAAAGATCATTTGTAGTCCCTTTCAGAGTGTATCATTTCCTGGAGGATACTGGCATTAAAAAGTAAAAATGAATTCCCATAAAAACATTTTCTTAGAATATAGAAAGAAAATCACTAATTTTGGGGATATAGCATATATTTGTTTAAGGTTATTTTAGTTAAGGTTATGTGTTATATAACAAAATAATCTATAACTTCAAATATGTAAATAAAAGTCTTCTGTCTCCATTCCTCCAACCCCAACAAAAAACTGACTAATTTGATTATTTCCAAACAGACAGAGAGAGAGAGAGAGAGAATTAAAAACTGAATTCATAGTGAATAAAAATATGTATTTAAATGCCATTGTTTTTTTAATCAATCAATCAATCAATCAATCACTTTTATTTTATAGTGTATATCTTTTAACAATAGTATATTTAATGTATAATGACGAGGTTGAACTGTTTATTTATCAAATGCTCTGTAGTCAAAATGATGATAATCACTAGAATTTAGGTGCTCCCAACTAAGCAAGCCAGAGGTGACAGCGGTAAGGAACCAAAACCCCATCCATGAGAGAATGATGGGAAAAAGAAAAAAAAAACCTTGTGAGAAACCAGACCCAGCAGCTAATTTTCAGTTCAATTTTAAGCGCATGTCAGACTGTGCGTGTGTTTGTGTGTGAGTGTGTGTTTTTCTTTATTCCCTGTTGTGCAAAATAAAGGACTTCACAATAAATGCATCATAACAAATATAGCCTACTACACATAGTAATAAATAAAACATTTATTACTAGTTATATAAATGTTAAACATTGTCATCATCAATTAAATAAAAACTAAATAAAACGTCACACAGTGACGATACCAAACAAATCTTACAAAAAATAAGCTAATACACTAAAAAGTTATGATGCGATGCTTCGTGTTGAACCATTAGAGGGCGCCCGTGTTTTCCAGCGCATATAAAAGACGCTCAATCCTAACGCCGGCCTTTTCAGCTGAGTCCACGATCAGGTCACAGCCAGCGCTGTTCGCCTCCTCGCACCCCAGACACAATCCAACAAAATGATCATCTACAAGGACATCATCACCGGTATGAACGTCGTCTAACACAACGTTACAGGCCAGATTGTTACATTTTTACCAATATTTTTGGCGTCAAATGTTGTTGAGTTGTTTAAAAGGGCCGCTGGTGTCTCTCGACTCTTGAGGCCTAACTTTCTTGGAGGCAGTTAGCATAGAAGCTAACCAAAATCGTGTGGGCGCGCGCGTTTCATTGTTGAGCTCCTTAATAACTTTCCTTGTTACTCTTACCATTACGAAGTATTGTAGACCAAACCTGATTCAGGATTTGAACGCGTTATGTACTATTCAAGCAATCTGGCGGTAAATAGGAGTGTTAGCAGTTGAGTTAAAACGCCGGTTTGCCGGTTTCGCGCTGGTTAGAAGTTGTGCTGTTAGTCATTTTTACACAATACTCATACAAGTTACGTTATCGTGCTGTTTTTGGTCCGATAATTTTATAAAAGTATTATGTTTTTAGAAGAAACGTACGATGTTGAAAGCAGCTTTTTTAAAAAAATCACAAATCGGTGAGAGCTGATGAAATAAGCGCTAAACAGGGCGTATTGCTAGTCAGGCCAGTTCACTTTAAAGTAACGTTACTCCTCCCTTAGTCAGCTTTCCCCAGGCCCTTTAAATGTAACGTTGGGCCGTTTAAATATATGCGTTTTGTGAGCGCTAAAAACGTTAAGATATTATATGGCTCATCGATGGTCATCGTTTAGGCTTTTATATCCACAATTTTTTTTTTTTTTTTTTTCGGTTAAGAATATTCTTGTAAACTGCTGACCAGGATTAGAAGCGAAAGTGTGAGCATTTCAAAAGGAAAAAAAGGCCAAGGACTTAACAATGTAGAGAAAATAACGTTTATTGTGCATTGGTCATTGGATGTTAATCAACCCCTGTGCTGAAAACCGTATACAAGTACAAAAAATTACTTTGCAAAGGAAAAAAAAAAAACAATCCTGGGGCCCAACCAGAATACAACATGATGGTCGATAATGACTTATTGGAATTTCTAAACGGTTTTTATATTTATTTTTTTCCACAGGGGATGAGATGTTCTCTGACATCTACAAAATCAAAGAGTCTGCGAATGGAATGATGCTTGAAGTTGAGGGAAAGGTATGTGGTTTATTTTTAACCAAGGGGCTTTTTAAAAATTGATTTTTACCAGCAAAGGCCCTCTTACAGATGTACAATGATGACAATCTTAGGACACCTTTGGAGGCAATGGCCAATGAAAACAAACCATTTCTGAGTACGCATGTTTGATGGGCATTAAAACTGATTGCGAGGCCATGCTTGCTTTGGGGGGGGGGGGATCTAATCAGTTTGGCAGATATTGGCTTTAGTTGTACAATTGCCAATCAATATGTTAGTACTGAAGTTTTTACCTTGAGTGATGGGTCTGATATCAGCAGCAGTTTTTGCTTCGGTTTTCAGATGATCAGCAGGGCGGAGGGAGATATAGATGATGCACTGATTGGTGGCAATGCGTCAGCAGAGGTTGTGGATGAGGGCTGTGATTCTACCACTGTCAGCGGTGTAGATATTGTCCTCAACCACAAACTTTCGGAGACATCCTATGACAAGAAGTCTTACACGGCCTACATCAAGGACTACATGAAGGCGTAAGTCACGAAATCATCATTGTGAAGAGTGTTGTACCTTTGTAACGGGCTTAAACTCCTAAGTCTAGTAATTAATGTTATGACTTGAACCTTTGCATCATTGACAGCTCAGAGTCTTGCATTGTGGCCACCTGGGTTTTTAAAATGTTTAGATGCAAAATTAAATGTCCTCGCGCTTTCTGCCTGCCCTATGAGTGGCATGTAAGATTGAATTGAGGACGACAAAACGTTTTCTTAAAAGAGCTGTTGTACTTAGCAGTTTGCAAACTAGATAACTTATTTTAACACGTTTTATTTTTACCTTTTTATGCAGAGTGAAAGCCAAGCTACAGGAATGTGCACCTGACAGGGTAGACCCCTTCATGGCTAACGCACCGGCTGAGGTCAAGAAAATTCTAGGCAACATCAAAAACTTTCAGGTGGGCTAACGTTGAGGCATCACAGACTTATATTTGTACATGCTCAAATGTTTGGGATTGGTTGGATTTCGGCATCGTCTTCAATCAATATTATATGCAATTTAAACTATTAAACTTACCGACCCCAAGCTTTTGAGCAGTCGATAAATTGAAAGCCCTGTAATAGACGTACAATGATGATGACAAACTTAGGACACCTTTGTAGGTTACGACCGATGAAAACCAACCATTTCTGAGTACGTCTCCTTGATGGGCAACCCATTGGTTTTGTGGGTGTTAAAGTTGACTGTACAATTGTCACTCAGCATGTTAGTGACTGGAATAAAGTCGTTGTCATAAATTTAAAGTTCTCTTTTTCTGAAGTTAACTTCTTGCCAGAGAGATCTTGCATCGATCTGCAGTGGCTTTAAGACAGTTGGCCGGCTAACATGTTTCTCTTCACCACCTACAGTTCTTCACTGGCGAGTCCATGAACCCAGATGGCATGGTTGGTCTCCTTGACTTCCGTGAGGATGGTGTCACACCATACATGCTTTTCTTTAAGGACGGTCTGGAGATTGAGAAATGCGTAAGTTTATGGAGTCAAGTATGTTTTATGTTTTGTAATTGCGGAGTTGTACGTGTATATAAAGTATAGAATGCCCTGCTCAAATGGTGTTTAGGAAATGATGCTTTATGTAGCATCCACTGATAGACCTGTTGCCATAATCGGTGGCCTCTGGGTTTGCACAAGGATGCGACAGTAATATTCCTCATTATGTCTGGCCATCTGGAAGGTGGCTGGAAAGGACCGAATCGAGGAGAATAGGATTATTGCACTAGCTTTTGAAAGCGTCTTTAAAGAAAAGTGTCATAAATTATAGCTTGGTGCATTAAAAGTGTTCGCTTGAAACACAACTGATTCTTTTTTTCTCTTTCTACTGCAGTAAACTTCCCAAGCATCTACAAGTTACCCCTCCAATTCTGGCCTCTGCTTGGTGGATTGGGCTCGTGGATTAAACCAGGCATTCCCCCTCATCCTTTCCATCAGGACCAAGAGGCTCTTTTAACTTCACGAGGCCACTGTTTTAATTTCTTGATTGGCTTATGCCTGTCTACGACAAGACGTGAACTGTCCTTTCATGAAATTAAAAACAGGACTTTTAGCAAGCCAAACTGCAAAGTGACATGGTTGTTGAAAAAAGTATTTTTGGGGTTCTTTTATTTCTTCAAGATTAAGTTGACTGCTGGCTTCTCATTTGCTGTGCATGTCAGCTTCTTGTTTCAGCATATGTACAGTTGTAATTTTCCCCGTTCCATACCGAATCACAGGATTGTATAGGATTTCTTGGCACCATTATTGAATAAAGTCAAGCTGCTGGCTAATTGATGTTTGTGATTTGTGTTATTGTAATGTGACTTTCAATTGTTCGGCGTTTGAGGAGATGAGCCTCTTTGGGAGCCTTAATACAGAGGTAACTAAACCATTACCTTATGAAGATTGATGGGTTAAAATAAATGGTTCTTTGTTCAAATAAAGCAGTTTTAAATCAAGTTCACTGAAACATAATGCAGTCATACAACATAAAGCTAAAAGACAGCAGAAAACCAAAAAATAGTTGATCCTAGAGGCCCTAAACTGGTTGGCGTTCTCTTAAGGTCCACCCCAAATAAATTTCTGTTCCATTTAGAAGGCTACCATGGATTTCTGTTAGGAAAAAGGATAATCTACAAATGCATTAGGAACTAGCGTCTAATCTATAAAAATGAAATTAATGCAGCTTTATTAAATTAATTCCTCATTCACTAAAGGGAAAATAAGAAAAACGGTTCTTGAAATATAACCCAATTTTTTCACACTCGTGCTATATGGGCAAAGTCTGGTTCCCTACATGATAAACCGCTGGTCCACTCAGGGACTAGAAAAAAAGGCTTCTGCAGTGACAGATTCAGAGTTATTACAAAGACATGTTTGTGTGTAGACGTTTGGTAAGGTTTTTCTTTTTAAAAGGAAGTTTAGGATTTAGGTTTGATATTCATTGTACAAGCTGTTTGACTTGCCTGGAAGTCAATTAGAATTTTTTCAACAAACGCAGATTAAATGTTTATATAATTCTTCAGGGTTACATGGATGGTGAACACATTTTTTCTTTTTCTTTTTAGACTTCATACAAGGCAAGGCCCTTGGGTTTTCAAAAGCTAAAAAAAAAACTTGCTGAATATTTGGGTATCTCAAATGATTGTGTTAGTTTTTTGTCAGTGATGTAACTTTGAAAACAAGACCAAACGTGGCACAGTTAAGACAAAAGCTATGCTAAATTACAGATAAAAGTGCATTTGTATGAACAAATGGTTGTGGCTTGCTCAGATGTGTATTGGAAGGACAAATGGCTCTGAAGATGGGGGTGTATGTCATCTGCATGTGAAAGCAATGATGTGCAGTCTTTAAAGTCCTTCATAAGCATGTGAAAGTGTCTTTAGCATCAGTATAGAGAATGCCAAATGCTTCACAATGTTATGTGGCATTAAGCTTCAGCCCTGCAATTACCCAGCCCGACCTTTGATGTTCTGCAGACGTAAACTTAATTGCTTTGGTATCATTAGTAAACCAAACCAACTATCCACTTATAAACTTACAGAATTATGAATGTGACGTAGATTTACTGATGTGAACAATATTACTGGTTCTGGTGGCTACTTAGAGTTTAAGTCATACATTTTGCTTTCATAAAGTTTACACCTTATTTTTTAACAAATCAAATATATTAAAGTGTGTTTAATAATTTAACCCGTCCTGCTGTGTGAATTGTAGAAAAAAGAAAGTTTCACATTGTGCACATACAAGGAAGACTTATTTTTTGTACAAAACCTTTATTTCAAGAGCATTTAAGAACATGAAATACCATATAAAATAAGTGTTTCAATCAGAAAGCTAAGTCCGAATAAAACAACTGTTTACCATTAATCTGTCAATGTTTCTTTAAAAAAAAATCCAACCATTACTCTTTTATACACAACATTTAGAAGAGAAGATTTAAGTTCTTTTATACCCTCTGTACGCTTAACACAACTGCTCAGCATTGTAAAATGATACATAGTTTTCTGATACACCTCTGAAAACAACTTAATCATCCTTGAAGATATTATCCAGAAACAAAATTTTAAACTTATTGGGAAGTTGGCTTTTGGGGTTTCCATAGCCACTAGGAGTCTAATGCTAATAGTCTTTGAAAATGATCAGTCGCTCTTCTCTTCGTTCTGGTAGTGTCGGTACTCTGGTTTGAGCTCCCAGGTGTTTTTGTGGGTGCCTTTCACATTGTATATTCCAATGTCTCGAAGAATCTCCTTCAGGTAAATCTAGAAAGAAAGGAACATTTTAGAGGTAGCCCTTCACCGTGGGACTCTCCTGAATGAATCAAAGACTGACACAGAAGAAAAAAAATTGTTGAATAAAGTCATTTGTTTTCTTTGAGCCGTAGTATCATTGGTTGAACCACTGATGTCAAATGTACTACTTTATTGATGTCCGCGCTCCCTTCCTGGGCCTTAAACATGTCAAAGTAAAGTAAAACTAATTTGTTTGTGCTTCCAGAATGGGACATAACTAGAAACAAGTGGTCAAATTGTATTTACAACTCTGTTCCAGAACCCAGAGTTCAACCCAAATATTAGAGTGTATTCAATGCCGTGTGTTCAGACTCCTAAAACCTGGAGAGTAGCCTATGGCTTCTATCTCTGCAAGGACAGTGTTACTCAAAAGCTTTAAGTGAGTTATGTTTTATTTCATTAAAACAATCTGCTAGGCAAATTTTGAGCAGTGAAGGGTAGTGCTGTTTGTTCTTACTACGATCACAAATGCTGACATGGTATTATGTTTATGAGGCGTAAAAATAAAGTCATTATGTCCCTACTGGATGCAACAAATGGCTGTAATTTGTTTTAATGTATCGGTGTTATAGCGCTGGTACTCTGCATCAAGTTATGGTACAAGGCGTAACATTTCCACCACATGCTTGTGGTGATCGGCCAATCACAACTCACTGGAAAGCTGGCCAATCACAGCACACCTCGCATTTTTAGAAAAACAAGCTTTGTACAAATCAACCCGTTTCAGTAGGCGGGGCTTAGAGTAGAAGCAAAAATGTAAAGTATGTGGAAAATAATGTTTTTTGCACCCTAAACCGCATAAACATACTGCATTACACCAAATACAAAATGTTCTTTTTAGCGACATCATATCACCCCTTTAAGCAGCAAATCAACATTAGAATGATTTATAAAGGATCATATGACACTGAAGACTGGAGTAATGGACCTTCCAAGCCCAAACCTCTGAATAGTAGTGTATGCGTGTTGTTATTAGGTCTATTAATCTAATTAACTACTGGATGTTGCAATTAATTAATTAATTGCAAACTCAATTTGGCTGTGAAAATACCCCCAAAATGTTATTTAAAATGCTTATTGTGTTAAATGTTTACATTAAAAGGACTAAAACATAAAGTCACCAGAGATTGTTTGGACCACCTGTTTAGCTGGGTCTGCCCAAAAATTCGCACCATGGGGGAAATGAACTTGTTTTTGTTTCATTAGAACCAAACAAGAAAGGTGTGAATACACCCAAAGTCATTTAGGTTTTACATTTTTTGTAAATTTAGTAAAAAAAAAAAAAAATAATAAATTATAACTCTAAAGAAGAAACTAAAACTACCAGCAGGTGACAGTAAGTGTCTATGTGTTGATTCATTCAAACTGCTGATTCATTCAGGAATTAAGTAAATGCTTCTCTCTATGAATGGGCTACTGAATCATTGATTCATACGATTCATTTAAAAGGCAGATTCATTCAGAAACTAAACATTTCTGTGTTGCTCAGATATGCACAGTTCTGCTGTGGCCTTACAGGTAATGTTTTTGTTTTTGCAAAACTAAACACAACCCACAATATAGTGTTACATTTTTGCCCAATATTAACTTTTTATTTACTGAGCTGTTGTTAAAAAAAATAAAAAATAAAAATCACATTTGCATGCGTGTTCATGACAAAAACTGCACTCGTGTGATAGTGCTCTTGCTGCTGGTGTGATTTCGCTTATTATAGGACATAAAAAAACGCATACAGGGTATTTCTGTTTGCTCCAGTATCTTGAATTTTTTACGGCACAACTGCATTTGTGGAGTTGTTTTCCTGAATCATATTTGTCAAGTTAACTGTATGAAATATAAGATGACATACAGGTCTGGGCCAATGCGTTAACTACGTTAAATTATTGTAAATAAATTTTTTTTCATAACTAATTAAGTTAACATGTTAAACTGACAGCAGTTATGTTGTAATGATAATGTAATGTAACTCACCACAGGCTGTTTTGTGATGTCCACCAGATCCTTAATGTTATAAAACTGGTGCTTCTCAAAAGCAGAGAACAGCATGTCCAGCACCTGCTGTTTATCTGCTCGTGCTCTCTTCCCTTCTTCTTTCTTCCTCTTTTCATAGTCCAGCTGAGGGTGGAAAAAAACAACAGTGTGTGCATCAACAATTAATTGCATATTAGATACTGCAGACATCAGCTGGACTATGCAAACGCTTGACCTACATTATAAGAATGATTAGCCACAGGTTTATAGTTGGTTGTAACTGCTTTGTCAAGCTGTTGAGAGAACCGGAGGGGTTTAGATAACTCCTCGATCTGCAATCTGCAAAAAAAAAAAAAAAAAGTTGCTGCCCATATAGTAATTGGCTTACAAATTTATCACATATGAGTTTCTATGACATGAATGCGGTTTATGTAGGGAGCTCACTAAAGTTTGTAACAGAGTTAGTGTGGGCATATGTGAACATACTTCTTCAGTCTCATGTAGCTTTCACTGACGGCTGGTCTGCATTCAGCTCTCTGCACCACCACTCCTTCCAGTGCAATTTTATCTTTGTGAAAAAAGAGATACATTAATACTCAATGACAGTTGTAACTGTGTGAAATCGCTGCTGCAACACAGCCTGTTACTGCTCAGTCATTACATCAGCAGTGAGAGGTGCATTCTGTGCATTCGCTGCTCCAGGCTGTGAAATTTTCTATCTAGCAATTCTTTAAATTAGGCCATAGAAAGCATTTATAATTGCTGTTTTGTTGGCTGATTGTAAAAACAATGGCCATTAACAGTACAAGGCTTGACGTGGTCCTTCCTAGACCTCCACTCAAGCAGGGGGCGACGGTGAGCACTCACCTGGACCTGTACCTGTACCTGAGCCGCCGGCCTCGGCATCTGACTGCCCTATGAGAGGGATGGCAACATGAGAACGAGGGGGAGTACATGCCAAAGTAATCACGGCAGGCCAAGCCTCACAGCAGCTTCTTACACAGCAGTCAGCGAAAGCAAACGCACAAATAGACAAAAAAACCACGCAGATATGACCAACAAGCCACAAAGGACCTCTGATCAGTCAGTTCGTGAGTTAGCTCCATTGAAACCAATGTGGAAATTGATCAAAATTAATCCAAAAACCATCAACCAAAAGTAAGGATGTAGAGATTCATAAAAATCATAGTAAATAAAGGAAGAGATTAATACTTCTATCCAAGGATGCATTAAATTGATCAAAAGGGACGGTAAAGACTTTTAACATTGTTACTTTATTTGTTTATTCATAAAAACAAAAACAAATATTCATAAAAAATAAATAAATTGAAAAAATTAATGAATGCATCACCATTTCAATCAAAAGTAACAACTGCTTTCATCATTAATAAAAAATGGATGATTAATTGTTGAAATCACAACAAGAAATTAGAAAAATTTAGAAAAATTCAACAATAATATATGGGGCTGGGCAAAATTTTTTTTTGGATCGAAATCTATTGTTTTTTTAAAATGTAGTTGATTCAAAATCGATTCTCAATGGACACGTATCGATTTTTTTCTATATTTAATTAAACAAGCATTAAACGCAAGATTTACGCTAATCTTATTACTAGTCTAAATCCACTAGGTGTCATCCCCTTATTTACCCTGCGCTATATTACAATGGAAAGTCTGTTATTCATTCATTTGAAATGCCTTTTCTTGGGAAAAAAAAAACAAAAAAAAAAACAGTTTCCTGTGAGGCAGTGTTACTAAACTTACTGAGCCTACTGTTAGCCCAGTGTTTAAGTGTTATTGCACCCCAAAATTAAAAATGTTGTTATTTATGAATGCATTCCTCATTATGTATGAATTTCTTTTTTCTGTTTAACAAATTAAAATATTTGGAATATGGGTAAACGAACCAGTTGATAGGCACAAATGACTCGACTTCCATTATATGGAAAAAATATATGGGATTTGGTTTTCCATATTCTTCAAAATATCTTCTTTTGGGTTCAACAGAAGAAATAATTCACACATGCATAAATGGCAGAATTTTATTTTTTGGGTGAAGAATCTACACTGTTCATAGGCTTGCAGTCTACATGTTACAACTAATGCAGTGCAATTTTATGTCTTAATGTCTGACATAAAATAACCTGATCCTGTTTCATCAAGGTATACAACTGTTCTGAATTCCCAGCACCAGTTTTTCATCTGATGAAATCAATTCTGTTTATTCATTAACATTTGAAATATAGAGTTGAGTTGTTTTACTGTACCGAAGTGTACGTCAAATTAAAAAGTGTTTATATACAGGTTTCCTTTTATTAATTAACCACTTGTAATATTATGTTCACTGTTGTTATTTTATAAATGTAGGATTTGTATCTATATTCATTCATATTGCCGAATCAAGAATTGAAATCGAACCGAAATCGAATCAAATTCAGAACTTGAAAATTGAAATCGAATCGAAACATCTGAACCGATACCCAGCTCTAATAATATATTATTTTTAATTGTAAAATTGTAATAATATTTCACAAAAAGAATGTTTTTAATCAACTAAATGCAACATTAAAATAATAATAATAATTTTTGAATAACTGGTCCAAGGACACTTAACAAAAGAGAAGAGACCAGGCTTTGGAACTCAAGCACATTCAGAACAACTAAAGAAATCCCCACTGTCACTACAAAAAAAAAAAAAAAGAAAAGTGAATTAGCATGGTAACTATAAAGAGTTGGTCATGCACACACAACACCCAAGCTACACAACACAACTCCATGTTAATCAAGGAATAATTAAGGCAGTGAGCAGATTTGGTTTCCAAAACAGTGATACTTGACGGCCCATTCTAATGTCTTCTACTATTAAAACACCACAATCACATACACTGATTGAGAGGCAGAGGTTAGCAACTGCAAAAGCTTAAGAGACCAGATGAAAACTACTAAAACCTAATATCTGATTCATCTCACACAACAGACAAAGAGCAGAGAGAAACTGGATAGAACTGGAAGAGAAGAGTATGAGGCAACTGAAGTATGTACAGGAAATCCCAGACATGGCACGACATGACTTACCCAATGAGCTGTTTGAAAGCAAAAGTTCAGTTAACAGGAGAAAAACTATGATACTTAACTATATTTGTTATTAAAATCTAAATAACTAACATTATATAAGTTTTAGCATTTCTTCAGAACTTATATATACACAAATTTTAACTTAGCATTTAATGAATAGCAATGCTATTTTTATTTAGTAAGACTTAGTCAAAACAGGTTTGAGGTTGATTTACCTGATTTTGTGTCTATTTGTGTTGTAACCAGAACTGGTACAACAAGCCCCAAGTGGCATGTTCCTACTAGTGTTATTATTTTTATTATAACAATAATTAATGGAGTTATTATTCAGTATTTACATAAATTAGGCATTTATAGCATCTCACTTATAGAAACTCACTTTGAAGGGTTGTTGCTTTTATGAATACATCTTCAATAACGGCATATATATATATATATATATATATACACACACACTTTTTTTTCTTCATATGACTGTGTGTATGTGTTTGTTGTTTACGTATGCTACGGAATTAGCAAATGCGTCTATTTATTTCTTATATTATAACACACTGGCTAATGCATTTTTATCCTGCACATGCCTAACATGTTACAATTTAAAGTAAATGCACTAAAATAAATTCACACTGTTGTTAAGTGACCAGCTTAACCGGTTACTTCAAGTATAACAGCATTTTTAGATATTTTAATACAGTGGTTCTGAAATTGTATTATAATAAGCACAAAAAAAGAGTGTATATCTATTTATATGAAACTTTATATTATTTAAATGCACAGGAGTTCACAGCTTTATGTCCTGGTTCTCACCTGAAGAGTTTTCAGTAAAAACAGCCAGAGTCTGTCCACCGACCGTCTGCAGAGTGAATGGATGCTCTCTAGGGGCTCGTACCATAGAGGTTTTCTCCCCAATGGTATCTATGGTAGTCAGCTCCTCATTGAGTGTGAAAGACACCTATCAATCAATCAGAAAAATACTGAGTCCATCTAAAGACTCAAAATTAAAACACTGAATGTTTAAATACATAGTAGTTACCTCTGCTTTGCCTTGATTCCTGCACAGACAACAATTGTATACATATTAATGCTTTAAATAAACGTTTACATAACTCGTAGTTTTCCAAAACATGCAGATGATGGACTTTTTTTGCGACATACTTGCTTATTCGGAGCTTTCCAACCTCTCCTCTCCCTGTTGCTTTGGCCCATTGCTGTGACAAATACTTTGGGACCTTTAATGAAATGAATGCAAACATTGCTTTAAAACAATGCCCATGTTTAACCTGGTTTTAATAATGACACGACAAAACATCATCAGCACTGCCATGCGAGGTATTCGTGTAAGCTAAAGCCATGTACAAAAACCGGCTGCAGTAGCAGTTCACCATCGAGCTAGTTAAAGCACTTACTTTGACCAGCCATACACCAGTGTTCTGTTTTGCCCCGGTTAAATCCACCTCTCCTTTGTCTGACATGTTTGTTAATAGTTTAAATAATTATATTCTAGTTATTCATGTGGATTTAATTTACCGCTTGGCCGCTACACACTAGCTAGCTAACGCACCATCAACAACAGAGCAGGTTGTACGGTAGCCTGTTAGAACAAAAACGAAAAACGCGTTGGTTAATACAAATGCTACGCGCAGACAAAATCCATGAAAGTGGAAAACAGTAATAAAAAAAAATGTGTATATATATATAAAGACATTTGTATTTGTCAGCTTGATCATTAATAGTTTAGATAAAGGAGAATTTTTTTACATCGCTTTATAATTTTATTTAGTAAAAAAATAAATAAAAACTCTTATTTGGATATGAACACGTTTTTGAGCACATAATAGAATAAGTAAATCTGTGGTTATTCAAATGACAGTCAACAAAAGAACAAAAAAACCAACAAACAACATGGTTGCTAAACTTTTACTGTTATAAAACATAATTTTACATAAGGAATAGAATAGATATTTATTTACAGAATTGACATACTTTACAACGTTATGGAAACAATTTAGTTGAGCCTTATCACCTCAAACTTATATGGTTTAAGAAAAAAAGGAAGATATTTTTACATAGGGCAACAAAAAAATTATAGTAGGAATAATATTCAGACCATCATGATTATCTGCATTGTAACATCATCACTGAATGTTGAATTGCCTTAGTATGGCAATAGTGAACTGTACAGAAAAGATAATGGATTTAAATGGTAACAAGTGCATAAAAAATATATATATATATATATAGTGATATAAATATGTTAAATGTTCAGTTGTTATAATCATAGTGATGGGTTTTTTCATTAACGTAATAATAATTTGTGATTAAGTGTTATGACACACAACACAAAGTTTCAATGGGTCTAAAATGATCTTAACTTTAATTAAGCAAAATATATATTATTTCTATTTTTTATTTTAGGGTGAGGTACATGTGAACTGAACTTTGAATGAGAAAAGCACACTCTTGTGAACAATACATGACCCAAAAACATAAAACTGAATTCAGGGGAATTCACTGGATATAAACAGTAATACTTAGTATGTACTACATATTAATAAAAATCCAGCCTAAAAACCTATAGAAGTCACAAAATTCCAAAAGCTTTAATGCATTAATACAATTAGACATTGTTTAAAAAAACAAACAAAAAAAAGTCAAATTCGGGAATAACAGTCAGTCCTTGACAAATGTTTTGATGATGATGCTTCAAAGATGCCAGCGCAGTACAACATCCTTTAGAAAATAATCCCTGACAACAAGAGATACATATGTTGAACGTCCCTTATAGGAACATGCGGTCTTTGCTGTGTGAAAAGCGGGTGTTCAGCTCTTGTGACTTTCTGAGCAAAGCTTTTTTCTGAGCTTCATCAAACCGATTGACTTGGAGGTCTGTGTCTCTGTCGAACGCTCTTCTTTCCACAGGCTTTTTAGCATCCTCTTCAGCTTTTCTTTTCATCTTTTTAGTGTGCATACTGATGAGAGACTCACCTCGCTTGGACTCCTAAAAAAGAGACGGACATTCGAAAACTGAAATTCTCATTTTTATCCTTAAGCAGTCACAGCTTCATCAAGAGAACTAAAAGCTGTGGTCCATCAAAGTGAGGTACTACAAAATAAAATGTTTTACTGTATTTTTGATCAAATAATAATACAAAAATAAAAAACACTAACTTAAAGTATTCCAAACCTTTTACTGGTAATATATCAGTGCTATATTGTGGAACATGTGAAGAAAAACAGCTGGATTTAACTGAACTTACATTATATTTTGAAACTTTTTCTGCAATCTCAAGCTCTTTCCGAGACAGACGGGGTTCATCAACTTTGGTAGATTCACCTTTTTCCTTAGCTTCTAGTCGTTCCTAGAAAAGACAAGCAAGAAGGGGATTTCAATCCCTGAAATTCCTTTTTTTCCGAAACCCGGAGTAAAAAAAAGAAGCTTATATCACCTGCAGAATCACATATGATGTCACTGGAAAATCTATGATGACTCTCTACAACAATCCCCACATTTCACATCTGAACTCAATTACATCTATTACTAACTCACCCTATCTTTCCGCTCACGGTCAGCAGGAGTGTCAGTCCAAATCGAGCGGTCTTTGTTCTCAGGGCCTGATCTTTTCTTAAAGGTTCGTGCTTCCAGGCCCACATGCTGCAGCTCTGGAGGCAACTCGGTCATCCAGCTCTCTCTGGAGAGCACTTTGGGCCCAGTCTGAAAGCATAAGAGTCCCAGATCTTTCAGTCTGCACAGTGACTGGAATAAATTTAATCTTTTTTCACAATGAGCAAAACCACTCAGAGTCAAGCTCTTTACTGTCATTGTACAAGTAACGCAAAAATGAGTCAGGTATGAAGTATGTGCATGGAAATAAAAATTAAAGCATGTAAGGCTTAACATTAGAAACATGCAATACAAAAAAAAAACTACTACTAATAATATATTACAAATACTAGCTAAATTAACAGATTAAAAAACAAACTTAAAAAGCACTTACATCCACTCCTGTAAGTTTGTCTTTCATTTTTTGAGCTCTTCTTTCAAAGTCCAATGCCACAGAGTCCTGGGACAGTCCTTTTGATGGCATGGGTCCAATGACATAATCATCTTCTTCTTCTTCTTCACCGCTTGACATTTCTGGTGTATAACCTGGTGGTAGAGCTGGTCCTAAAAATCCTCTTGCATCTTCTTCTCCCTCCTCTTCATCTTCATCTGCATCATGTCTTTTAAAGCCTGGAGGTAGAGCAGGTCCTACAACAGATGGTCTGTAGAGGGAGAGAGAATTTTTTTTTTTACAAATTTACATTTGCATACAGCAGTATGTGTTACTACTGAAAGGTATAGAGTATAGGGGTGTCAAATGATTGATCGCATTTAAAATAAAAGTATGTTTTTACATATATGTGTGTGTGTGTGTACTTTATATAGTTATATGCATATTTAAACAGCTCTAGTAGAGTATTAATATCTGCTGTGTTGTTTAATTCGAGGTCAAATTCCTGTCACCTTTCAGGAGATCTGTCTTGTTTTCGATATCCTGGTGGTAAAGCTGGTCCTAAAAGCCCAGCATTATCTTCTGCATCTTCATCATCATCTTCATTATGATCTTGTCTTTTAAATCCTGGAGGGAGTGCAGGTCCTAGTAGAGGTGGCCTGTTGAGGCAAAATGTAGTTCATCCAAGACTTAGATTGGGGTGCTTGAATTGCTCTACAAATTACCATGTGACATAATATTATTAAGTGTTTATTACACTTCAGGTGAATTGTCTCCCTTTTCATATCCAGGGGGAAGAGCTGGACCAAAGAAACCATCCTCCTCATCCTCATTGACTTGCGTTACATCCATCTCATCTTTGACACTGCCCCTTCTGCTGTTAAAGAACCACAAAAGTTGCACATAAACATCAGCTCCACTTCATATCCACATTAAGGTGATACATGCTTAGTTTTATGATCAAATCACTTTATATTACATTAAATACATTGTATTATATTGTGGGGCCAAAACATACTGCGTAATGCAATGCAATAGCCTACAGTGTTAATTGACATTTGAACAAATAAATGTTTCTCAAAAGCTTGATGGATCATACTTACATTTGAACATGATTTTTCTCAAAAAAAAAAAAAAAAAAAGTGATCTTAAATTGGATTTTTAGCCAGGCCTTTTACTTGCTAAAA
>JAUMHP010000040.1:5986101-5998702 GCA_032361065.1 Enteromius trimaculatus | reverse complement strand
TACATACATATATCCAAACAGATAATTACGTGAACTTAAATTGATTTTTTAGCCAGGCCTTGCTAAAAAGTATGAAGTATCAATCAGACTACATAAGGGATGTAGCTCTTTCAGCAGTTTGATGAAATTAGACATGTATGTATCAAATATAATGGAGTATGGTTTATAAAGCTGACTATCTCCCAACACAGCAAAAATAATTTAGCTATATCAAAAGTGCTTAATTTGTGACAAAAACACCTTACTGAATATGAATCACATTTATTTGGAGAACCAACAAGTATATACTTTGAAGAAGGCCGATTCCTAGATGATGATGATGAGTATTTGGCTCTCTTGAACACGACCTCCTCTTGATCACTGTCTTCACATGAGCTGGAGGACTCTGAAGCTTTATCCTTTGGAGGCAAAGCTGGACCTATGACTGGAGGCAACATGTATTATTAATTAATCGCAATCTAAACTAAAAGAATGACTGTTGCTGGGAAAAGAGGGGAAAAACCTTAGACATTCAGCCTTGCTATGCATTTGCAAATGCTAAATAATAATAGTAATAATAATAATAATTTAAAATATTCTGCAGTTAACAATGCCGCTACTACAATGTGCAACGTTATGTGTCAACATACTTGCGGATTCTTCATCTGAATCATCATTTTTGCTTTTTCCCATCGTCGGTGGCAAAGCAGGTCCAATTATGTTTTGATTTGACATCGCAAAAAATTCTTGTGTCAGGAAAAAAAATAAAACACATTAATTCGTTCACAAACCCAGAAAAAGGCTACGATACATACGACAAATTCTCTTATTTCCGGTTTCGAAATTTAGGTATATTTCAAACTAAGAGTCCTGTTCCGGCGGAGTCCTATAGGTGGCGCGTCATTTTCCATCAAAAGCGTTTCTGACGCTCTTTATCGCAAACTTCACTCCTCTACTCTGTTGTCAGCCGTTGTTGTTTCTAGGGAGGCGGGACGCTTGAAAACAACAGTCGGTGTAACAAATAAGTTCCAGTTGTAATCATAAATCACCTTTTCCCGAGATAAGATATTAAAAAATTTGACGTCTCATATAAATTAGTACTTTTTTCGTGTTTTTCTTGTCTTAAAGCTGCGAAAGTCATGTAGTTAACCTGAAATAACCGAGTTTGCTTTGTCCAGCTGTCATCCCTTAGCGACTAGCGCCTTATCCGTTAATTCTTTCCTTGACCTCCTGAGCTTCCCTGCTGACGGCTGACTGCTTATAAGCCACATGTACCAGTTGTAAAACGTTAAGGAACTGCCTTATTTCATTACATGACAAGTCGGTAACGTTAGGACGGTTGGACTGGAGCTGTGTCAAGATGCCACCTAAGAAGCCAAAGAACGCCACGGCAAATATCTCCAGCTCCATCGAGTCTGAAGACATCAGTCTGGAGACAACAGTCCCCACAGAGGACATATCGTCTTCGGATGAGAAAGATGGAGCAGGGAAGGTAACAAAACAGCTCCTGGAAAGAAAAGAGCTGCTTCATAACCTTCAAAAACTGAAGATAGAGCTGTCACAGAAAAATCTGCTCATAGACAACCTCAAAGTGGACCATCTTACCAAGGTAATGGTTGGTGAATGCAGAATTAGTGTTTTCATTTAATTGAAGTAAGTCTGAAAGGTATTTGAACTTTCTTTTTTCTCCTTTGTTTTGCACGTTCATTTGTAGATAGAAGAGCTAGAAGAAAGGCTGAACGATGCTCTCCATCAGAAACAGGTGCTCGCTCTGCGTCTGGACAGCCAGCTCAAACTACAGCAGGACGAAAACAGGTTCATTCACACACAGCTATACTGAGAAAAAAAATCCATTGGAAGTAGGGCTGTACAATGGTCTGCTAAGTAAAAGAGGTTGAAATATTTAAGCCAATTAATGATAGCCATTTCCAGTTTGTAGTTGACCTACTTACTGCTACTAATCACAATAAAGGTTACTGTATCTTTATTTTACTATACATGACTTCGACTTTCAAAATAATAAATAATTACTTTATAATAATGAAAAACATGTCTTTACTTAATATTCATGAAAAAACAATCATGAACAACTTTTACAGCAGATGCTGGGTCAGTTCTCTCTTTAATCCTGTAAAGATGACATGAAATAACAGAATCTTGATTAATCTAAAATCTGTTTTTAGATCATTTAGAGGTCTTATTAATTCATATATCATATATGATACAGTAGGCTTTAAAAGGTTGAATGTACTTCTGCTTATGCAGGAAGCAGCAAGCCTTGAGGAAGCAGGAGATGGACACCATCATGCTCAGACAGAAGCAGCTGGAGGAGACAAACCGTCAGCTGTGTGATCGAGCAGGTGATCTCCGCAGGAGCTTGAGGGACCTGGAGCTGTCTGAGGAGAGGTACACTGAGCTGAAGGAGCTGCCTGAGGACAAACTCACCATCCCTGAATATGTGGCAGTAAGCACCGAACTATCAACTGGAAATGGAATTGAAGATGCGTTTATTTCTTTCCTTTTAAGCTGTAATGCGTATGTGTGCACATATATATGTGTGTGTGTTTTCTCCTCACAAAGATTCGGTTCTACGAGGTTGTGAACCCTCTGAGGGCTCTTGCGACTGAGCTGCAGATGAAAAAGTCTAACCTGAATGAGGATCTGGACAGTCATCGTAATCAAATTAGATCACTAATGGAGGTGTGGAGGGAAAAAAAAACCTTACCTTTTTGGATACTAGCTTTACTAAAGTCTTTAAAGTCAACATGAATTTGAAAACTAATATATGCATATGTGTGTGTTATTTTTTTTTTTTTAATGTATGTTTTAAATAGATTTGAACACTTCTTCTGTGATTGTTTAATATTGTGTAATGTTTGAATCTTGTAATATTTAATCAAAATGAATGTGTAATCAAGGTGGTTTTCTAATGAGAGTGACAGACTTCTTGTCTTGTCATGTATGTATTGTTTAGTCCACTTAACAGCTTAAGAATTTTTGAGTTTGAAGACGTCAACTATTTTGATTGGCTGTTCGAATTTGCACTGCTATCAATACAGAAGCAAGTATTTCATAAAAAATAATTGTTCTTATTGGAATTACCGTACATTTATTGTCTTTTTGCCATAACCCAACTAGAGCTATGAGGACGAGAGGAGAGCACGCTCAGAGCTGGAGATCCGCTGTCAGAGAGTCACGCTGGAACTTGCCGACACCAAGCAGCTTATTCAGGAAGGAGACTACAAACGAGAGAACTATGACAAAATCAAACGGTGAGTGGAATGTGCTGCATTGTCTTTCAGAGTCCAAAAGAGCAGGCAACCATGCCACACACACAAGACAAAGTCTCAAAACTATATGGAGCTCATATAATGAATTTTAATAGATTGGCAGCCGTAATTTTAAGACCGGGACAAACCGAGCCGACGCCAACCAAACATGTACACTTAACATGTACACTCTGTGCCTGCGTGGGATGAGTTAGCAGTCTATATTAGCAGCTACCAATAGTAGATATTCATCATTCAAACAGAGAAACCATAACAAAGATATATGAAATAAATGCAGATATATGAAACATAAACAAAGAAAGCTCTTGCCTACCATTTTGAATATCAGTAACGTTAATAACTTTCTTAAACTCTAGTTCAACTTTGCTCAAGTTGTTATGATAGTTTTCACATATTGGAATGATTTGGTAAGATCATGTAACATTAATACAGATCAATCAAAAGACTTGGAGATTTCTTTCAAAAGCATTACAAACGTTCTAATGCTGTGGTTGTGTGCGCATAATTAAGTAGAACCTGTGTTTCTGTGTCCACAGAGAGCGAGATGGGTATGAAACGGAGGTTAGAGAGGTAAGGAAGAAGTTGGAAATGCTGGACCTCACACACACTGCCCTGACCAAAGAGAGGAATGACCTAAATAAGGAGGTAAGATAACTGAGAGAGCAGCATATTTGTTAGGCCATTTATTAAGTTAACATATATTCTGTCACAAATTTTCTCCTGTTACGTATTTTAACTCTTTCTCATTGTATTTTTTTCCCCTCTGCAGGTAGCCACTCTGCAGCAGTCTGTAACATTGATGCAGAAAGACAAAGAATATTTAAATAGGCAGAACATGGAGCTTAATGTGCGTTGTGCTCATCAAGAAGACCGTCTGGACAGACTGCAGACCCAGCTTGAAGACACAAAGAAAGCCAGGGAAGATGCCTACGAGAAATATGTTGCTTCTAGGTATGTGTGATGAATAATACTGCATTGGTCTGTATTAGAAAGCTAGCATGATATATGGGTCAGATCTTGTTAGTATTGTGGCAGTATAATTAGATTTGGAACAGAGATCCAAGATCCATTAATTCTGTCAGATCTTTTTTGTGAAGTCATTACAGTTTGACAGTTGTGCTGTTTGCGTCCCTCCACCAGAGATCACTATAAGACAGAGTATGAAAACAAACTGCGTGATGAACTGGAGCGCATTCGAATGAAGACCAGTCATGAAATCGAGAGCCTGCAGAGGGCATCAAAAGAGATGTATGAAAGAGAGAACAGGTGAGCTCTGACTGGACAAGAACAAATCCTTGAAAAACAAAAAAAAATTGTGCGCTACCACAGTGTCATTTTTTGTATACCTTATCAGAGCACCATTATACTTAATAAGTTTTGAAAATTGTCTCATTTTATGTCGGTTTTCAAATTTTACACATTGTTTCTCCACTTTTGTGGGACTATAATTCATGTGTAACTGAATTTATGCCATGTCTCTGCTTCAATTATTATTATTTATTTGTGATAAATCAGTAGAAGGATGGGGTTTGCATGTTTGTTATAATAGGCAATGAATGTTCATTTTTCACATAGTGTCAAGACTTAAGCACACTTAACCTAAACCTGTGCTACATAATATACAGCATTGGTTTAGTAAATGTATTAATTACTCTTACAGAAACCTTCGTGAAACCCGAGATAATGCTGTCATGGAGAAAGACAGAGCGCTGAATGCAGAAAGAGATGGCCAAGCCAAATACGATCAACTCTTAGACCAGTAAGTTCGTACACACCTCTCACATATGCGTGACAGTCTCTAGCTGTCTTTGTATTCTGATTGACATTTATTAAATAAAAACAGTATTGAGCAAATACATGTGCGGGAATTCTTGCCAATTTCATTCAGTGGAAGCAGTCGTGACAGCTGAGTGTGTAATCATATAATCTTATCACACCAGTGAAATCTGTGACTAATGTCGAGATGCTGTACCTTCTTGGCGTTTTGAAATCAGTATGTTAACTTTGTAAATGTCTTTCAATATTAGGACCAGGCTTCAACAGCTACCTCAACTAATATGCACTCCAACATAATATAAAAATAAAAGATGTCCCAAGATAAAAACAAAACAAATAAAAAAGAAATACTATTGCTAACAATAAAAAAATGGACTAAGCTTTTGGAACTACAGTATGAGCACATGGTAGATATGATCTGTGGTGTTAATGCTGTTCTAGCCTTCGCGTGCATGTGTAAATGTGTGAAAAGGACCTTTCTTCAGGGCTTTTTTATGTTTTGCTTGTTTTTTCTTGGAGTCAAACAATTCAGGCTTGACTGGATTCCTCTAAGGCCAAATCAAGTAATCTCTGAGTGAACTGATGATAGACATGTCCATATATTGTCACTGTAAGTAAAAGTGGGTGTAGTCATGTTTTTTTGTGAGATGTCTGTGCCCTGAACATTAGTTCTTGTGTAACCAACATATGCCTCAATGACAGGTAAACAGTCAAAGCCAAGATTTTTAAATATGCTGATTGTTTTCCTCATGGTTATGATCACTATAATTATTTTTGGTGCCTGCGTTCTTAAGGAGGAATTTGTTGTACAGTAAATGTTCCCATGGTTCTAAAGCCTGTCTGACAGAGTTGCCGAACATGCCTTTGTTAGTCATTCCATTGTGATGAAATGCAGTTGAATCCTTGCGTCTGCATTGTCAAAATCAGGACAGTATTGGTTCTGGACACAGGGCTGTAGTGGACGGATGTGAACAAATAGATGATCCAAAACAAGGACGTGTGGCTAGTTACAACATGACCTGAACAAAAAAAAATAGCCAGTGAGTTGCCACAGCGCAGTGGACACTCACTGACAGACTGATGTAGCATTTGAGCTCTGGTTTTAACAGCTTTGGTAAATGTCAGGGGTAAGAGAACATGTTAGACTGGCTAGAAAAGAAAGAAGACTGGTATTTCCATTTTGATATGCTCAACTGGTGCATGTCTGCAGCCAAAACAGACAGTTTTGATAAATGACAAATCTGGTGCAGGCGTAGAATACACTACCGAAGTTCGGCTTCTGTAGTATTTGTTATTGTTTTTGAAATAAGTCTTGCATGCTCATCAAGGCTGCATCTGTTTGAACCTGAAACTTTGGGGAACCCTGCTAATTGCTAATGCTAATTTGCTGCTCAATAAGTATTTCTCATTATTATCAGTGTTAAAAACAGTTACGATGCTTGATATTATTGTGGATAAGATGATACATGTTCTTTTTGATCAAGATTCCTTTTAACTGCTTTTATTTGAAATGGAATTCTTTGGTAACTATGTGCAAGTCTTCATCTTTTTTTTTTTTCATTCAAACAAACAAATCTTACTGACCTCAAAAGTTTGAACAATAGTGTAAATACAAGCTGAACTACATAATTTAAAAAAATAATAGATCATTTGTAAAAGCAAACATAGAGGAATGACATCTTCGTATTCTGTCATGTAGAATTTAATATTCATTTCTGAATGCTAGTTATAATAAGTGGTTAACTTTTTTGGTAAGTAGTTTAAATGATAGATTTCGCCATGCAAATAGCCATGAAAGATGGATGAACAAATACATTTTATTTTGCAATTTAATTATTTAAAAAATGTTGCACAAAAAGTTACTTGCGGAACATTACATTACAAAATATTGGAAAATGGGATAAGGGGGCACAGTACTTGTGGTTAATTAAATATTTGTATTATTTTACTGTTTATTATTATTGAATATTATTATTATTATTATTATTCTTTAACTTCCTCTTTCTTTTATTGCTGTTACCTCTCTTCCCTGTTTGTATTTTCAGTTTTGGTCTCTCGATACTTTAAGATGCAGCTTTTTTGTTTTGTTTTTTTGTACATGAGCTGACTGATAGGGGTGTCTAGAAGTGCAGGTTGTTGCCCCTCCCTTTTCTCTTGAGTGGTCAGCCCTTATTTGCCCATGTGAGAGGCTTACGGTGTCACTGAGCTCCAGCCACATGCCTAGCATACCAGCAGATACTCTACACACAGTTGTTGGGCATACCCTACGTTTTTCAGCCCCGGGGAACGGATTGCTCACATTCATAGAGAAGCTCGATAGAGGGCAAAAACGACAGATGCTCCTTTGCCCTGCTCTTGAGAGGTCAAGCCTACGGTTCGTGAACATGTTGTCCGGCGACTCTATTTAGGGCTTACAACTTTAAGCGGGGGAAGGGAGAATATAAATGAATGTTTCATTGCATTGCGCCATGCCATGAAGCAAATTAACATTTTAACAGTTTTTTTTGCAGTATCAGATGTACTTGCAGGTGTGATTCCAACATGACAAGATGCCTACGGCTACTTCCACACGAAGCTAGAGCTTCCCTATCCAATCTTTTTTGTTTACGTGATATCATAAGTGATACTGGTGTCTTAGTAGGGGCGAGACGTGAGCTAATGACGTCATTGTTTCAGAAAATATTTGGATTGGCTATCCACTCTAAATTCAATGGCGGCATTTTCAAATTTATCAACTCAGGACCCGGTTTTGTAAAAATACTGGTTTCATTCTCCCAAAACGCTGAATCTGTCAGGACCAAATGCCTATACGATACAAAATGTATACGTATACAGCTAAATGTGTCTCCATGTTGAAAGGGCTCTAATGTTGGCTCAAACATAAATATTGGTGCTTGATAGCTTGTGAATCCTTTACAATGTTCTGTATGTAAATATGACCCAAAGGGGCAGTCGTGACCTAATGGATGGAGAATCTGACCTGTAACCCGAAGGTTGTGGGTCCCAGGTCCGGCAGGGATTGTGGGCGGGGTTAGTGCATAACCTGTGCTCTATCCATCTTTAATACCACGACTGAGGTGAGACCCTTGAGCAAGGCACCGATCCCCCACCTGCTCCCTGGGCACCGCAGCACTGGCTCCCACTGCTCCAGTTGTGTGTTCATGGTGTGTGCACGGTGTGTGTGTGTGTATGATTGTTCACTTCTCACTGCTGTGTGTATGCACTTGGATGGGTTAAATGCAGAGCACAAATTCCAAGTATGGAAACCATACCTGGCCCCATATCACGTCCTTTCCTTTTCCTTCCCTTCTAAAAAAATCATAAGATTTTCAAGCAAATACTGAAAATTGACAAAGAAAACCTAATCAGATAATAGAGGCAAAAAATATATTTTGTCATTTATTTTCTTTTTGAAAATGATCCATTATTACTTATGTTCGTGTGGCAAAATCTCTAGGATCATTAGCTAATTTGAAGGGAAATTAATTAGAGTCTATCTGTTCAGACATGTTCTCAATGAAAGGCATTACTATCAGGTGTCAGTGTGTGCCCTGTTTTATTTTATGAGCAGAACTCTATCAAAGTTTGATCATGTTCGTGGAAGTGTATCATGGTATAAACAGGAGATCTCTGAGGACTTCAGAAAAAGAATAACTGCTGCTTGTCAGGATAGAAAAGGTTACAAAACCATCTCTAAAATGTTTGATCTCCACAAATCCACAAGCAAAGGGATTGTGTAAAAATGTAGGAAAATCACGACAATTGTTGCCTTTCAGAAGTGATAGTCCACAAAGTTGGAAAGGGGGACACTTCTAAGCAATTAAACTCCTCACATTGGCTAGTGTTAATTAGGGGCGGTTCGGTTAGTATCACGATTTTAGGGTCACGGTTTTCGGTTCTGTACGGTTCTCACTCCAGAAATGTTCTTCAGCGTATGATATATAGCTTAATTATCCACAATTTAGGATACAGTATTAAAAAAAGTTATATCATGTAATCATACATAAACTGAATTGGATGCGTGTTGCACAATGCTTGCATACTGTCAAAGTTCTATCTATTGTTTTATTTCTGCATTGGTAATAGAGTACGGATCGGGCCGCTTTTTTCTGTCCGAGCCCAGCCCACGTAGAGCTGTAACCGATTTTTTTTCTCATACTAATGGCACATGCACTTTTTTATGTGGAAAGCCCGCTTTTATTAAGCAACTGTAGGAAGGCGTTCAGAAATGTCAGTGGATGAGAGCATCAGCGTACACGGGGAACCAGAGCATCTAAATATCCCGGCCCGTCGGGTATCCATCCTCCTAATAGGTAACATGAAATTCAAAATGTTCCCATACACCAGATTTATACGGCGCTGGCTCATCCTCCAACTCCGGACAGCCTTCCTTTTCTCTCCCACTTGCCATTTCTACACGTACAGTATTGTGACCTGCAACACTCACTCCACACCGTAGACACCTCAATTCTTTTGGGGGGAAAGGGAAACACACTGACGTAACATACGGGGCACGAGGCTACATTGCACATGTAATGAACCGTGGAACTGCTGATGGTCTAAAGATCATATGGACAAGCTTGAATGTGACTGGAGGAAGGTTTAATGGGCAGATGTCTCCAAAATCGACATTTTCTCTGTAAATGAGAAAGTAATATTTGGAGAAAACACTGCATTCCAGCATAAGAACCTTAACCAATTGATGGAACAATGATTTCTGAATTATACCAGCAAATTCTAAAGGAAAATGATCTAATGTCATTTTTTTAGGTAGAAATATAGAAACACTAGCATTCATGCACCATTCATGTGTCCGACAACCAATACTTACAACATACTGTTCCAACAGCTTCCTCACCCATTCTTTTCTTCCCTGAATTTCTGTAAACAACCAAGTTTAATATACTTTAAGCTGTTAAATAGCTTAACAATATCCAGTCTTACTTCATAATGTATGATGGGAGTTGTCCAATTACGTACAATTTGTCACAATTATTACTATAGGTGTTGGTCACCACTATGATGACACATCCTTTGTATTCTTCACAAAGCTGCCTACATTTGGCTCGATGTTAGTGACAATGCACAACAAAAGAAAAATCTTGACCTGCAAGTTTGGCCCCTTCGTAGGTGTGGTTACGGTTTCAACCAAAACCCCTGGAGCTTTCCGAAATGTTTTAATCTTTCAGAGACCAGGCTATAAATGTGGGAGGACACAAACCGATACTCAATCTGTTTAGACATGTTGAGATTTGGGGTTTCAGAATAAAGTGGTGACCTGCCCTAGGAAATGCACTTGGCACGTCAGAGGCCTCCGCATCTGAGCTTGGCATCACCTTAATTTACGGATCGCTTCACTTAGCCTAAGGTGAACCATAGCGGAGATTATACATATTCCATGAGCTCCACTCCCTCCCCGTTTTGTTTAAATCACAGTTTGAATGAGAGTAATAAATAAATGTAAACAAACTTAAACTAAGGAAAGACGTTTCCACAATAATGAAATGCAGATTTTGACATTGATGATAATATTTTAGATTAGTTTTATTGAGCTTTATGTTATCACAGAAAAAAATATTAAGCAGCACAACTGTGGTTGTATTAACTGTGATAATACAGTTTTTTGAGAAGAAAATTAGTATATTAGTATGATTTCTGAAGGATCATGTCAGGCTGAAGAGTGGAGTAAAGATGCAGAAAATTCAGCTTTTCCATAGCAGGTGGCTGTGTAAACGTTTCAATTTAATGGTTATATTTTTACCTTTTAGACTGACTTTGCATGGGATACATATGCAGAATCATTGTTCTCTTATGTGCAGAATGAGTGAATGCAGAGGCTCTTGTATCTGTGTTTTTATCCAGGTTCAGGCAGTTGCAGCTGAGTTCAGACAGCAGGGTGGCAGAACTGCTTAACCAGGTGAAACTGAAGAAGTTTGAGCTGGAGCGTTCCCAAATGGTCCAGGAGGAGACGTCCAGGAACCTCAGCCTTTGTCAAATTGAGTGTGAGAAACACCAGAAAAAACTGGAGGTAAGGCACTTTAAAATAGATTACGTACGACAAAGATGCACATGAACATGCACATGAAACCTGAACAAAATGATTTCCTTTAGCCTCATTGCAAGTTGAAACCTGTTAATTGCTTGGTAGTTCAAGCTGTTAATTCCCTAAAGGATTACTTCCCCATTCTGTCATAATTAAAAAAAAACTTAATGTCATTTCCAACCGGCATGGCTTTGATTTGATTTTACTTTTTTCAAGAAAACAGAAATATTGAAGTTACTGGCTGTCTTTTTTCATATGTTGAAGTAAATGGGTCTAACTCCAAAATGATAGGAAACAACATGAAAGTGTTTTTTCAAGTCATGTGGACCATACAGATTTTTCCAAGTCTTCTGAAACTGTTCAATTGGGAGGCACAGTATATAAGTTTTATATTGGTTATTGCATTAAAAAAGTACCAATATCAATGAATAATGGATATTTAATTCAACAGATTGTTTATTATATATGTAATTCAACAATTTGTTACTGTTTTATGTTAAAATAAATCACATAAAGATAAACTTGTGATAAAAACATAACCCATGTTGTAGAATGTAAGCTATTAAATCTCACCGTGAATCTTTCGTACCTTTCGTACATTTTTCGACTTTTTGGATGTTATGAAATCTATGAAAATCCTACATGACCGTTTTTAAAATGGCATGAGAATAAACGATTTTTTGTGGGTGTGTTCTGTTTATTAATCATTAACGTATAATTAAATTCTTCCAGCGTCAGGTTTAAATTTGAGTGTATCATTTTTTTTTCATGAGCGTCACTCTGAGTCTCAAATCATTTAGACATCAGATGAGGGCTGAACCCCACGCCAGCCTCATAAAATAAGAATAGTGCGTATTTGTCATGATCATAAAACCTATTTGAACATGATGTTATGACACCACCCTTGTTACTCAATTTCTGTTGTTATCTTAGTGTCTCTCTTAATCTGCTTTTGCAGGTTCTAACAAAAGAGTTTTACGGGCTACAGACATCATCAGAGAAACGCATCACAGAATTGCAAGCCCAGAATTCTGAACACCAAGCACGGCTGGAGACGTACGAGCGATTGGAAAAGGAGCTCGATGATGTTACAATGCAGGCTGCAGAGAGTAAGACCAGAGACTGGTTCTGTCAGTGCTATTGAAAACCAAAGATAAGATAAGAACAGCACATTTGGGAGGCTGCACGCTGCAATTTAGGAGTCTGTTAGGCTGTTTTCTTGACACCCCTACCCGAGGGTCTTATTTCTGCATGTATGATTCTGTAGATTTAAGGATGTTAATGCTATGGTAATATTTGTGATTAGGAGGAGTCTGTTGTATGAGTACTCATGAAGTGGTTTTGCTGCAAAAAGCACACAAAAAGCACTCTTATTACTCTCAACAGATTTTTTGTAATGCCAGCTTATACACAGAGCCTTAGATCACTGAGAAGCTGCCACTGATCTATATATAATGACTGGATCGCTCATTGAGTTCTAAACTGCCGTCAGGCAGTGAAGCCACCGGAAGTG
>JAUMHP010000040.1:5974578-5986001 GCA_032361065.1 Enteromius trimaculatus | reverse complement strand
AATGTTTGCGAATACTAGGGAATAGCAATATGGCGGCGCGGTGGCTTCACTTCTATGACGTCATGAGCTATCCAGTTTTCTATATAGATCAGTGGAAGCTGCGCTATTGAATCACCGGCGAAACTCAACATGTAGCTTGTCAGTGATCTACGGCTCTGTGTGTATGCTGGCGTTCCTTTTGAAAACAGCTGATGGAGGTTTAGCGCTAATCAAAGAACCGGCTTTACTGACGAGATGCGCATAATATATCGTTGGATATATATATCGCCCAGCCCTATCTTAACAGGTCAAAATTTAAAGCATGTTAAACACACACCATGTCTGTTTTTCTACAGTTCTGCATGTTCAGAATGCCATCCTCAATCAGACCTAACAAAACGGCTCCAGGGCTTGTCCTTAAACAACCTTCTTCTAAACGTCAGTGAATATGCTGACACTGAGCTGAGGTGATGCAAAAGGCTGGCCTAGCCAGGTTTTAAAATCCCTCAGGTTAACAACAGGTTTTTAACCTCATCAAGTTAATAACAGGTTTTTAACATCATCAAATCAGCATAGATCAAACATAAAAAAAAGAATGCCTAGTGCAAGGAATGCAGGTTGATACTAGATGCCATCCTTTGAAAAGTAAACTAAAATGCACATTAAGTTTAATTTTGATATTTTGACCATAAAGTAAGAAGTATATTAGGGTCAAAAAATCAATGGTTATTATTGTATTCTTTATTATTTATTCTTGAATGATTTGTGCATGAAAATTACTCCATCTGGTTACTCGATGACGCATTCATGACAGTTAATACCTCACTGGAGGGGAAGATTATCAGTGAGTGACGCGATCTTGATTTTATATCTCACACAAAAAAATGACAAAATATTGCCCCTTTTTAATATGTTATATATCGTATGTTATTGTTAGGGGTGGGGATAGTTTAATTTTTTTTAATCTAGATTAAAATGGCTAATTTGAATTTTGCCAAAAGGCATTCAGAGTATATGTGCTACCTAAATAGTGACTAAAAGTAAAGCCCTATTCGGAGTTTTACAGGGGGTCGTTAGAGAATGTTTTGTTTCACAGACGTACTTGTTGATTTTAATCCCGTCTGAATCTGCCATGTCTGTGTTTCTCTCTCACAATCTCTGATAATTCTAGAGTCTGAATGTGATGTCTGTGATATTATTTTTCACAACGCATTTCCTTGTGTGTTTTGGTCAACGTGATATACTGTACTCTTGCCACACATACGTTTAATATATTTTGATATATAAATAAATAAATACAAATAAAGAGCCAGATCACACAAACTGTTAAGACTGGCTATTGTAATATCAGAATCGGGTAAGATTACTCACGTTCATTTCTGCACTCGGTTACATATCTTTTAATTATCAAAATTAAACGTGTTTACTACAAATAAAATCATAATAGTTGAACTAAAGTAACCACACATTAACATGGTTTTAACATGGTGAAACTTTGTGAATAGAATAACAAATATTCAAACAAAAAAAAAACAGTAAGCAAATATTTTTTTATTGCGCAATAAGAGCTTGCGTTAACACAGCACGTTAATGCTGATAACTGCCCATCACTAGTTATTATATGATAATAATTTATATTATGTAAATATTTTTAAGTAATTAAGATATTTGTTAAAATTTCCATGACAACAAATATCAGATAATTTTACTGTTTAGTTTTGTAAATAAAAAAAAAATCTAACCAGCTGTTTATTTTGTGGAATATATATATATTCAGTAGTATATATATATATATATATATTCATATATATATGCAGTAGTTACGGAAAGTATTCAGACGTCATTACATTTTTCACTCTTTGTTATATTGCAGCCTTTTGCTAAAATAATTTAAGTTATTTTTTTCCCTCATTGATGTACACACAGCACTCCATATTGCTAGAAAAAGATAGAATTGTTGGCATTTTTGCAGGTTTATTTAAAAAGAATAAACTGAAATATCACATGGTCCCCTAAGTATTCAGACCCTTTGCTGTGACGCTCATATATTGCTGTCCATTTCTTCTGATCATCCTTGAGATGGTTCTACACCTTCATTTAAGTCCAGCTGTGTTTGATTATACTGAATGAACTTGATTAGGAAAGCCACACACCTGTCTATAAAAGACCTTACAGCTCACAATGCATGTCAGAGCAAACGAGAATCATGAGGTCAAAGGAACTGCCTGAAGAATGCCAGAGACAGAAAGATGGGCACAGATCTGGCCATGGTTACAAAAAAATTCTGCTATTAATTTTTCTAAGATCACAGTTGCCTCCATAATCCTTAAATGGAAGATGGTTGGGATGACCAGAACCCTTCCTAGAGCTGGCCGTCCTGCCAAACTGACCTTATCGGGGGATAAAAGCCTTGGAGAGATAGGTAATGAAGAATCCAACGATCACTGTGGCTGAGCTCCAGAGATGCAGTCGGGAGATGGGAGGAAGTTGTAGAAATTCAACCATCACTGCAGCCTTCCACCAGTTAGGGGCTTTATGGCAGAGTGGCCCGACGGAATCCTCTCCTCAGTGCAAGACACATGAAAGCCTGCATGGAGTTTGATTTAAAAAAAAACACCTGAAGAACTCCAAGATGGTGAGAAATAAGATTCTCTGGTCTGATGAGACCAAGATAGAACTTTTGGCCCTTAATTCTAAGCGGTATGTGTGGAGAAAACCAGGCACTGCTCATCACCTGTCCAATACAGTCCCAACAGTAAAGCATGGTGGTGGCAGCATCATGTTGTGGGGGTGTTTTTCAGCTGCAGGGACAGGACGACTGGTTGCAATCGAGGGAAAGATGAATGCTACCAAGTGCAGGGATATACTGGATGAAAAACTTTCTCCAGAGTGCTCAGGACCTTAGACTGGGCAAAAGGTTTACCTTCCAACAAGACAATGACCCACACAGCTAAAATAACCAAGGAGTGGCTTCACATCAACTCTGTGAATTGCGAATGGCCCTGCCAGAGACCTGACTTAAACCCAATTTAGCAACTTTGGAGAGACCTAAAAATGGCTGTCCACCAACATTTACTATTTAAGAGGATCTGCAAGGAGGAAAGGATCCAGAATCCAGGTGTGAAAAACTTGTTGAATCTTTCCCAAAAACACTCATGGCTGTATTAGATCAAAGGTATGCTTCCACTAAATACTGAGAAAAGGGTCTGAATACTTAGGTATTGTTATATTTCGTTTTTTTTTTTTTTTTTTTAATAAATCTGCAAAAATGTCAACAATTCTATGTTTTTCTGTCAATATGAGGTGCTGTGTGTACATTAATGAGGGAAAATTACTTACATAATTTTAGCAAATGGCTGCAATAAAACAAAGAGTGAAAAACTCTTAAGGGGGTATCCACTTTCTGACTTTCCAACATGATTTTTCTAGTAACATACACAAGTTGTCCTTTTCTTTATTTTGGATATTCTTATTTGTTGTTGACCCTTATGTTGTTCTCCAGTTGGTTGTAAAAAGTGCACCCAAGTCTCTTTTTAATCTGTAGGAAAGTTTATGTATGAGTGAAAAATGTTGAAGAGGTGTTTAAACACAGTATGTATTTTAAGAAGATAGAAAACTGTTTATAGTCCTATTAGTGCTCTCCCTTCTGGTCAGGATACTAGCTGGGTGGTCTAGACATGCTTGCTCTTAAACATGCTTTTTCTCCTTTATTTGTAGTGGAAAATGAAGATGAGGCAGAGAGGGTGCTGTTTTCATATGGTTATGGTGCAAACATTCCAACAACTGCTAAGAGAAGATTGAAGCAAAGGTGAAGTCTGAGGAGGTCACTCGTCTTTGAAAACCAGAAGCTCATCTTTGTGTTTACTGACTGTTTTCATGTCTGCGTGACTCTAATCATAGGTTTCTGAATGTGTGTGTGTGTGTAGTGTTCACTTGGCACGCAGGGTTCTGCAGCTGGAGAAACAGAACACACTGCTTAGGAGAGACCTGGAAAGACAGACGGCACACAGCAGTCAGATCTCTGAAGAGGTGCTGAATTTCACTCTTTTGACAAGAATGCAGAAACACACACTTATACACACACACTGTACCTGGGTGGGTGGGAGTAAAAATAATTGGCAGCAAAAATCTTCTTTCTTTCTTTCAGTTACACAGCTTCTAAAAGCAAGTGTCGCAAAAGCAAGGACAAATGTAATCTGGAAGCAGCAGTCAGTCGCATATATTTTGAATTCTATCTGCACATGCATTCCCCATGCTCATGTTGTTCCAAAACCATAAGCGTTCAAGCCTTAAAAATGGCCAAAAAAAACAAGCAAAACTATTAGAAATATTGAACATGTACTCAGTTTACATAAGAGAAGCAGTCTGTAGAAGAAGAGATTTAGTGATTTGTGAATGAATCAGGTTTATTGAATCAAGTCATTATGTTCATTAATTTCTCAAAACTGATTTGTTCTTGAATGATTTGTTCATGAAAATGAGTAATCCGGTAGCTTAGTGAGGCATTCATGACAGTTAATAGCTCACTGGATGGGAAGATTTTCAGTGAACGGCATGGTCTTGAATTTCTATTTCCCACACGCACACATAAAATAGTTTGTTCGTTTCTTTTTCATTCCATGGAAGAAAAAAAAAAGTTTTGGAACAACATGGGAGTAAATGACAACAGTATTTATTTAATTTTCAGTAAATTCTGAAACCTTTCTCCGCTGAAAGGTTATTTATATACAATAGAAAAAACCTGCACAAAAATACACTCTTAATACTAAAGGTCTTTCACAATGCCGTAGAAGAACCTTTTTGTCTAAATGGTTCCACAAAGAACATCTGAAAAACCTTTGTTTTACAAAAGGTCCTTTGTGGTGAAAGAAGGTTCTTCAGATTATAAAAAGGTTAGAAAGAGATAGTTCTTTAAAGACTGAATGGTTCTTTGTGGAACCAAAAATATTTCTTCTATGGCATCACTGTAAAGAGCTTTTTATTTTTAAAGAGTGCAGTTCCAATGTATGAGAAATAATTTTCTATCAATTTTCTAACCAACGGGACAAGATTGTTTATTAGTTTTTGATAACACTGTATTTTGATAGACATTCTACTAACTATAATTAACTTTGCAACTACATGCCCCTAACTCTCAGAGTAGACTGTTAGGGTAGGTTAGAGTTAGTAGAATAAGTTAACACATACTGGAAAGTTTCTTATAGTCAGCATGAATTATGGTGTGAATTCATCAAAATAGATTGAAATTGAAATAAATGTTACTGAATGTTAATACATTTTGATAAATGTTACATTTTTAAACTGCAAAATGTGGTACACAAAGTGTTTTCTAGTCCTAACTGCCTTTCAGTTTTCTATTTCATTCAAACTCCCTTCTATTTGCATATGTCATTATGGTGAACTCCGGGTCAGAGCTCAAACAAAACCACAATCAACCGTCTTAAAATGGCGAGTGAAAAATCTCCCTATAGATTGGAATGCATTTTGAAATATTATAACAGAAGACAGAAAACCACATTTACATTTAACTTGGCACAATATCTGTTTCTGTTTTTGAGTCCCCTCTTTAAATCATCATTGTATTATGTTTGCTTTTAGAGATATTCAGTAACTTCAGCAGCATTTTTGTTAGTTCAGAAGGTCAGTTGTGCGGTTTCAAAAATAGCAGAAAGTACTACAGACTATAACAGAAACATTCAAGGATCAGCTTTCATTTAAAATAGTGCTTTGGAAAGTCCAACTTCATGCTTTACATGCGTTTATTCTCTACTCAACTGTGATAAACAGCTGTGGGCTGAAAAGACAGTAAAATGCTTTTAATGTTGACCGGTACATTTTAGATGTTGTCACCTATTTGTTCCCTCTTGAATATTCCTTAAATGTGCAATCATATCTTTATAAAGTGATAAAAAATTGAACTGTGAATATAAAGAATAATATACAGAGATTTTATATTTCCTCATTTCCTTTAAAGTGACATGCAAATCGTTACTGGTGAGTCATTATTTTGTCAAAACATGGGGAAAAATACATGAAAGAAAAATAGGTGAAAGAATATTTAATTGGCTGTCTATTGGAGAACAGTGAACTCAATCTCTTACTTAATTTATACACATTTTGATGTGAAAGACTCTTTCAAATGTAATCTTTTGTGGTTTAATGTTGCATAAAAACATTGAAACCTCAAAATCACAAAATGTATTCATTTTTTACTGAAAATGTTAAAATACTACATATTGTATGCTAAATAATACTCTATGCAAGTTTTTTTTAAATGTACTGAACCTGCAAAGAAAGTCCAATCTTTGCACTTTTGAGCTGTTAGTTGTCATTTAGAACACATAATTGGTTTAAGCAGATGATTTAAAGCACATCAGCTGCTTATTACTCAGAATATACCCTGCGATAAAGGAAGTGCTTGCTTAGTGAGTAGTCATTAATGTATAGTGCTTGTGATAACATGCATAGTATTCACTGGAACATAAGTTAACAACAGCCTAACTGTGATAGCAGAATCATTTGTCTTGTCTCGTGTTCAGACTTACTCATGCCCACAGATTAGATTGTATTGTCAACAGTGATTCTCTGTCTTAATTCTTCTTCAGTCCAAGTCTACAAACAAAGCATAGCAGCATGCTTTTTAAATATGCAACCATGATGTCCCATGTGTTTAAAACAGCACTATTTACAATGGAAAACACTATCAGAAGTAGGGCTGGGTATCATTTAAAACATTTCTATACGGATACCTTGAACATTTTTTTCAGCTTGTTGACATTTATACAGACTCCAAACCTCTCCTGAGCCACTGCACGGAAAAAATATATCCAACACAATGAATCAGTGTTCAAATAGTTTTAATAAAGTTCAAATAGTTTTCAGTTTACACGTCTGTTATGATACCTTTACACTAGTGCATTATTAATTATATTAAACACTGTTTTAATCATTTTTTGTAGTAGCCTGTTATGTACATTCTACTGCACAATAGTAATCTATTTCTGCTGCCATGTCCAAACCCAACTTTTATTTTGACGGCTTGTCATGACTACCTTTACAGTTCTGTGTGTACATGATATGACGATAGATTTACTCAAATGAAACGGTCAAATGCTCTTGAAGTAACCCTCGGAGCAGTTCTGAAGATGTTTTTCATGTAGCCTACTGTATTAATGTCCTTATTTAAAGAGCGCAGGTCAGTATGCTAGTAAACAAAACTGCTTTTCTGCACCATACATTAACACGGAGACACGCAGAATTCACCTTTTTTGCGGTTAAATATTGACAAATACTATTGAAAACGGGAGCGTGCTCAGATGTGTGTGCGGCGCGCGCATGCAGAGACAGAAGTGCAGTCGTGTAAATGATGTAAATAACATAAGGCTATTTTACACACTTCTGGTCAAACACACTGGCTAGTGCTCCAGTCTCATTGGCTCACTGACAGTTGGTGCACCTCTATAATACCAGTGTATATACATGGTAACTCCTGAGGAACTGTACACTTAATATAAAATGTAACATTCTGGACACCAACCACAATTTATATGTAAAGCCTAATTTACTGCCCACTACTGTGTAACATCAGAGTAATCAGATGCTAAATCCATAGCAATTAAAGTGTTACACTTTATTTACCAAGAAGTGCTGTTAGTCCTGTTACATATTTGTACTTTCATTACCAAAAAGTTTTGTTACCCATGTCTTGTTACACATTTGTACTTACACACACCATTCTGAGGGTAGTTACATGTGTGTAGTTACAGAAGTATTACAGCTGTAGATACAATGTACCGGTGTGTACTGACACTGTGGTTACATAATACATAGACATTTAGTTACTATGGAAGTACACAGGTATTAGGGACACTTAATATAAAGTGGAACCTTGAATGGAATGTGTTATGATTAAAAGGAAGTCTTATTTTACTGCAAAATAACGGTAAGAAAACATGCCTTTTGAGTTTTGCGAAAGCATACAGTGTAGTCTGATACACGATCAAACAACTCTTTTATTGAATAATGAAATAAAAAAAATAAAAAAGAATTCTGGTTTGAGTCATTCTCATGACCAAACCAACTGAATCATTTAGAGCAGTTACTGAATCCACATCTGACTCACTCTCTGATCTGTGAGTCATTATTTTTAGGTTAATGTTAAAGTATATTTGTGATCAATCAGGGGTGGGGGGTGTTCATGTAGAGATACATTGAGAGCCTTTGAATGACAAAAACGGTAATATAAACTAGGTTTTGGTTTTTGACCTTCATATGGTCTTGTTAGATGCATTTGAAAACAAAAAAAAAATGCATTCCTTTCACTTTTTGCATTCATTCTAACTTTGTTTAGTCAGCCCCAATGACATCAAACCCACATCCTTAATGCAATGTTCAAAACAACAAATTCTTTGATCAACCCATATTTAGAAGTTACTATTCTGAAAGAATAAAAGCACCATAACAGTGTGGATCAAAGAACAAACTAAACAAAACGTCAGCTGTAGTCTGCTCTACATCTGAATAATCAATGGGTTATTAGTTATCATTAATTTTCACCCCTTTTACAAAATTGTATTTTTTTTTTTTTACGGTCACCAGAAGTAACTGTAAAATGTTCATAAGGTTAAATAAATAAGTTAATAATATTATTTTTATTTTTAACTTTCTATTTAGCAGAGAATTTAAAAAAAAAAACCTGAATGTGGCGGTTTCCACAAAAATAGTAATTAGCTGTGTTTTCAACACTTATAATAATACGAAATATTTCTTGAGCACCAAATCAGCATATTAAAATGGTTTCCGAGGAAACAAATGTTTTGTTGTTGTTTTAAAGTAGTATTAATAGTTCACAATATTACTGTTTTTCTGTATTGTATATCAAAGAAATTTGATAAGCATAAAAAACTTATATAAACCATTACCAACCTTTGAAAAGCGGTGTATATCTGGGCCATTAGTCTACATTAGACTTTCCAATATGCATGAAAATACACTATTGAATATTTAGACTATTAAATATGCATATCCGGTGCATATTTAAATTGGGAAGTACTAGTCCTTTTGATCAGTCCAAAGCGCAATGGTCAAGCCTAATTGTAGTTTGAGATTTCACAATGCTAAAAACATACAGGAAAAAAATGTATATTGTGTAATATTATTACAGTGTTAAATAACAATTTTCTATTTTAATATACTTTAAAATCTAATTTATTCCTATGATTAAAGCTGAATGTTCAGCATCATTATTTTAGTCTTCAGTGTCTCGTGATCCTTCAGAAATTATTCTGAAATGCAGTGCTGGAAACTGTTGTGCTGCTTAATATTTTTGGGAACCTTTGTAATTTTTTTAGGATTCTTGAATGAATAAAACGTTAAAAAGAAGAGCATTTATTTTAAATGGAAATAATTTCTAACAATGCACACTAAAGTTTGGGGTCAGTAAAAAAAAATCCTTTTTCATTTGAAAGGAATGAAAACTTTTATTCAGCTAGAATGTTTTATATTAATAGGAAATGATGGCAAAGATTTATATTATTAGAAAAGTTTATATTTTAATAAATGCTGTTCTTAATAACCTTTCATTCATCAAAGAGTCATAAAAAAAAGTATTCCAAAAAAATTTACCATACCATATTTATTCATTCTAATAATAAATCAGCATATTAGAATGATTTCTGAGGGATCATGTGACAGTTTGAAGTTGAGTAATGACTGAAATTCAGCTTTACGTCACATAAACAAATGATGTTTTACAGGGTATCAAAACAGAAATCTATTACTTTAAATTGTAAAATAATATATCACAATATTACTTTGCTTACTGTATTTTGATCAAATAAATGCAGCTTTAATTAAAAAACATTCCAAACCTTACTGTTTCCAAACGTTTGATTAGTAGTGTAAATATATAATTCATATAATACATTTACAGTAAATCTCATTTACAGTAAATCCTGTAAATGAGAAAGACAGCTGGCCAAAATAATTTGAATCAGATTTAATAAAGAGACATCACAAGCCTATGCTTGTTCCTCTTTGTCCTCCTACACCACAGTTTAACCCTAGTACACTCTGTTCTCGACCTAAAGTACTGTGATTCATGAATGAATTAACACATCCAATCTTTTAAAAAGCTGTAATAATAGATAATAATATCGGTAATAATAGATGTCACCAAGGTACTTATCATTGTCCTATTAAGAAGGTGCTGAGACAAAAAGTGCTGAGCATTTTCGTTTCTTTTTTTTTTTTTTGCATGATCATATTTTCTAAAACACTAAGCTATTAGAAAAATGGCCAGAGGGAGGAAAACGTAATTGCATCGTTTAAAACAACCCAGAAAAATCACTTGATATATATGACTTGCTTCACAGACATAACACTGCAACTTTTCCTTTCATTGGCATTTAAAGCTGACATAACAAGATCATAGCAGACCGTAACTGTCATGCTTGATGTTCTCACAAAGCACCTGAAACAGCGATGTGTTGATATAATGTATTTGGGCCTTGCGTTTGTGTCGTGTTTACATATATCACGTTTCTCAGTCACGTGTTTCATCCCTTTTCGGAATGAAGTGTTTGCCCTTTTCTTTTGCCCTATCAGATGCCTACTTGGGCTTACCCTCAGCCAATTGGAAGAGCCGCTGAGCAGTGTTAATGAGGTTACCGTGAACCTGGCCTCCGCTGTTAGCAAACAGACTTTTACAGTGTCAGACATGACTGATTGGCACTTTGTATGTCTTTGTAATTCACTGAGGATGAAGACCAAGTTTTCTTTACAGAATTCCTTTAGATTGCTCATTTAGCCACCCACACAGTGGAAGCCTCTGGTTGCCTGCAGACTTTAAGAGCCCCACCCTGCCACAGCAACCCAAAGATAGCAAGAGCTTACCTGCGAACTGGTCCACAAGTCACCTTCTGTGTCATGCTCTATATCTTATCACCCTTGACTGTCGCTGAATGATGGCTTGACATAGTAACAATGCAAGGGGGATTATAATTTATCAGTTAAAGGATTGTACTTTTAAGATGTATGCTTTTGATGAGCATAACTAGTTCTTGTATGTCTTGAGTGTCAAATGATCCCCCATAAATCATTCTAATTTGCTGGTTTTCTGCTGAACGAACTTGAAAGTTTGTGCTGATGATTTATTTATTTTAGTTTTATATAAAAAACAAAGTTCAATAGAACATTTATTTGAAATAGACATTTCTGTATTTAGTTTTTATAAGAATTTCTTTAATAAAAGAAGATCATGTCTTTTACGTTTTTTAACAGTTTAGCGTATCCTGTCTTAATTAAAGAATTTGTATGTATTTATGTATTTATTTTATTTTAAACGATATGTTTGTGTGTGTGTGTTTCTGGACGGGTTTATGTGGTTTATGAGGACACAAATTTGTATAATGACATGGGTATGACACAGGTATTACAATATGTAG
>JAUMHP010000040.1:5961403-5974478 GCA_032361065.1 Enteromius trimaculatus | reverse complement strand
AACCATTACGCCTATGGAGAGTCCTCATAAATCACAAAAACCAACATGTGTGTGTGTGTGTGTGTGTGTGTGTGTAAATATAACCGATACAACCATTTGAAAATCTGAGGTTGAAAGTTCTTGGCAATGCATATTATTAATCAAAAATTGGATAAGAAACAATTTCTTACTGTAAAAAAAGTTTTAAATATATTTACAGTACAATATTTACAAATATATCCATAGAACATGATCTTTACTTAATATCCAAAAAGTTTTTGTGACATAATAGAAAAATCTGTAATGTTAACACCATTGCTACAAATATACCCATGCTAATTTTGACTTCTTTTGTGGTCCAGGGACACATATATTTCTCTTCAAATTGCACTTAAAACTGAAACTGTATAACAATATTACAAACAATCCTGTTTTTTAAATGTAAGCTTATTTTTTTTTTTTTTTTTTTATAAAAAAATTTAGAATTCGTGAAACATGAAGCAAATGTTTTCGAAGTTTGCAAAAAAGAAAACCACAGCAAATCATAAATTAGTTGGGTTTTTATCTAGTAACTAAGAAGACCATCAGCAGAAAAAGTTGAATAGTGACATGGGTTTAATGTTAGAATTTTAGTAAATGCATTTCCATCTCCCAATGTTCATATTATTCTTTTATGCAAGTTAAAAAACACCTTAAGTGAGTGTAAATCACCCGTTTTTTAAGCAATGCTTCAAAATGCTCATAAAAACATAACATAACAGCTGTTAAGATACTGTTACATCATCCATCATTATAAAACAATACTGTAATTATGGTCACACTTTATCTTAAGAATAATATTAACAAACCATTAACTATGACTTTTACCTCAAACTACTAAATTGTAAGATTACCAAAGTATTATTATTTTACTTCCTTTCAGTTGGAGGCAGCAAACCAGCTTCTTCAACAGGCCCAGCAGCCACACAGCTATCTGATTGAGACCGTGCGACAGAGAGACGCTCAGATCCAAACGCTGAAAGAACGTCTCACGCGATTAGAAGAGGAAGTAAGGTAAAAGGGAAGTAAATAATTATCCCAGATTTATAGATGCATCCTGTTTTCAATACAACAGTACCATTTGAAATCTTTACAAAGCTTTTATTTTGAAACGATATAGGTGGAGTCGCCATAGAATCATTGCCATTGTTTTGTAACAATAGTCGCAACGGTTTCTGACTACTACTGTAATATGCACGTTCCAAGATATGCATTTGTATTGACGAGGAAAGGTAGTAGGCAATATCTTAAATCACTTAAATACCTTCCAACTCATTGAAGAGCAAAGGTAATGCACCTGCCAATAAAGGTCAGGCTCCATCTGACAGGACTGCATGTGCGTGCATGCATTGCTGGATGTTTTTTCTTGGCTCTTTCACATGTCAGTGACTGCTGTAATCCCGTACCTGTATATGCAAACTGTACAAGCAGGTTTTCTCCTGTAATAGTGTCTTTAGGGGTCCTCCCGGGGCTAATGTGAAAAACATGCAGATATATTTCAGCATCCAGCAGCTTTTATTAAAAGGCTACTTGTGGCTGGGGGGTTGTTCTTGAATAAGGATAGTTTAGGAAAACTTTAGGCCTGATAGTTGGTCATAGTGATAGTTGGTGATAGTTGCCTGTTCATTGCAAACAGGTGCTGTGCAGTCAGTGAGGTATATGCAATTCATTTATCGCTCACTGATTTCACTTTAGTTAAATTTTTTTCTTAACTAGTTCTGTCAAGCCCTCCAGGTTGTGAGATTGTTCACAGCTCAGTGTTAATTCTGTAGAAATGGTAGTGCACTAAGAGATAAATACCTTCAAGCTGATTGTGTTTGTCAACACTCATTACTCATGCCGTGTGTTTGACAAAGATGTGCCTCGCTTAAATGCAGTTTTTGTCATGTGTGACCTTCAGTGCTGTATTTTCACATGAAAAGCAGGTGACTGTTCGACTCAGGGGGGGATTTGATGTACAAACAAGTCTCACTCAGAAGTCGCTGGTATTTATTTTACAATTAATTACAAAGAAATGGCAAGGAACACGTGGAATTTAAATATGAAATTCTAAAGTGTAAAGACTGTGGTATTTTGTAAATCTAGAAATCAATTTTTGTAATGTGGACACGTTATCCTAAATGTATGCTGCTGGTTTTAATGCATACATAAAGTGACAAATAAATGGTTGGTACAATTTTGTAAATGTGTTACAAATTACTGCACAGACTTGTCAGGACATCTTCTAAACACTTTTGTGTGAATTTTTACAGTGCACTAAGGAAAGAGAAGATTACACTGCTGCAGGTGAAGAACAACATGGCAGCAGATTTGGAGAGACTCCTGAACCACAGAGAGGTAACTGTTGTGTCAGCTGATTAAAAGGAATAGCACACTCCTTCAGTTCCTTCTCTCTTGAATAAGAAGTAATACTTTTAACTTATTTAGTCCAACGTTTCAAAATGGAATTTTGTTGTTTTATTCATACTTATTCATAGAGAAAATAATCTAGAAGAATCTTAATATTGTTTATTTTATTATTCCTTTTCTAAATGTTGTAAAACATACTGAACACAAAAATTTTGGTTTGCATGTGTGCTGTGTTAGTTTGGCAGGAACAATCGATCTGTCAAAAACGCACACACACATACAAGTGCCTTGGGTGGACGGAGTCATACACATGATTAAGCTGCAAAATTGTGATTCATTCATAAAGCACTGTACATTAATCATTTTACAAGTGCAGTGGCATTTCCATTCAGTACAAAAAAAGACAAAATAAATTTATCAGCAATATGTTTATCTTGCTGTACCATATTGAAGTGCTTCCATATTTCCCACACGGTGTAAATAACAGGAGGATTTTTATTTTAATTGACGTGACTGGCTTTTATGTCAGTGTTGTTACAGCAAAACAAAGAACATGGAAATCACTAATCAATCACTGACTAACTTCTCAATAAATCTGAAGGAAAAAAAAGAAAAAAAGAAGTTTTTAGGGTAGTGTCTCCATATGAGATACTAGGATTGTTTTTCGATGTACAACCTATTGTAACTGGCATACTGGCGTAACACATAATTAAAATTAAAAAACCCTGATACTTTATCATGTTGGAAACACAGAAGAACATGTTTCTGAATCCCCCACATGAGCTTTAGTCTGAGGAATCTTCAAGTCATTTTGTACTGTTGACTTTGTAATGTCTGCCGTAGATTTTTCAATTTAATTCTACATTTTATTATTGCACTTTTTCAAATGTACTGCATTTTACAATTATTCTTTTAAAGTGGTAGTGGAAGCACTTGGTTGCATTTTAAAGCAATTTAATGCATATTTTTTTAGCAAACTGAAAATGAATGATTATTAAAATAGTACTACTTTAAGTTTTTCACTTAAAAACTGCTTTTTGAGGCATGTTGTCATACATTGTCCATTTAACATTTGACTACAAGAGAGTATTTCCCACATACACAAACACAGAGTCTAGTTTAGGTGTGTCCTCTTTCATCATTACTCAGTCACCCGGCCTGCCTGTCCAATTAGTAGTTATACTGCGTACCTTCAGTTTACTCTCTAAACAAGACATACATCCACCATAAAACATATCATGCAAATTATGAATCTTCAGCTCTAGTAACTGACAGATGTCTTGGCCTTGCATGTTTCGAAGGCTTTCAGTACAGCTCAATTGCGACAACAGCTTTCCTAGAAGTTTCTGAGATGCAGCGAATAAATAGAAAATCCAGTCTTTCAGGTCAACTGTTTCCCATGCTCAAGTCACCAGATTAGTAATAACCTTGCTGCTTGTGGTAGTTTTTGATGACAGACAGCTAATACATTACCTGACTGAGCGGAACGCACATGTAATGCCAAAATCCACTTGACCCATAGATTAAGAATGTAGTGTTTTGAATGACAAGGGGTAAAAGTCAGCACACAGTATGGATTTTTGTGGAATTTTGATTGTTGAGTTGTGTTTCTATTAAATGAATGGACTTGTCCTGTATCTTAAAGGCATATGGAGGTACACTACACCACCTCTGACATTCTGAACTCTTGGGATATTAAGGACAGGGCGTAACTTATTAAGCGCCGGTGCAATCTGGAGCTATTTTCAACCAAATACTGCTGGCATGCAGTGTGCCGACTTCACAACTTCCAGTGGCATGTTGGCAGAAAGCATGCAATCCTCACAGACAGCTGCTCCTCACTGGCGCTTTTTGGCATGCCAGCGCATATGGTCGTGCAGTGATAAATAGAAATATTGAATGACTCTTACGCATCGGGCTGATCTACATTCGCATGAACCCAGCGGTCATGTGCTAGCAGGGGATATTTGACATTGCCGTCGTACACTTGAATAGTAACCGTTTGTGTACAATGCTGTGTGAACCTTTTAGGTTTTTTGTTTTGACACCTAGACTTACGTTTCTTTAAACAAGTTTTTTTTTTTTTTTTTCTCTGTACATTTTTGTAGCTGTATTCCTGTTGCATAAGATGGAATGTCTGCCCCTTTTATTTTAAGACTTGAAGGGTTTTACTCGGGGCAAGTATGTAAAGTTTTTTGTGCAGTATGGTGTAGCTTTAAAAATATCTTCTATGTCTGTCACCAGTGCTTTTCTGTTTAAAAAGCTTCTTGGCATCTGGGATTTTTATCAGCATGCTGGAACACGAGAATGAGCAGCAACTCACATCACACGTGTCTTTTTCTATAAACATTTTTAATTTATGCAGTCAAGTAAAAACCTGAAGCATTTGTTTTCCAATCTAGCCACAAATTGCTGGTAAGTTGTAGCTGAGACAAGACTGTGGTTGAACACAGGAATCATAAACATAGATTAACTTGCTTATTAAAATGCATTTGTACACAACTATTTGTTTTTATTAAAACCTTATAGTAAAAAGCAGATAGACAGTATTTTTTGTATCTCTACCTTTGTTTTTAATAAGAAAAGCATTAGAAATATTGCCATTTCACTGTTTTCAAGCAACCTTGTTTAAAGCGAGGTACTGGGTAATTATTTTCTTTTGTGAGATGTACATAGTAACATTTTTCATCAAACCTGTATCCGTTCACAGAACTGAAGTACACTGATGACTTTAATGAAAGAACACTGTTGTGTTTGAGGGCGTTTACTTCAATTGATTCAGAAGTATTTACACTAAAGCAGGGCTGTGTGCTTTGTAGAGGTACTCTCAGGGCACCCCTTGTACTGGAGAGGTTATGAAGATACGCCTTTAATTACCATTGAAGCTTTGAATGAAGTGTTTACATGAACCCCTAGCCTGCACCTGTAATGTTTTTTTGTGGTGTATCGTGAGCCACTTCCATCAGAATTCGAACATTAGAAAGAGGACAAGAAAGAACAGAAGAAAGAATTATATCTATTACACATAAAGAAATCGTTTATTCAAAAATTATGTTGGGAGTACATTTCAGTAACACTGCCCATGTCAAACTCCATAAGGATAACTAATAAATATTTCATACAATTTTTAATATCTGTCTGGCTCCAAAAAGAATAGAATAGAATAAAATAAAAAGCTACTATATGTAGTATTTATATTTAAGTCTTCTTAAGTACTAAAATATACTTTTTAACTTCCTTCAAATGTTTGATTACAAGGCATGCAAAAGCAAATGGCATTTGGTGCCTGTAATTAGCTTTTTTTAATTATTTTTATCTGAAAACAGTTGTTAGTAGGATTTCAGAACTTCATTGAGGGGAAAGATTTTGAGTCAATGGAACCAGAAATTTACATTTTATTATAATACATTTTGGCATTTTTTTTTATATGGTTTTGGAATATAGTGCTTAAGTTATGCTTTTTTTTATTTAAATTTTTTATTATTTGTCCTTTTTCTGAACTTGACGGATATCATTAAAAGCTGTGCGGAAATGCCAAATTTTCCTTTAGTGTTTCATGGCAGAAAAATGTATATGCAAATATAAATAGTGTTTTCAATGATATGCGGTTGCGTGGATTCTATGGAATGTTGACATTTTACATCAGGACACATGGATGTTTGTGTTTGCAGTTTCAGTCTTAATTGCCCTCTCCTAAGGGGATAGCACTGCTGGCAAAACAAGACTGCAATGAAAGCACCACAGAAGCTGCAGGCTCTTTCTTACCTGTTTTGAAGGGAAACAAGCAGACAATAGGATGAAGCTCTTTAACCTTCAGGCTATCACTGATTTGTTCTTACTCTGTTGCAGGAACTATCTGTGATGAAGCAGGTCCTGATTAGCATGCGCTCACAGGAGCGCAGTGGGCCTCTGTCCCAACCTGAGCTTGAGACCGATGGCGTCGGCACAGCAGTTCATAGACCCAAAGCTTTAAAAAGCACAGACGAGAAGCAATACAACTATGGTCCCAAACCAACAGTGTTTGTGAGTGTTACTTACCTACAGAGCCATGTAAACTGTATTTTGTCTTCTCTATAAACAAAAAAGGGACATTTTTGGAACTGGTGATACGTTTCATATTCTTTTTTTATTTAGCTTTCTATTTGTGCTAATATGTACTTGCTGCTAGACTCACATTAACTTTTACTGAATTTTTTTTACAAAGAGCAAGGTCCAAAGAAATCGTCAAAGATTTAACAATGATGTTTTTCTTCTTTTAACAGACCAATAAAGAAGTTCCAGAATGGTACAGAAAAGTCAAACGGAAAACTAAATAGAGACTTGTTCAACTTGTTTAAGACTTCTAGGATGCTCCATGACATGCAATCATAGATGAAAGTCTGTTTTAAAAGACCTATTACATAACTAGTTACACAGGTTTGATGTATACCCACAAAGAATGTGCACCTCAACCTCAAACTATGAATCTTCGTTTTTATGATAATAAATCATTCATACATGCGTGTGAAATTGTTTTTAAAGTATGCCTGTTTCAAATAGTTTTTTAAGTGACATTAAATACAGGGCTGCCCAAACTCGGTCCTGGAGTGCCGGAGTCCTGCAGAGTTTAGCTCCAACCCTAATCAAACACACCTGAAGCAGCTAATCGAGTTCTTTCTAAGCATGTTAGAAACTTCCATACAGGTGTGTTGAGGCAAGATGGAGCTAAACTCTGTCAGAGTTTGGGCAGCACTGCTTTATAGTGTCGGAATAAGCATTTTTACCTTCACTCTATCTAAATGTATCGTTTGATGGATCCTTCAGTTTTGATTTGTAAGACGGAGGACACGCTGCTGATAAAAATAGAGGCTTATTTGTGTCATCTTAATGTTACGCGCCCCAGGCTCGAATGTCAACAACAGCAATAGCTCTGAGACGCATTATATTGATTCGTTCCATTGATTCAGTCTGCTTGGGGTGGATATTTTTATTTGCTGTGTTGTTACTTTTAAATGGGACTTTATGGCAAATATTTATTTTCTATTTGGATCGTTTATCGTTTGAAAAATAATCCTTATTTTACAGCTAGACAGTAAACGCAGACGTGTTGACAGACACGTATTTAAAACCTGATAGCAGCTGTACCTAGTTTTTAGGGAAGAGAATTTTGAGGATTCCGCTCCTTAACGGTTCCATGAACGATTAGGCTATTTTATTGTTTTATGAGTAGGCTAACAAGTCAGATGTAGCCTAATAGTAATAGCAATAGTATGTAAAATTAATAGAGTAATGTAAAACATGTTGCCTAATATGTTTTAGAGGCGTCAAAAACATGATAGAAAATAGTCATATAATTGTCTATTTATAAATATAAGATCCTTCCAAACAAGTGCCCTAAAAAAAAAAAAATCACTAATGACATAATTATCATAAAGTGTAGCTTATCATGTTGAGTACAACATAACATAATATTTGCGTTCTGTGAGTGATTAACGGATACATTATTCCAGTAAGAGATTCATAAGTGTATATTGATTCATTAAAATAGTCGCGAATCGGACAACTCTTGCCACACTGTCTTTTGGTTCATTTAAAAGAACCGACTCACAAGAGTCATTCGTTCGTTTATCCGACTTCCCTGAAAAAGATCTGTTTTTGGGATTAGTTTTTGGCTGTTTAGTTCTCTGCTGTAGCTAGTTATTTTGGCAAACACCTTCTGTATTGTATAAAATACAGAATGTTTTATGTTTCATAAAATGCACTTAGAGTTAACCTATTAAAATAATGAATACAATTAGAACACACTATTTCTGTTTAGTCAGCTGGGATTTTATTAAGTAGCCTATGTTGCACTGCTGTCAATATTTAAATGCTAAAGGAAATGCGTAAAGGGGTGGACAGATTTAACTCAGTGTTTTGACGGGTTTGTTGCGCTGTTACAGTAACGGCGGTAGTAAAGGTGTAGCCGTCTCACTTTCTCGGTGCCTGTCAGAGTGAGGCCCCGCCCTTCAGCTATACACATATATCCCGGAGCTCCGGGAACGGAGCGAAGCGAAACGGGACATTACTACCGAAAGCGCGCGCACATACAGGCACGGGTGTCGTTCCATGCACCAAACACTCAGCTCCCCTTCCTCAACGTCTATCAAAACACATCTTGCGGACCCTTTCTCCGTCACATCCACGGCTTTATGGCCGCCACGCTTCTTACGATGAGCGCTGCGCTCGCACCGGGACAAGATGACTTTCTCTCGCTTCTCAAACCCTCACTAACCGACGGCTTTCAGGAAGACTCTTCTCTGTTTTCCTTTGAAACCAAGAATCCCGACACGGAAAGGAGCTTACCAAACGACTATTCTCAGGTAATTGTTCTTATCGGTTCTTTGAATGAAGCTTCGCCTTGTCGTTTTGCTTGAAATGTGACTGTATCACTGGATGCGTTAAAAATCAAATGCATGCATGCAGTGGTGTGAAAGGTGGGCCGTTGTAGATGATGCGGCAGGCTGCACGCCTGCAGTCCCATCAGCATCATGCCCCATGCATCAAGCGATTCTTTAATTTGAGGATTGTTTTTTGTTTTTTCTTTACTATTCCATACAGAGATTTAATCTAGTTTAAAGAGTAGTTGTAATAACAATTGTCAAATTTAATACGCTACAAATCTACTTTGTCATAAGTATTTCAGAGTATTAGTTAGGCTATATGGCAATTTTAACAAATAATCTCTGCTTGTATTTTTATAACAATGAATCGCTCATTTCCATCAATAATTGATTGATTTTTTTTTTATTTATCTAGGCCATTAAACATTTACACCAGGTCAGTTAAAAAAATAAAGAAATGAAAGATGATCAGTTAATTTGATCTCATGATTTGCATTGGGTTTTCTTGGTGTTATTACCAAAAAAAAATTTAGTAAATTTAGGTTTAGTTTTTATTATAATTTCAAAGTGAACCTTTTACGCAGTTTGTGTTCGCTACTTCAGTGCTAATGCAAATCTCAACATGCAAACAAGCAATAGCCTGGGTGAGTGAGTAAATAAATATAAAAATAAATAGCCTACATAAACAAACATTGACTATAAATGTCACAATAGCCTGGTCAATAACGCAACACATAGGCTAAGCCTACCATAATATGAAGAATCACCGCGGCTCAACATTTGAAGTGCTCCATAGCGTTCTCCAATGATTAAAGCTCGTATATTTCAGAAGGATTTGGTGATGTTTTGGGGATTTCCCCGTGGCTGTAAAGCAGGGCAGAGTCTGGGCTGGGTCGGGGAGCGCACAGACTCCTGTCAGTTGCTTGCAGTTGGTTTCTTGGCTACCGAACCATCAACAACTGACTCCTTCTCCTCACCCACGCGCGCCGCTCTCGCGCTCCTGAAACTTCCCAGCAACGCCGAGCCTCAATCTGAAAACTTGTGAAAGAGATACATGTCCGGCGAACAGCTGGAAGATCTAAATCCAGAAATAGCTATGTGTAGCAGCCGCGTAAAGAGCACTTAAAGAGCTCTGGCGTTCCGAGTGTCTGTGTATTCATGTATGCGTTTTTATTTTCCCTCATGTTTATTCATCTTTTGACTCAATAGATGTTACTCTCAGGAAGTAATGAATGAGTCTTGATTTATTATTTTCTGCTGATTACGGATTTGTGATAATTGGGAGGCATTTATTCGGAAAGGCTGAGCAATCTCTCCAGCATGCTTTCCACCTGTCAGCAAGTCTGTTTTGAGCTTGTGGTATGAGCGCTGTTTTACAGTCTAAGGCGGAATGTAGCAGAGGCATATCGAAGAAGACTAAATGCTTTACCTCTGACTGCTCCATACAGCAACACAAACGATTCATGATCTTGTATTGCTAAACACAATCGCAGATCAGCTGTTAAAACCTCAAGTTCTGATTTTTAGGGTTTATCTTGACTTGGCAGGTGAAGAATCTACTTGTAAATTTCCGTTCACTCAAACACTCATGTAGCTGTTCAATGACAACAAAAATATATATCAATTTTACAAAGAAACAAAAAAATCACAGGGAAAAAATATATGGAAACGATTCATTATTAGTTAATAGGATTTAAAGACCTTTCTGGTAATCATTTAGCAGAAATGATTATCGGTTACTTAAAAGAAGCCAAATATCGGTCACACTTAGCCTGGCCGATAAATTGGTTCATCGCCAGATATATGATACTTGCAAAAACAGTTAACTTTTTACGATTTTCAAAAATAATTTTTTCGTTATGTTTTTAATGTTTTATTGTGTTAGATGTATTGTGTGTGTTTTTTTTATTTAATCAAAATAACCACACTACAATTTGATTGAGATTAATTGGAATGCACAATGACTTTTGAAAGTTGTTTTTGAAAACTAACTCATATTTCACATTTAGTTTTAGTTCTGATATGCTGATATTACCTGTTAATTTTTTACTAAAATCTTTTTTTCTCTTTTTACTATACATTCAATGTTAATTCGACTTTTATTAATGTTATTATTACTATTACCATTGACCATTACCCTTAAAATAGTTTGAAAAGTCATCAGTGTTCACATTTCAAGTATTCCAAATGATCCTCAATTTAAGAGGAAACAAAATATCTTCTAATTCCTCAGCCTAGCCGATAAGTCAGTTTATTGCAAGATGTATATGATATATATATATATATATATATCATATATAATAATTATCTTTTTCTTTTCTTTTCATAACACAGATTAGCAAATAATAGCGTAGCACAAGTGTACTGGGGAATAAAATGTATGCTTTCTTTTTATATAGTAAGCTAAATGAAGTGTCTGCTGTGTTCTGTAGTCCATATATCATTTAGCTGAGTAAGCAGGCATGTTGGCCATTGTTGTAAGAGTAAGTGAATATTTGCATTCTTGCAAGCTTTTCTAAAAATGTTATGTACATGGTGTTTGTGCTCGGCCAACACAAGCAGTCCCAGGAGATCCTGCCAGCTTTGCTGACAGAAGCAGCATGTGCAATATTCCAGCCGTTATTATTCTGAAATCTGTTTATCTTGTTTGCCTTTAATGGCCTTAACTACTGCATTTACAATCTTGTTCTTCTCTCTCCTGCTCTGTAGGCTAAACTAGAGATGGATAAATATCTCTCTCCACAATCTGTGGCTCTCCCCGACCCAAAGAAGTCAAGACGAGAGAGCGTCTCTACAATGGACCACTTTTTCGGGGATGACCACGGTTCCCCCTACAGCATCAACATGAATGTCTTTCTCCCCGACATCGCTTATTTAAGAACAGGGATGTGCCGGCCAGCAAGGCCTTCGGTCCCCAGCCAGATCAAAACTGAACCTGTAGCGGCGCCTTACTCTCATCCTGAGTGTCCTGTGAACTCGACCGGCCCCGTTTCATCCACGCTGCCCGATTTCACCAGCATCTTCCACACAAATTCCAATTCGGGTTCTGAAATCAGTGCCATGGACGATAACTCGGGGGTCTTTGTCAAGCAGGAGATGCAAGGCTTTGACATCCCGCAGGACGGCCCGCTCTTCCAGCTTCTCAGCTCAGAGCTGGACGTCCCGCATCAAGCCAACTCGCACTCTCACCCTCACGCTCACTCACAGATGCCTACTTTCCATGACCTGCACTTAGCCACCCAACAGACTGCTGCCAAGACATACTGTGGCATGTCCGGCTACCCTCTGGGCCCGGGCCACTTCGTGCATCCTCAGGGTCAGACCCACTCGCAGCTCAAAATGCCCTATCTCCCCCCCTCGCCTCCCACTTCAGAACCTGGCAGTCCTGACAGACAGAAGGAACTGCTTCACAATCTGACACCTCCACCATCTTACGCCGCCACCATCGCCTCCAAAATGGCCGTCCACGCGCCCAGTCACCCAACACCCACCTCGACACGAGCTCCCGTCACCGCCGGGTCCATGCCTGTCCGTTACAACAGAAGAACGAACCCAGACCTCGAGAAACGACGGATACACCACTGTGATTTTCCAGGTACGAACTAATATGTTTAAATGAACCTGAGTCATGTACCAAAATCACCATAGCCAAATTGACAAGATGCCATGGTGTTTTCTGTGTCGCTTTATATTGCACTTTCTTACTCGCACACTTCAATCCACTGTTAAATAATTCAGAGATGGCCAAAGCCTTTTAACCAGCGCTCAAAATGAATGCCTGAGAGTTGACGTCAGGCTGACTGTTATTGAATCCTGTTGCATCAAATTGACTGGGCAAATTGTAAAACAGACAAGCCTCCCAGTGCCATTAATAGTGCATTTACGCTAAGAAGCTGCATGTCTGAAGCGACGAGCTTCGCAATTAAGAACCCATCACTGCTTTATTTCACTGAGTGGGGTTTTACTGCTAACGACATGAGATGGGCTTTGGATTGCTAATTGGAAAAGAAAGTACACTGAAACCAAATAACAGGATGCTCTTATATGTGACTGTGGCAATGAGTGAACCAACTGATTTTGTGTTGGTGACTGAAAAAAATAAATAAATCACTCTCTTGTCCTGCTGTTAATGCATCAGACATTAAATGGTTTTGTTTTATAATTTATAAGTGAAATGTGTGTAGTAATTGCAGTATTATTTTAATAATTATTTTTGCTATCAAAAGCATTGCAGCTTTTACTGTCAAAAGAAAAAATCTGATACTGTTTTTGCATCAAGCATATTATTTTCAGTCTATTAATATTAAATATTGTTTATATCGTTACATTTTTTATGGTTATGTTAA
>JAUMHP010000040.1:5896191-5912369 GCA_032361065.1 Enteromius trimaculatus | reverse complement strand
TTTTTTTTAATAATTATTATATTCAACGTTGATGCATGAAGTTGATAAAATATGAAAGTAAAGACATTTACATTTGTTACATTTTACTTTCTAATCCTCAAACATTCCTGAAGAAGCAAGAAATGTTTCTTGAACAGCAATTCAGCTTTTACTGTACGATTGATTTCTGTAGGATCACATAAAGCTGAAGATATGAATAATGGCTGCTGAAAGTTTAACTTTACCATTACGGGAATAAATTACATTTTCAATTATAATATTTTACATTATTAGCATTTTTTTTTTATGTATTTTTGGTCAAATAAATATTCTTATAAGACTGCATTTGAAAGAGATGTCTTTCAAAAACATTAAACCTTACCAGCCAACCGACTGAATGGTGGTGTACACGCCTTTGTGATCTGATTCAAATATTAAATAACGTAGACATTGCATTTGTTTAGAACAAAATTTCTGTGCAAATGCAGTTTGTAACACAAAGCCACTGTGAGAAGGTCACTGGATCTAACTGAGATTATAGATGGATGGATGTAGATGGATGGATGTAGATGGATAGATATTATATAGATATATATAGATATAAATAAATAAATATCATAATATAAATATAAAGGACTAGACCTTTGCTAATTTAGGATATTTAAGAATTATTAGAAACATGTCTTACAAAAATGCATTTCCTGTGAGCATTTTAAGACCAAACAATGACAATAATGTATTTTAAGATATCTCAGTGCAAGCTTTTTCCAGTTTAGGCAGCTCTTAACATTTATTTTAATCTAGGACTAGTCTCAAACCCTGTTCGGGAAACTGCCCAATGATGTTTATATGATCTAAATAAACATGCACATCATGACTGCATGTGCACAAGGTATTCTCAATCCAATTGAGAAAACACTTTTGCAGTAGGCTAGTATTTTCATATTTAGCACATTATTTAAGATCTACACCAACCCTTTTAATCAGTTTTGAAATTTCATTCCAGCCAAGCTCATTTAGATTGGTTAAATGAAAGCTTTTCAGTCCCATTGACCCATAAATGCAATTATTAACCAATTATTAGATTGCAAACATTTACTTCAAGGCATAATGGTAAATACTGCCTAAATATCTCCATAATAATAAATATCTATCTAAAGTGTTATCACTGAAATCACAAAGTCTTGTTTACTTTGTGACTTGGATATTGCATCTCTCAAACACTTGGTAATGAAAGTTTTCTCCCCGTCCAATCACGTATGTGTGACATTCCTGTTGTTCCACACCCATTTGGTAATGCACTGAGCTGATGCCATCTGAATCATAGAAGTGTGGGGTGCTCTAGGCTGGTCACGGTACTAAAATGTCAATGCAAAATAATGTGCTGTGTGAAACACATGATATATGCACATATAAAGCTAAGTCAATGGCATCGCATAGTCTGGTTTTTCAAGTAACTTTCTAAGAAATGATTCCAGTTAACAGAATAACAAGCAGTAGACACTTAATGTGTAACTGCTTTAGACCTCTTCAGAGTATGCACCAACATATGTGAGGTGTTCTTGACATCTCACTTGACTATTGATTTTGTTTATCCGCTATCTTTTGCTCTCCCAGGTTGCTATAGTGACGCAGAAGCGGAGCATTGCTTCAGGATGGCAGAAGGTATTAAAAGCGATGCCCCCATCAGGGAGAGAGTGCATGTCCCATCTGCCCTGAGGAAGAAAAGGCAGGAATACCAGCAGACAGACAGGAGTTATGCAGGCAACCTCACTAGGTATGATATTCTGTTTTCCTTCGCTTTAGAAACTGACTCCGCATATAAATGTTGGATGACAACTTTCGCAGAGCTTATAACAGATACAGCAGGGTGGCAATGGGTTTGGAGTTGTAAAATGTTTTAAATTCACTCACTAATAGGTCATAAAGAATCTTAAATGCTTTTGTAGTTTAAAAAGATCTTAAATGATTTTCATGCTCACAGAAATCTTCGCACGGCATTTTATGTAGGTACAATTTTCAGTGTATGTTTCTGTATAAAAATGTGTGAAATATGTAAAATCCACTATAATAAATGACAATAAAACACATCAATTTAACTTGAATTTTATTTTTATATAATTTTTCATATTATGTTTTACATTACATTAATTTATTATTTTTACATTTAATCTACATTTATTTGTATCCAATCATTAAATAAAAAAGTACATGCCTTTTAATGAAAAGCTAAATATTTACTTATTTTTCATTTTATTTTAATCTAAAATGTATTTATTAATAATAATAACAATAATAATTGTTAACAGTATATTGTTTAGCTCAATTCAACATGTATAGTTCAGATGATCACTTTGGCTTTCAAGGAAAATTTGACCTTTTAAATCCATACTTTTTTTGTTATTTTTTAATTATTATGTTTTTTAATTAAAAGATCTTGAATTTACGTTTAAAGATGATCATGACTATATTAAATGTCTTGTGCACATACTGTCGTTCTGTTTGAGTGTTCAGATCATGCAGGTTTGCTGTTAAAATGTAAAACATTATTGATATTGTCCATATAAAATGGTAGTTTTTCAGTCTTATCGTTAATAGTTTTATGTTAACAGTGTTGACTGCAACAAATTTATTGTGCGTTTTATTGGAGGTGGTTTTCTCAGTCTGTCCACCGTCTTTTGGCTGTAGTGAAAGTAGGAGGGGCTTATGCCAAAACCTCCCTCCGGTTTCTGCCTTCCTCCAATGGGCAAGCAGTTACCAGAGTGACAGTGACTCTGATGCGGATCGCCCTGAACCAGACCTTGTGCAGGATGACCTAGCGGGTCGTAGATTTCGCTCTGTGACTTCCGTGGCACCTGTGAACTTTGCGATCCCTTCAAAGCCTCTAGGACCCAGGGTGGCCCCTATGGTGACCCCAAGTGCTAGGAAATCATGGCTCACCTTGTCAGATGCCTCATGGCTGGCCACAGAGCCACCCCAGAGATCAAACCAGAGGTCAGAGTTTAGAGGGTGTTTCAAATATAGACTCTGTCTGCCGTGGTGCCCTAATATTTGTGCTTATGTACATCCAACTGGTCCTAACTACTAAATAAGCTTATTAATATAGAAGACATGCTTGGTTTTTCCCAAACTGGTGTTCTACTCTAGTGAAGCTCGTTTGGAAGAATTGCTTGGTGTGATCCTTCAAGGTTCATCTTGGCGTTGTATGGGCCTTCACTAATTGGCTGTTCGTTAATCTTATTACTAGAACTGCTGTGGTTTGATGTTGCTGTGCGTTCCACTAACTAGCACTAAAAAAAAAAATAGCGGTTAACAGTTTTGTGCATGTTCATGCATGTGCTTCTTTGAGACGTTTTTGCACTCGTCTCATATGGATGACTCTGTCTTGGGAAGCAGCGTGTCATCCGCTCCCTCTTTAAATGGACGAGCAGACTTTGAAACGGCCAGTTTGGAGGAGGAGTTTCTTCAGCGAGCCTTAAACAATGGCACGAGTGACTCTGATGAGGACCAAGGATATGCCGATCCGGTGCTGGATGACCTTTACACCCGTCGGGTGCTCAGCTCGGAGCATCAAACCTCCGTCAATGCTGATTCAGACAAGTTCCTGCCCAAATATTGGACACCTGAGGAAGAGCTACATGTGAAAAAGATCAGGCTAGGGTCCCAGCGCAGACCGTGGTATAAGAAGATGCAGGGCTTGAGGTTTGTGTCATAAGGAGAAAGAGGGTGTTTTTTTATTATTCGAGTCAGCAGGAAACATGGGATTCTCTGCTAGATTTCCAACTAATTCAAAATATAACATCTATCATTGAAGTGAAATGAAATCCATAAATTGTCATAACTGCCTTTACCAAACTTGTCCATAGTCCTAACCCCATACAGTTGCTAAATCAAAATTGCAATTTATATATTTCAATTTTAATTCAGATTTCACCCCATAACAAAGGTATTTTTTAATTCTTATTATTTGTGTATATTAAAATTAATAATAATAATAATAATAATAATAATAATAATATTCAAACTGTTTAAAAAAAAGAAGAAAAAGTTTAAGGCAACCAGCTTCAGCAGATTTGAGTTTTCCTACAAAATCTCCTACAAAAAATAAGTTGAGAACTGCTGAAACTAGTTGCTCACTTGCTTTGTTTGTTTGTGGGTTTTTTTTTTTTTTTTTTTTTTATAGTGCAGGAGTACATACTTGTGTGATTCCCTGTACTTGGTTTTCCTCTTTCCTTTATTTAAAATGGTCTTTTCCCTTTTCCTCTTCTATTGCTTTCTCCATTTTCTCTGTCTCTCCTTCCTGTAGCCGAAAGATGTCTGGTTCCTCTGAGGACGACTCTGATTTTGACGTCACTCCTTGGCTTGCTGCACCTGCTCCAAACTTTTCACCTGATTCCAAATCCCCCCACACCCTTTGAGACATTCTTTCTTTTGTTTTTTTGTGTAGTAGTGTTTGGATAATTAACTCAAGCCATACAGTATATATATATTTGGAGAAGGATATGTGGAAAATTTGTGAACATGTAGAAAATATTTGGTAAATAATGAACGTAATCCTTTAGCTTTACTTAATTTGCTAAAACACAGATCTGCAATATTGATGCAGCAATGTTTTTGCTGGTAAAAGCAATTTATACGGCATATACTATGTATGTTTGAACCAAAACTTTGCTTCCTTTTTAATGGAGCTTAATTTAGACCTAATCAAATTCTTAATTTGGTAATATCCGTCTAATCCCTGAGCCTAATTGTATGGTTTCATTTGCCTGGCTTCATAAATTTATTGGTGTGAGATAGGGCTGTGCGATGGACAAAATAATCATATTGCGCATTTGTTGTTGTTGTTTTTTTTTTTTTTTAACTAAAATTGCGATTTGCCATTTTATTTGCGATTTTTTTTTTTTTTTTTTTTTTTTTTTTTTTTTTTTTTTGTTTTTTTTTTTTTTTTTTTTTTTTTTTGGCAACATTTTTTGCTTTTTCAAACAATCTTCATACATGTATTCAGTGCAGAAGAAGTGCACAACAAAACAGTTCACAATGAATGAAATAACATTTACTGACAATGTGCACATGCATCATGTCTGTGCAAATATGATAGGTAATTGCGTCAGTAATTTCTTTGTGCCGTTTCTGAATAAAAATCTAAATAAACGAATAGATAAAATTGCAGCCTTATGCGATTTAGAAATTGCATGTGCTTAAATTGCGATTTTATTATTATTATTTATTTATTTATTTATTTTTTCCCCTCGATCAATTGTACAGCCCTAGTGTGAGATGACTTGGCCAAAGCTGTGTATGATTTAGAAAAAAAAAAAAAAAAACTCTGTTACTAAACTGAAAAGAAAAAGTCAATAAAGTGCATTTTAATATAATAACAGTGGTTAATTATGCAAACAGCCTCAGAAACTGCATTTGATACAACATCTTAGCAAAATGAATCCTAGAACATTTGTTTTCGGATTATTTTACAGTTTTACAGTGGGATTTAACCACAAATCTCCAATAACTAAAGATGTCTTGGAAGTTTCTTGAGCTGATTTACTGTTACAGGTGATTTTTAATATATTGCGTCACAGCTGTCATAGAATGTAATAATAAATTCTGTGTGTATCCTTTTGTGACAACTGGCGTGTTTGTGTCTGACATGTCACAGTTTGTAGTCGAAGGACTTGCACTGAAATGTCAAATAAAGCTTTTGGGCCAATAGAAATATCAGCTGGGAAATGTGTGTGTGTATATATATGTATGTGTTTAATGATAAACAGTAGATTATGCAGAGTTTGGCTGGGTATTTTTTTTTCTTTTGGTGCACTCTTCTTTTCATGTGATCCTCAATGGGAGAAAAAAAAAAGAATGTGTTTATTTACTTTAAAGACAGTTTCACAATCAAATATTTTCATGATTTCCCAGATTTTCCATGAGACACTCTCGGTACCCGGGGTGAGTTCTGCAGTTTTTGATGTTGCTTCAGTATTATCTTGCAATAGCAAAATCCTGATTGCTTTTGCATTTGTGGCTCCATTACGCTGGTGGCTTTTTAAATGTGTGACTGTGTATTTTTTTTACGCACTTGTCACTCAAGTATCATTCAATCAATCCTCGTACAGCATTTTACAAATTGCTACATGCTATATGCCTTGCATTCTGCCCCTCCTGCATCATTAAATCATTGTTATAATATTATTTTTCATAACTGTGTGGAGTTTTTGCTGGTTAATCTCTTTATTCAGTTTAAGATGCTAATGTCTTTTAATACAGCTTCTATGGGGTTCAGTTCAGCTCTTAATCTCTAGATGTCAGTATAGCATAATTATATGTGCATTAAAGCCAACATTCCAAACTTCAGGTGTTTTGAATGGAGACGACGATTTAAATGACCATGTCCATCTCCACCCAACAGAAGCAAATCTATGGGTGACATCACACTGGAGCCCATTCCACAGGAATCTGACACCTGCTCCAGCTTTGACCTGCTGGGGTCACGGCATGTTCACCAGAGGTCTTTTGAAGAGGTGACCCTTGACCCCTCAGCTATACAGAGAGTTCAGCAGGAGCAGTTACAGAGCATCCGGGACAGAATAAGAGAAAGTGAAGCCAAGTGGCAGGATGTAAGTGATGCTTATTTGCGTGTGGAACTACTGAACGCACAGATTTTAAGAATAAATGTTTGCAGGAGTAGTAAGGCAACTGTCATTATTTGCTTACCCTTGTTTTAAACCTGTATGTGTTTTTCACCTGTGGAACACAAAGGAAGATATTTTAAGCATTGTATGCACAATAACAATAGATTGAATAATTTTAGTACTTCTCAGAAAACTGTAAATTCTTAAAATATTATCCACAGAAGAAGATCAGGCAAACGGGTTTGAAATGGCATGATGGTGTTGCATATATACAAGATATGTTTGCATATATTATTATTTATTTATATATAATTTTCTTCGGTGCCTAGGGTTGTCACAGAGATGCTTTTGACAACATTTTATGGAATAACAGCCAAAATTGTATCTCCTTATGAACAACATTTTCCTCTTAAGTTTCTCCTAGATGTTGCTACTTGTATGTCTGAGTTTGCACTGTAGGGGTCCTCGGTGAGCCAAATAAAAACAGTAGCGTTTGGTTATGGACTGGCCTTTGAGAAGACTCTTTTGCCCCTTTTTTAAAGATCATTCACACATCACATGTTATTGTCTCAGATATTATCGTCAGACAGGTTTTTTTTTTCTTTTCCTGGTATTTCTTCGTTTATCACTCAATTTTCACCTCTGTTATTGCAGGATCTGAACAGGTGGAAGAGCCGGCGGCGTAGTACAAACTCTGACCTCCACAGGAAGCGTGAGGAGAGGGAGCAGACTAAACTTATTACCAGCGGGGGAGGGTCCAGTGCCATCAGGACTGCACAGCTCACAGGGGTGCCAGAGGAGAGGTAATATACACTCTCTAATATTTTTTTACACACACAGTAATACGTTTTTCTTTTTGTCTTGATACATTTTTAAAGGTATAGTCCAACCTCATATTTTTACCCTATATTATTTCAAGTCCAAATGACATAATGATGGTAATATCCATTGTAGTGTTAATATCTTGGGGAAATAGATGTGCTTCAATGTGCGGCAGAACAAGTACCACTGCTCATACTGTACGTCCATAGGACTTACTGCTGAGAACATGTAGGAAAAACTGCTACTGTACATATGACCTATATTATACAACACCCATGTATAGAATGCATGAAATGCACCCTGATTTAGATCCTGATTTGCTCAAGGGATAATGTAAATGAATCAAAAGATGCTGATTAATTTTTACAACATGTATTGCTTCCTTAAGCGATCACTTGCTACAACTTCTTTGCTGCATTGTGATCCAGAGATTTAGGACACAGAAATAGGAAAAAATCTGTCAATGGTGGGGAAAGAGTCGAGTAGTCCTTAGCTAGCATCTCTGTGTACTTTAAAGGAGTCATACAAAGCCAATTTTCCACTAGCTTATATGATTCTTTATTGTCTTAATGGAAAGTTTGTAATATAGTTAGTTTTAAAAAACGCTAATTTTACCCTGTCTAAAACAGCTCTTTTGAAATGACTCTGTTCTGTGTACTTCCCCTTTAAATCTTCACAAGCTCTGCTGACCCCGCCCCTCTTTTCCGAGGCGCTCTCAGAGGATCCTTTTTTTAGCTGTATTCAGAGTGAAACTTGCTAATTAGCACATTATTAGGAAAGGCGATTTGCAAAGATTCATTAAAAGACATTATACTCACTGCTTCTGTAGGTGAGGCTGGACCATGAAGGATCAACTGAAATGCGTTTATGTTTGCGCGAATCAAGTGCCCGTTTGCCTTCAGAACCTAATGTAACGTTAATCCTCTGCGTCTGCAGTCACTTAGATGTCAGGGGGTTAATGACTACTGCATATTAAAACATTCAACAACAAAACACCTCAATTGCTTAGGAGTCTTGCTTTTCTCTGCATCTTGGTCTGATGACGGCTCACTCAGAGCGGGTCTGAGGTAAGACACCAGTTCAGTCTGTGTGACATGCTGCTGTCAATCAACTATTGTGGGTGTGACCTCTGTTGGTGTGATGCCACATCAACATGCGTTTGAGAATGGCTTGATTTCAAAAGGGGCAACTTATTTCTATTAAATTAAAAGACTACTACTAGGTGGATCTTTATCATTGTAGGGTGGTTGTGTATACACACTCCCAACACACATTTCAGTCCAAACAGCTTGTGGAATGTGCATGTGGCACCGGATGACCCCTTTAAGTTCCAATAACCCCCACACCCCCCAAACAAACAAAAAAGGGCAACTTTTTGTCTATTTATTTATTTATTTTATTTGCATGCCTAACTACAGTTTGCATTAATAAATCGGTATCCTCCAAGAAAAATAAAGGCTTTAAATATTTAGTTTGTGACACTTGCATTAACTGTTTGTTAACAAATTGAACTGAAGAGTTACCACGCGGTGTGGATAATGGAGACATTTGATAGTCACACCTGTCCTCCAAGCCCTCTCCACCCCCTGCTTTTCCTGCTTCCCACCCTATAGTGCACAGGTGACCACTAACAGCCATGTGCTTTCCTGTAGAGTCCTGCCTCATCCTTAAACACTTTTCTTGCGATTAGATCAGCAGTTCACTCCAGTTGCCTGTTCACTCTCTTCCAGCTCCAACATGCCTGGACATTTGAGGGATGCAGGATCCAGTGTCAGCAATACTGGGTGGTCCACCACCTCACCCCTCATGAACGGGACATCTTCTGCTCTGACTAGAGGCACTAACACAGATATGACTGACTCAGCTGGTGAATTCTTCACCCTTCCATCAGCTGTTGTCTCTGAACAGACTTCACTGACCATGGATACAGAAGAGTACGAGCAGCAGGGTCCAGACTTTAGCCACCAGGCAAGTCTCCTGGAGAGTTTTTATTCAGGAGGAGCACGCGTATCTGCTACTCTACCCAGAGGTTATAGAAGGTCAGAAGGTTCCTCGCGCCTCTCCACGGGCGTCACACCCCGTCCATTTGGAGCCAAACCCTCCAAAGTGTCTCCACTGCCCAGAGTTTATTCAGTAAGTGCTCATTATGTTATAGATCATTGTTTTATTCAAAACAAAAAAAAAAAATTAAAAAATAAAGTCTTCATGTGAGTCTGGATTTTCACAGTGGAGGCTTTTGATTCTGATTGATGGGATTTTTACTGTCTGTGTGAATATTTTTACATGGTTTTCTCATCTCAAAAAAGTATGAAAAGTATATTTAATTATTATTTTGCTTGGTCTGATTGGTTGGTGTTGAAAAAATTGAAAGTGCAAAGTGATACCTGGAACCTATGTGGCGGTAATTTATAGAGCTTTGTTTTTAATGATATTCATTTTTAATATCTATATATTCGTTTTTGAAATGGCTTCATTTAGAAGACATATCACCCAAATAGCACTTACACTATAGCTATTTGTCTTATTTTGAGTCAAATAGTTTTAATTGATTGAAACATTTAGGTTAAATCAAGGAAGTGAATCCAGTCTATAATTGTTTTTTTTCCCAAGTGTTGCTTTGAGAAATCTTGATCTTATCCCTGCCATACTCACCAGTCAAGAAACAGGCAAAGATTGCATTATTGGTGTAATTCTCTTAATAAAATGTAATGGTCAGGTATAAAGGCACATTGAAATTGTAATATTCAAGAAATGGCTTAATTTTAGATCATCATTAATCACATATGTGTATATATAATAATATGTATTTAAATACTCGTTTACTTCTGTTGTCACTTACGGTATACTTTAACAGTTGCTGTGGGGTAAGATACTGGACTGTACTTTCTAAATTGTACCTAAATGGTTGATAAACGCGCCTCATAAAGGAGTGGGGTTTGAGGAAGAGTGGTAGTTTGTTCAGTGTTCCATGTGTGAAGTTTAGTGTTACTCCTCATCACCTGATCATCTAGTGGTTGGCTTATGAATAATGGATAAAGCCACTACTACTGCTCTGTACTCCGGGTGCTTCATGAAACCCAAGCTGTGACTTTGTTCTATGTGTGTGTGCTCTTTTCCATGACAAGCTTCTCTACTGCATAGCCACACGCAGTCTTTGGTCACCGTATCTCGAACAAAAGCAATAATGTATTCCCTGTATCAGTAGTTATATGAAGACCTGGAATCCAAAATAATCCAAAATATAATAATAATAATAATAATAATACAAAATGTAACACAAAATGCAAAGTAAACGAAATAGCGTCAAGTTCCTCCAAGATGCATTCTTTTTATTTATTTATTTATTTTTTTCAGTGCTTTTAAATATGTAATCCTAATTTCATTTCAATCCCCTTTTCTTTATAAATGTCTTTTTATAATGTCTGTTGAGTCTCAATTTCAAACAGAATTCGGCACTGCCAGTGCTAAAGTGGTCGTTAAAGGAAATAACCACTTTATTTATTTGCTTTTATCTTGGGTTCCTACAGATGGACGACTCTCATAAAAGCCTGATCAGTGGGAACCGAGACAATTCAATCATCCCATCTTTCCTCAGTGGTCAAGGAAAGGTCACAGCCTCTGTTGACACGGGCCACTTTCGTTCAAGCACTCATCCAATCAAGAAGGAAGAAAAAGAGAGAAGAGATGGAAGGTTGTTAGCTCCTCTAATTAACTCGTTTGCCACTAAAGTGACTATGGCAGCCTCCAATGTACAAGCATCTCCTCCTGTTGCCTCTGAAATCAGGGATATTAAGGTAGGCTGCTTGACAATCTGAATCGAGTAAATTAAATCATGTTCAAATCCAGGATATCCTTAACCTTTCTAGAACTGGAGGAAAACACTTCTATATTGTTTATGATATAAAAATACAGCATGTGCTGTAAATATACATGCATGCAATTACTTAAAATGTTAAAATGAGTTCTCAGAAAACAGTTTTTTGTGTTATACTGACTAAAGCAGATTTCTTGAAGATGGTGTCATGTGATCCTCAGGTGTCACATTCTCTACCTGTATCTCTCTCTCTCTCTCTCAGGTGGGTCAGAGTGAAATGCGAGTCTGTTTGAATCAGAAGCCAAACAGTGGAAGAGACTTTGGATTCAAGGCTCACTGGGACTCAACTGGTGCTTGTGTGAAATCTGTTCAAGCAGGTAAGACTTACTTAATATTATTCCAAGCAGACTGTTTAACTAGAAAACTGCCGTTCACTTTAAATGCATCCAGGCTGTGCCATTTCACTTAATAGAGGTTGAAATGTAAGCTATCTGTAAATTAGTCAGCTTAGATGTACAATATACTGCATAGATTTTTCTACCAAAAAGAATCTTAAGTTTAGAGAAAGGGGTGTATTGATGAACATTTGGTGGTGTGTGTTGATAAGTAGAGTGTATTCAGGATTTCAAATTTGGTGAAAAAAAAGAACAACAACGTATCCTAAAGGTTTTTGTAAATTTCTGCTTTGGGAAATCATGACTAATTGTGCGCTTTTTGTTGTTCTTGGCAAGTTTGTGAGTGTTTGTGCATCATGCTGTCCTATTTATTGTTTCTTTATTTATTGAGAAAGCAAGAAAAAAAGTGTTCTTGTGCATGCATTTCCATGTGTGCTTGCATTCAGCCACACTCTGGGGTGAGATTGAGATGAATGATTTATAGAGAACAGTGAAGGTGTTTCTTACTGTGCATTAGTCTGATTGGTTAAACTGAAGAAGTCATGCAGGGAGTCTGGTTCTGCGTTTAGGATATGTCCTCATGAATGAGAGGAGCTTAAGCATTTAACTGCAACCGGCATGCTTAAAGCAGGTCAGGGCAGCCATGCATGTAGTAAATATAGTGTTATATTAGCTTTTAGTTTCTGATATTTGGGATCATTTTAATATGCCGTATCGTGTGGCGTTATGAGACAAAATTCTGGGGAAGATCAACCTGAGCCTTCTGCACCTCAGCCTATTAAACACACTAACCTACATGTAGAGCCTCATCAATGATGTATGAAGCTGGTCTGTTTGTTTTCGGTTCCATTTAGGACTGTCAGTAAGGTAATATATTATGAACCTTTTTTAAGTTGATGCATTTTGATCTTTTTACGGGAAAAACCTAAATGTACAGAAAATGCATGTTTAAATGTGTTTATTTTTTGTGTATTTTATTTACATAATTGAATAGATTCAAGATTTCTGCAACAGTGCTCTTGTCTGAAATAATGAAATATCTTTCCCTATACTTGATGAGCTGGAATATTAGCTTCTATATTAATTAGCTTTTATTAACTACCTTAAGTCAACATTTGTTGTGACTGTCCTTTGAATTTAAAGCATCTTTTGCACTTGTGCATAGTTTTTCAGGTAGCTTTGCAGGTAGATTTTTTTAAGGATCTTGGAGACGTTGCCACAGTCCTTCTGGATGTAGTCTGTCTCAGTTTGTTTAGTTTCTTCACGTCATTCCAGACAGACTGGATGATGATGAGATCAGATCTCCATGTGGAGCACTGGCTGTTGTCAGACTCCTTGTGCAAACACAAATTTCACTGGATTATTACAATTAATGGCAAAATGATGAATGTAAAAATGTTTTCTCCTGGAACACTAAAGGAAAAGATAGAAATAATTGATTTAACATCATTTTTTCTTTAGCTGGTGAAAATACTAGGGTTTTAATCATTTTGGCCATCACTGTGTACACTTCACCAGATTGTGTCACATGCCAGTGAATCAAAGCTCATAAAAAACAGATTTATATTTTAATTCTGATAAACTTGATTATGTACTCACGACCCCCCACAGTTTAAATTAAAGGCACAGGTCTTGCCTTTCTTGATTTTCTTAATCTGCAACACACAGGCAGCCCAGCAGCGTTGTGTGGCCTGCTGATGGGTGATGAGATTTTGGCACTGGGTGGATGCAGGGTGGCTGAAATGAATTATGAGCAGTTTAAGGGCAGTATGGACACAGCACAGCAAAAGGGCACTTTACTGATGGACATTCGACGACACGGCCAGAACGGTGAGGATGTGAAACCTTTCTGTGAGAATGTAGGACTGTTAAAGTAATACTCAACCTAAAAATGAGATTTTACTTACTCTTGGGTCATCAAAATATAGTTAAGTTTTGAAGAAATTCACATTACATCTCTTGCTCACCAACACATCCTCTGCAGTGAACGGATGCTGTCAGAATGAGACGGCTGTTAAAAACAATCCAAAAATCTTTGTGTTTGTAAGAAACCGACATTAGGGCGGTTAATTTATTTTATTTTTATTATTTTTTAAACAAGTCCTCTCTACATAATGCTTTCACCAGTGTAAACACAGTGCTTGATCTGTGCATATATCTCTTGATTCAGACAAGATTACTTTTATATCAGCTGTTTGGAGTCTGACGGCACCCACTGGTAATGGTAAATTTCTCCAAGTCTGTTAGCATGAAAAAATAAACGAGTCTGCATCTTGGATGATGTGAGGGTGAGCAAATTTTCATCTATTTAACCAGCATAATTTAAAATATTTTCTTATCAAATTAACGTTTATAACACTGTAACACTCACATTCAGATAATAATATATTTTAAGTGCTTCTTAAATCAGTTTCTGGCATGGTTCTTTCTTCTGATTTTTATGAACCCAGAAAATGAAGGTGCCATTCCAGATTCAGATGCTTTGTCTGTTGCTTTCTGTCACTGGGAAGGTGGTCTATCTGTCTGTCAGTCAGTCTCTCTCTGTCAGGTCTGAATAGTCTGTGGGTTCAGTTTAATGTTTTCCCCCTCTTTACCACTGGATCAATAATCTTTGCTTCAGTTTGTTCAAAGGGAATAATTATGAGCACCCTTTGATTTCATTAATGGACACACAGACGAGAGGATTTAAAATTCACTTAATTTTAAGCCATTTAAAATTCCACTTTCAGAAATCACAACACTAAATCACAAGTTCACTAACATGTGACTTGGCATTTCTGATGTATGTTTTGGGTACTGGACAGACTGGGGCAGTGACCAACCTTCCCTACCATACAAGATCCATAAGACCATCAATTTGACCAGTGCCAATTCAACACTTATAGGGCGGCCTGAGGAGTATGTCTCGATTAGTGCAACCTCTCCAGTGGAGACCATGGCGAAGACTCAATTCAATGGACAGCCTGCTAATGTAAGTCAGGACAGGACTGTAATGAATTTGGTAGAAATCAATCAGTTTAGATGTTGTTTAAATGTTGTCATTTTTAATACTTACTTCCAAGTTTGTTATTCATGTGCTTAAGGGTGCACTATTTTTCAAAGGGATCAATAATTAGTTTGAAGGAAATGAATGCTTATATTCAGCAAAGATGCAATAAATTGAGGAAATGTAACTAAGGACTTTTATAATGTTGCAAAAGATTTTTCTTTCCAATTAATGCTGTTTTTAAAGAATTAATTTTTAAAGAATCATGCACACTTAAGACTGGAGAAATAACTGCTAAACAATTCAGCTTTGTAGTCAGTAAAAATATTACAACTGCAGAAACGACTGTTATTGTATTTATTTGACTTTCAGAAATATATAAAAGAACACCTTCCACAGTGTTTTGGTAGTGTACATTCCATTTTAAGTTATTATTTTATTTTTTGGTGTGTGTTTTGTTTTTCTCCAGGGAGTGCTATCTAAAATGGTGAATGGACGTATCCAGGGCAGTCCAGCTTCTCTAAGTAGCAAAGGTGGGTGCTCAAGAACCCATTTAGCAGTCAAAAATTGGGTTAAACTGAAGAATTGATTTTATTTTAAAAGAGACGGTCAAATATGTGGAAAATGACTCTTTCCACTGTTCTCTTCCCACCTGTGTTGTAGACTATGAAAACATAGTTTTGAAAAATCATAGAAGAAAGTTAGAATTTTTCAAGCAAAAAGGTAACCGCATTTACTCAGCCTGTAGCAGTTTAATGCTACATGGCTAATCGACCACTGCAGCTTATTCATTTAATTATGATGTGACTGATTAATTAAGCACACTCTTAATGGTGTGTATTGGTGCGGTCTGTTAAGTTGAATCTTAATACGTGAATGCGCTAAAATATACGGGTTTGCTTACTACGTTCTAAGGGCCTGGCTAACTAAAGCATTTAGTACACGCAGTAAATGTGTCAAATGTGTTTAAGTTAAGATTGCTCTTTTCTCACTGCTGCATGTATTAAAAGCTTTAAGTCAAGCTCTAGGACTGAGCATTAAGATCTGTAATTGCTCGGTGGGTTTCTGTTGCTTTCCATTTAATTATTCTTCAAGCTAAAGCTTATGCTCTGTCCTTCAGGTGCCACGGTTAGCTCCTGGGTCTATCTCTGTGGTAAATAAAGATGTGTGCAGTGATACACTGTTATTGACTGTATGTGAGGACTGCTGTTTGTCACTCTCTCTTTTTGATTCATGTCATATCATTCCAGAATTGTTTACGAAGACAACTTTGAATTGGCTAGCCTCTCTGACAAAAACTGCTTTTAAAGAAGTTCACTTTCAAAAAAACTTTTGCTGATAATTTACTCTCCACCATGTCATCCAAGATGTCCATGTCTTACTTTCTTTAGTCGAAAAGAAATTAATGTTTTTGACGAAAACATTCCAGGATTTTCCCCCATATACTGTAATGGACACTATTGGGACCCAAACGTCCAAATTTAAAGCCCTTTGAAGCTGCACTGAAACTGTCATTTGGACCTTGAACTGTCATGTGGACGTTTGGGTCCCAATAG
>JAUMHP010000040.1:5850108-5871088 GCA_032361065.1 Enteromius trimaculatus | reverse complement strand
TGATTGCTAGACTAAAACCACAGACTCACTTTAGGCAAGGGAGTTTACAGCTTACACTGGCAGATTCTTTCCATAAGAATGTAAGGGAGTGACACAGAACGTGCTGAGACGGCTCCAGTACATGGCCTGATCTTAGTGTGTTGTAGCATTTCAGTCATTTAGTGTGGGGTCTGGTGGACTCTGTTGACTTGGGGTCATTGACCAGCCAACCACAGACTTGGGTGGTCGTCATGGAAACAACAGCCCAAGAAGGCAGACAGCTGAGGGGAGTCTGGAAAGGTATGTAGATGACTCACCTCACTGTTTGTGTGCCTGTGTGTGGGAGTATTCTTCTGAGATTTTCAATTGACTTCTCCTCTGAAGATTTGTCCGTGTTTCCCTTTGTTTGGTCAAATATGCCTGCAGAGCTTCTGATATCACTATGCGCAGGACATGCACAAATAAGGTTGTGTCTCAAATATTCACAAATTAGATTTTCATTCAGCCTGTTCTTTGTCTATCCCTCGATACACGTCATAAGATGAGACAAACGGTAAACAATAAAATAATGAACACTTTTGTTCAGAAACATAATTAGAAATATTAGTATTTTAATACAATGTACAAAAGGAAATAGCCAGGCTCTATTTCATTAGTGTGTCAATGCTGATGAAATCTAATGTAATTCTGTCTCCTGTCTGCCTATTGCAATGTAATGTTTGTCCCCGGTGTCTCCGGAACAAAGTGAGACCTAACATGATGGTCATCTAACCTGGCTGTTGTTATTATTTTACACAGCTCTGTCAATTTTGACGGAATTGTTGTTTTTCTCATAGCAAATCAACTGTCTCACCATATTCTCAGCTAGTTAAATCCGGTTCTTGTTGGGGATTTACCAGTCATTCCCAGTACCTCTAAAGGCTTACAGGAAATTCACTCATCATGCATAGAAATCATGTGTTTTGTTAGCCGCATATTGAAAAATGAAGACTGGCACTTGGCAAGCATGTGTTTGTGTTTGGATTTTCCGTAACAAGGCCAACCGCTTTCTCTCTCTCTCATCTGGTTGCTTTCCCTGTCCTTGCTTAGCTTGTATGTGAATGAGTGTGTTTGAGACTAAATGTAATACAGGCATATTGTGTCTCAAAAGGGTTACCTTAGAAACATTTATCTGGAAAGACAACTCAACCTTTGCCTGAACTTGCATTTTTAACAAAAACAAAATACTGTAGCTTTATTGTAATAGTACAACTATATTTTTATAAAGCCTGTGCTGGTTTACAATAGGTACAACGGAATAACTGTAATATGTTAATTGCATTTTTATGCAGGTGTTCAGACCTGTCTGTTAATTAGTGCCAGTAGAGTATGGAGTACAGCAAGGATCTGTTTTAGGCCCTTCACTGTTTTCCATACGCATTCAGCCCCTTGGAACATGGAAATAATTACCATTATTATGCAACATCTTTTGAACAGTAAAATTTGTATAAATATTGTATATGAAAATTCAATCTAAAAGAATGTAGTCCTTTACAGTAATGCATTATTATTTTCAGTAAACTAGGTTAAGGTTAATTTAAAGTTACTATTGTTTGCTCATAATATATATATGAGCTAACGTTAATCTATGCAACTTAAAACATTGAAAATGAATTAATATGCCAAACAAAATATTAAATAACATTAACCTTGATTAATAAAAGCTGTTCTTGGTTTACCTTATTGCAAAGTGCTACTAAAAAAACAGTTGTATAATAGTCAAAACTCAAGCTTTGTTCTAAAATTTGAAGCATCCTGTGATGCCCGTGCCTGCAGATGTTGGTCACTGAGCAGTTATAGTCCCCATAGTACTAATATACCGCAACATGTGAAGCTACTGACAGATGGGAAGACACAGCTGTTATTCACCAAGGCCAGAGGGTTAAACCCAGAATCTTCCCGTCTCAAACCCAAACATGTCAGATCTCATATCTCTATGCTTATTTGGATCATCCTGTGGTAGCGCTGCTGCGGTACTGATATGGAAAAGGTTTATTTCTCAAGGCAAATTTTATTTTTAAAGACTTTTATTTAAGATGAAAGCTTTTTAAACTTTAAAAGTACAACTTTATCTGAAAATATCGTTTGCAATAATACACTGAGAACATTTTGATATATTCAAGGTCGAAGCAGTGTGAATGTATCTCAGCACTGACTGCATTCATTCTAGCCCTGAGCTCCAGGAATATCCAATAGTGGCCTTTGTTAACAGACAGAGATCATATCATGCTTTTAAAAAGTCGGAGTGTGCTGTCTCTGATTATCTTTTGTAAAATATGATTTCACCCAAAAACAAACGGCTCCTCTCACAGATAAGCACCAGCATGAGTAGAACTAATAGAAGCAGCATGGCACGTTAATTAACGTTGATATGAATAGTTCCTGTGATTATGCGGACGGTCATCATTTTCATCCTAAAATCTTGTGCGTCACAAATCGCCATGGAGACTGCCGACCGCAAAGCCTCTGTGAGAACGTCCATCTCTCGTGATCAGAATTGTTGAGCTAACCCTACCGCTAAAGAAATAAGAAAGCTCTTATCAGTGCCGGATATAAGCTACAGCTCAGAGCAGATGTGAGCATCTGCAGAGCATCTTGTCTAGTAATTCTCCCCAGCTGACACTACCCAGACACAGGCACCTTTGGCATGCTTCGCATGATGGCTGACTGACTTCTCATGCACTCATGCAACATCTCTGTTCTACCGCGAGGGTTTATATGCAGCATATTTAGAGGGTTCATAAATCTTCAACCTTGCCACTGCGTTGAAGAAGAACTTCTGTTGAAGCTATATTTCTGTCCACAACAAAGCACGATTCATTACTTTTAATGGTCAGACATTAGCCGGAGGTTTCAGCAGACGTGATAGGCCTACACTAGGGCACTTGTTTGCCTTAAGTGTGAAAGAAACTTTTACTTTTCAAGTCTCTGAAGAACCCTTGTTCTCTCCTTCAAAAAAGTACTCTACGTGTCTAGATCTATTGCAGGGGGTTCTCCCTACAGCTCTCGTACTATTCTGGAAATGTCTTTAAAGTATGAAAGACATCGTCAGAATAGTAATTACAGCATAGTAAGGAACAATGTTAATTTCTTGGCAGTCAATGGGACAGTAATAAGCCTCTTGATTTTAATCTGAAATATCTTTAATTGTGTTCTGAGCTTTTATACAGTAGGTTTAGAACAACCTGGGGCTGAGTGATCAATGACAGAAAGTTTCATTTTGGGGTGGAGCCACCCTTTTAGTAATTTCTTCCTCAGCCTCAAAGCGCAAAATTATTATGATTACTGTATTAAGATTTAGCTCCTGAATATTTCCTCTCTTGTCTCTGTTTTTTAGTGTGTGTTGGCATGTGTGCAAAAAAAAAAAGTGTTATTTGAGACATTTGTGTTGTGAAAGTGCATTTCCTGTCCATGAGTTCATAAGTGAATTTTGTATTACTATCAAATGAGGTGAAGCAACATGTGTGTGTGGGAATGTGCATAAGTCTCTATTTTTTAGATATCAACACTCTTGAGTGCTAGGACAGTAGATTTCCTGGCCTTTTTACAGTCTGCAGGGGTTCCTTTTTCTCCAAAAGAGCCCTGTGTCAGAGCCTGCGGGGGTGCAGGATGCTGGGAGGTGTGCGCCTGAGCGCCTGCTTTTGTTCCCCGCCGCTGATTGATGCCGGCGGCCTTTACCATGCTCAGAAAAAGCAGCGTGAGACTAACCGGACCTCCACGGAGCGGAAGCCTGACTTGGCAGAAGACACAGTAAGAGGGAAAGCAGTGGCGACATTTACAGAGGACACCAGCACCAGCTAAAAATTCCCATTTAGGGCATGTTTAGGAGCCATTCCCTGACCAAATTCCAATATTAGCTACTATATTCTTACATCTAGTCTGTGTTGAGTGGAAAGGTGCAACAGGTCAGAACAAGGAAAAGCACAAATCTGATGTCAGACCACATTCTACTCTAACATTATGTGAAGGAAAAGATCAGATCTGCTTTTTATTAAACCCACAAGGCTAGGGAGGAGCTTTATCTTGTATGGATTTTCTTTGATGCGCTCAGCGATGTTATATTAAAATACAATATTGACCTGTTCCTGCTGAACATGCTGAGATGTATTCATCGAATCCAACTCATTTATAGTCTGCTATGAAAAAATGACTCATGCCCTGTGGATTTACACCGAGCCTCTTTCTACTGCCAATATTGTCCATAATCTTCACAAAATAATATAACGGGCCCTCTTTCAAGGAAAATATGTTCTGCAAAAAGATGTCTGGCCAAATTTAGCCAAAGGCAATTATTAGTTAGAGGTAAAAAACAAGCCTCTAAATCCTCCTCCTTAGACTGGTGGATTTAGTAGACTTTGATTTGTAGTGCAATTTATCTTAAATTAAATTTCTTCAGTGTACAGACCCTGGGCTATATTCTGCTCTAGGAGCTTTGGGATGGCCCCCCACCCCACACTGGGAATAGCAAAAGACTCCCTATTTTCCAAACCTCCTTGTGACCATTGCGCTATAGACGTTCGGCCCCTGGAACCCTGGGCTCTTTAATAGAAAGTGAAATAGATGGTAAACCCTGGGAGAATATAAAAGTGTTTAATAATATAAACAGAATGTTCAGGTTTATTGCTCTTGCACAAGCTACCAAAAATACCTTCCTTATCTGAAGATGATATGAGCAGGCAAGTAAAGAAAAACGCATTTGAATAATGACAACAACCTCTCCAACATAGGCATTTACAGGTGCGTCTGGCTCCTGCAGTCATAAAGGGACTCTGTAAACACACGAAAAGTGGTTGTCATGGGGATGACGTGAATTCTTCACCATCCTTCACCTTTTCTGCGAGTCAAATGGAGTTCACCGTTTAAATTAGTCTCATTAAACCTGACAGTCTTTTAAGCATATTCAAAGCCGTTTGATTCACAACACAGGCATTCCTGATTTAGCCACTGACCCGTGTTGGTTATTAGACAAACAGAATGAAGGGACGAACCTCTTGAGCATGCAGCCAGACGTTCGATTATATTGATCTGGGTTTGTCGCTATGGAGTTGGTTTACATAGAGGCATAGACTCTCTGCTGTTTATGACAGAGGCTCCTGGAGAGATAAGTCTGAATGCTGAAAGGTCCTCTCGACCGTTCATAACTGTGCAGTCAGGCTCTTCTCTAAATAAACAGTATGTTCAAATATTTAATATACAGGAACTTACATATTTATCTTGGTCAACAGTGGGATTAAATGCAATAAAATTTCAACATCTTTTCCACCTTCACTGTGGCCCTGCTTGACATTTTCCCTTTCAGGTTTTGTAAATCTGTGCAAGATCGTTAAGTGATGTGTGCTGCCATTCATTTAAATGTCTATATAATGCATTCATGTAATATGAATCTAAGCTTTCCAGGTAATAATGCTATGTTCTAACAACATGCTCTTATTTAGTTAACAATATATATATATCAGTTAATTTTTTTTCATTTACAAGAATGGTTTGGTTTACATTTTAAAAAATGCAGTGTTCCCTGTGCAACAGGTTAAACGGATAGTTCACCCAAAAGATTTAAATGTCACGAATTACTCATATCCTTCCAAACCCGTAAGGTTTTTGTTCTCCTTCAGAACACATATGAAGATATTATTGATGAAATACCTCAACGACCCTGCATAGTTGCAACAACTATTAGTTAATTGCACTGCTGAGTGTCTATGCAGGGTCAGAAAGCTTTTGAATGTAATTAAAATGGAAGAACAAAGTATGGAGAAGGCTTGGAACAGCTCATGATCCAACATCATCTGTGAAACATGGTGAGCAGTGTGATGGCTTGAGTATGCATGGCCTGCAGTGGCATTGGTGTTTACTGAAGACTATAGAAGCAGCAGCTGGATGAATGTACTGTCTGCAGATTCAGCCAAATGAAGCAAAGTTGATTGGGAGGTGCTTCATAGTGTAAATTAATAATACACAAAACACACAGCAAAAGCAAAAACTGAAGGTAAAAATGGAGAATATTTTGCAATGGCCAAATCAATATCCTAATCTCAACCTGCCTTGATGAAGACAAAACTAAAGGCAGACGGACCCACAAACAACAACTGAAGTCAGCTGCAGTAAGGGCCTGGCAAAGCACCTCATAGGAGGAAACCCAGTCTCTGGTGATGTCCATGAGTTCCAGACCTAAGACAGTCATTAATTCTATTCTGGTGGCATACAGAGCCAAAATTAGGAACATTTTGAAACCAGTTTGCAATGGTACGTGTTTGAAAAAAATAAATAAATAAAACCACATCTCTCTTTGTCTGTCTGTCTGTCTGTGTCTGAAACATCATGTTTTTTTTTCCCTAAATGTTTTTCATAATTCTTCATCTTTGGTGTGTTTAATTTTGGTTGACTAAAAAAATGGATGAATGCATGTCCAAAGGAATTCAAGGGAACAAATAAAGTGTCTTCCAACTAAAAAGCACTGACCAAGACCATCTGCTGTCTCCTCCATAGCGTATGTCTCCGGTCTGGCAGAGAGAGACAAAGTATTCCACTGAATTATTACAAGCTGGAGAAGAGTCCCAGAGAACATTTTAAAGTTTTTAAAACTCTGACAATGAGTTTGGAAGCATCCCTTGTCTACAATTGATCTTTTCTTTGACTTCTGGCAAGGGAAGTTGTACTTTAATGTAACATTACACCTGGAAAACACCTTTTGCATGAAACAGTTTCTTGTTTTTATAAATGCGCCTTGTAATGTTTTTACAATATTCATAGCCTGTTATGCACATGCTTGTACTTCAGCACGGTAATCTGCTCTTGACCACATAAATCTAGACATACCAAATATACTGGTAACTCTGGCCTTTAGTGTGACCATGATACCAAAGCAGGCTGTTTTTACTTCTCTGTTTAGAAGTACGGTTAGATCTATTTTTGTTAAAACAGAGGGAAGGACTTTTGTCTGTTTTGAGGAACAGATAAAATGTCATGATGTTTTGTCACTTGTGTGGGAGGAACGCACAAAGAAGGAACCACAAGTTTAAAGTGTGAGAAGTATATCTGCTCAAAATTTGCATAAAACAGCAACGAAATTCTACTATCATTGCTACTGTAGTGCATGAACTACACTGTCATGACAGTCGGGTGAAATTTTGAAAGACAGTGTTGCAATATTCTAGTATAAACAATTTTGTTGATTGCAAAGTGCTTTGTATACTTTTTTTTTTTTATATAACTACTGGTCCACTTAGTATTGATATGAAACTATACAATATATAGGCCTGATGTTTTAAAATTACTCCATAATATATAACAACTCTCACAAAGCAATTCACAGGCAGTAGTTTTAATAGAATTATTGTTAGTATTAGTATTCAGTTATTTTTTACATTCCAGTTGCACATTAAATGACGTTTTTTGTAACGTAAAACATGGGAATTAATGTACTTAATCCCTTTGTCTGTATTGGTTTCCCAGCTAAAGTTTCATTTGATCATTTTACAAATATTGTGGAAATATTTGATTTTCCCTTAATGTTCTGAAACAAGCAGTACCAACATAAAAAGTACATTTTTATGAATGAAGTAATGTATATGTGCTACAGTATTTTTTTTTTTTAAAGCATTCAAATCATATAAAGCTGAAAAAAATATAATGTTCTATTAAGGTTTGGAGGAATTGTTTTATAAATTTGGATGAAACTTGCCAGATCGTTAAACAAAGTTCCAAGAGCATTCCCTGTTAGCTGAATTTATCACACATTAACACTGACACACACACACACACATGCACACACACACTTTCAGAGTCAAAGTGAGGGCTCTTTGTTTTCTGTTCAGCGTATTTTTGCTGGCTATCTGCTTTTTCTCTTCCTCTTGATACAACTTCCTCTAGACAGAGAATTTGTCTCTGTCTCTGTGATACTGACACTCTCCAGGTGGCCCATCATTGTCAGTCATATACTATACCTTACAGTTTTAAATAAAAGCATGTTTACTTGCACTAGGATGTTCAAACCACTGATATTTGCATATTGATTTTATCTGCGTAACATTATAAAGAGAAAGTATCGTTTATTTGGTTTGTGTATATGGTCACAGGACTTCTGGCAGGCCTAGTTCCTGTTCTCTGTCTCCTAGTAGTCCATCTGTTTCCTCAGGCCAAAGAGTCTCTCTTCTCTGCTCACATTCACATCTCCTTTCAGAGCGTCCTCCCACTAACCAGCTCTTGCAGCATCATCAAAGGTGTTCAGTTGGTGCACACCAGTTTATACTTTGTATATATGTTGTTATTTCACACGATCTGTGACAGGATATCAACTGTGGTCTAGGTTTGCAGCAGCTACAGTTTTACAATAACTACACAGCTTGTTTTGACACACACATTTCACGTGGGACACATTTAGTTAGAAAATCACTATATATAATGCAGCAGTATTCAGTGTTTCCATTCAAATATGTCTTTTTGGGATAAGTTTATTATGTGTGTAAAGCTGACAGACATCTTGGCTAAGAATAAAAAAAGATACATAGTGCAAACACAAATTATTAAATCAGAAATGTCAATGTTCAATGAAAAGCAGAGGAGGGTATAGTATATATAGAGTATATATTCACTCATTATGGAACAGCTTGCTATTTTACTACTGGAATGAAATGACATTTTATTTTTGTCTCTGTTGTGTCTGTCGAGCGATGTACTCTCAGAAAGAAAAAAACAGGAATTTAATAAACTTTTAATATGACAAAAAAAATAGTAGCCTGTTAATTTTATTAAAAAATAAAATAAAATAAAAAATAAAAATCGTATCATTGAAAGTGATACGATTCCTTCCTCCAGTCCAAACATACGTATTAAATACTGAAAATTGTTATCAGCTGTTGATTGAATTCTGGGAACAGACGACAATTTGTTTTTTGGAGATCCGCTATTTTTTATCTTTATTTTTTATTTACTTACACAAAATATGCACAAATCGTCTGCTCGGCGACTGACAGTCTTTACATGTTGACACTGTGGGGAAAAAAAACTACACATTCGTGGCGCGTAGCGAATGGAAAGGTGAGTGTTCGAGAAAGGTGTTTGAATAACAGTTCCCAAAAGTGAGTCCACTTCACTCCCTGCAAAAAACGTACTCGGTGTAACTCGTCCAGATTTTGTCCTCGTTGGGGTCGTTACTCGAGTACGCGCAGGTGCCCGTGGAGCTGCACGCAACCATGTGAAAGCCCACCTCCGCCAGCCTGTCAAAGGCTTGCTCCAGGAAATTATACTTGAGGTAATACCGAGAAGTGTATCTCTCGGGGGGTCTGTCGGGGTCTCTGCTCTCATTCAGAGTCTCCCCGAAAACTTCTTTGGCGAGGGATGTTTTTCCGCACACGGTGATTCTCGCCACCCGTCGAAATTTGGCGTCCTGTTGGATGTCTCGTCCTATGGTATAGGAGCCCCTGTACCCGATGGTTATGTAGCCGTTTTTCCTCGCGTCCAGAGACGGAGAGCGAGGGCCGGTGCTGGTGATGCTGGTGCTGGCGAGCGCAGCCTCCTCCGGGTCGCTCTGGCACACCTCCTCGCTGATGGAGTTCTCCTTACTCACCGACGGTCTCAGGCGCTTTGCCAGCTCTTGAAGTTGAAAATATTCTGCCTCTTTAAGAAGGCTCGCTTTCTCTTTGAAGTAATCGGGCAAAACCAGAGTCTGGTCCCGCAAGTAATCCAAAACATATCGGAACAGAAAGCCGTCCCTGTCCAAAAAGTAGCGTCCTTTGCTATCGGTGGTAAGTTCCGCGGGTTTTTTCTGACCGAACATGGTCCAAAGTAAAGAATTGGGCACGGAGAGTAAAGTTGAGTGGCGCGTAACATAAACTTGCCCCCCGACATTGAGCTCAATAATTTCGGGAAATCGCTGAGAGGGATCCGCGCGACTCTTGTCCATCTCTGCACAGCTGCGCGAGACCTCCGGTGCAATCACAGGATTGAAGAAGAGTGGAAAGAAATATTTCAGCTTTGTTTATGTAGGCTAAACAGAGTTACGTAGGAGGAGGAATCTGACGGCCGGATTAACTCTTTACTACCACCCCCTAAACGCGAAATTCACTGTGATTTGCTTATTTGAGTGCTGGAAATGTTGTTAATTGAACAGTTTTGCTGTTTTTTTTTGTTTTTGTTTTTTTCAGAGCAAACTAGGTAGGCTACCCCTATATTATACAGCTGCCAGTCTACATACTTTTTTAGGATGATTTAAGATTTTTATTTTCATTATTTATTTATTTGTTTGTATTCACGCACTTGTTGTCATTTGTGTGCAAATTAAGGATTTGATTCGAAAGATCAAGGATTGACTGGCATAGGAAATGTCTTCTTTTGAATGCTCACAAAGAAATACTGCAGAATCAGGATCAAAATAATCTTTTTTTTTTTTTTGAAGGGTCCTTGTAACAGTGTAATTATATTAATTATACTACATCACTAGGCCTATAGGCTATAGGGTTAAGGACATTCGCATGTAATTATGCATAATTTATTGTTATTAAGCTACTTTAATAAGTACAGTACACATAACATGACAAGGACACTTTAACAAGGTGTTACCCAGTAAATATCTGGTAACACTTCATATTAATATGTCCTTGTTATATGTTATATGCTACTATTGTAATAACAATAATTTATGCATAATTGCATGCAAGTAACCCTAAGACAAACTCTAACCCTAAACGTATACTGTAGTAAGTGCATGTAGTTTAATCAGTTATATTAATTAGTTATAGTTATATTAATCAGTAGCCTACCTAAATGTGTAATTATAGTGTAATGAGTAGACGTGTACCCAAATCTCTTAACATTTTCTTAATACACCTTAATACACTGCCTTAATGTGAAATCCTTTGGAGTCTGGAAACACGTAGTCTACAAAAGTTTTTCATTGCGCATTTTCGTTAAACATTCCCTGACTGAACCAGTGAACTTTGCCTATTTGTAGATCAAAACACAAGGGTGCATTTTATTCTTCCCGCTTTGGATGTAAGGTCCATTTATGCAATGTGATATCCTTTGGAAGTTGTTTATGCTGATTTATATACATATGGTGACCTTTTACCCTTTATTTACTTTATGCAAAGCGAGAAGAGATGATGGAAACAGGCAGCTCAATGTCTATGTCGGCAAAGGTTCTAGCGACATCTTGTGGGCGAAGAGGGGAAGTAGTTCAGGGATTGTGCTTCCCGCTGCCTTCCAAATCGAAATTTCTGAATTAAGCATCTCACTGTATTCTCGGTCAGTAATATACTTTATGAAATAATAGTAGTAGCCTAATTTCAAATAGTAAAAAAAGTAAGGCACAGCTCTGAAATGTCATTAGAAATATGAAATGTATGACCTGGATGGCTCCATTTATTGTTCTACTAGAGCTGTTCATCAGTATACACCCTTGGTACAGCAGGGGGAGCTCCCTACATAAAAATCCCATTTTTCCAATTTAGCAATTTTGTTGCTAGATTTAGCAACTTTCCATACTATTCTAGCAACTTTTTTTTTCTTTCCAAAAAGCACCTAGCAACAAATTTAGCAATTTTTAACATTAATTTGGTTACCTTTAGCAATTTTCAACCCACACATATCACAATCAAGTTAAATTGCTAGCTCAAACTGTTTTTCCTAACTGTTAATTTACTGATATTTGTTAACATGTATAATTGTTGGTAATTTAGCAATGAATTCCAATAGTGCTATAATTGTTGTCACTTTCACAGACGTGTTCATTTAAAATTAAAAAGTACACAAGCTGTGATTGTTTAAAAGAATGTAACTGTTCGTTATCAGTGTTATATTTAAAAAATAAAAAATACTTTTACAAATAGTCAACTATATTTTTCATACAAATCTAAATGGACATATTAATGTTTTTGCTGAGCTAGCCAGTAAATTTGAGAAAACAATTATTTTGTATACTACATAAAGATGTAGTTTTGAGTTGCGATTACGCAATGACGTCATCACGCAAAGTAATATGTTAATAAGAACCTATTTATTGTGCATCTGGATGTAATGTTTTAATATAATATAATACACGGCGCCTCAGAGAGTAGAGACATGACGGGTTTACGCTTGTCAGATACTGCGTGATGACGTCACTGATATACACATTAGTGCGTGACGTCATCTGGGAACATTTAGCTAGCTACTTTTCGGGCAAATAGTTTGTAACACTGGGTACGCAGCGTACACAACTCAGCTGTCTTTCATATAGTTTGATTGAATTCTCTGGGATTATTAAAAGCAGCACTGACTTATTCTTCTACCAAGTAAACGTTATAATAAATGTATATGAAGTAGTCTAACTGACTAAAAATGACAGGCCTTCAGACACTTAACATACATTATGTCAAAATTACAACCTTCAGCACACTAGATTTCCAAAAACAACAACCCCAAATGCAACACATATGCTGGATATTCTCATGGCTGCAAGCAAAACATTTTATAAACAAAATGCAAAACGCTGTCTAGAGAACGGTCGGTCCACACATCATTGACTCCTAAAGAAGCTCTTCGTAAATTTCCCAGAAGGCCCATTCAGTGTGCTGGAGTGTGGGAATAGTTCTCCATCATCAGACCACTGAGACACACTTACGACTGTGGGCAGATGGGAAACCGCTCTTTGTTTATAAAGCATTTCCTTCTTCCCAGTTTGCTACAGTTCATGCTTTGAAGCAGAACTGAGAGAAATATTTAGACATATTTGCTTTTTACATGCAAGGGTAAAATGTTGCGAGAACAAAAAGGTTTGGTGTCTTTCTCAGAACAACAGGTACCCTGGCTTACGATCTGCTATACTATCCTGCATTGTTTATTTCTGCCAATCCATTAGAATAACATCCCAAAATGGCAGAATATTTTCTTTCTCTCTGTAACCGTCAACAAATAAAGATATCAGTGAGCAAAGCATATTATTTAGCAATTCTGACATGCTGAATTGCTGGCTGCTCTATCGTTTTTATTTATCTATTTATTTGTCATTCATCAAATCAGTGCAAGTACACCCCCTTGTGGCTGATGTGGTACAATGCCACGCACTGATCAACACTGACCCTAAAAACACCTTACAGTACATTTAGCTACGTTCACGTCCTTGTGCAAACACAAAATTGCTCACTTCTGATTTGATCTCTTTTGATTCAGCTCAGCAATTTTAAGACATCACTCTGTGTCAGAATTTAACTACTGACTTTTCAAAATAGAGCATGTAACCCTGAGATGTCTGAAGAAAGCACACTTCATTAGACCGCTGCCTTCATCTCGGCTATGCATGGTGTCATTCTGCTGAGATTGACACAGGAGTGGAGTAATTACATGATGCATGTTAGCAGGGCATCTGTGTGTGAGTTGGAGTATTGATCCCATGTCTTTCTGTCTATTAGGAAAGGTCAGGCACTGTTGGGAGAATCAGATAATTGGGCATCAGTGTAGATGAATATCACAGTGTTGTTTTTGTTCAGTGGATGGTGTCCGGTAAAGTGGATAGACTGAGCATGTAGCACTTAAACCTTAAATTTCCTTCTGTTACGCCTCCACATCATTTCCTGTATTGGAGCGGAGGAAAAAAAGCCATTCAGTGAGTCGGAAATAACGAAGGTCATCTGCAGATTAGCTATTTGCTATAGTGGTACATTACTCATATGATTAAATAATCGGAGCTTCGTCGCTTTATTACCACTTTAGTTAGCTAAAACCTGATTCTCAGTTATTTTGGCAAGAATTATTCATGCGTGGAGTTCTGATGTAATCATATTGACACAACAAATGTTTTTTTTAAAGAAAGTCTGTATCCTGAAGTGTTATATATAATATGTATAATTAGTGCAATTTATCAAACAAGCTGCAAGACTCCTGCTCCCTTTTCTAATTGATTTCATTTCTCAGCAGCTGGTTTGTTCCATACAGACTGACAGCCTCATTTGTAAACGTAATGATAAGTCAATGAATCACCTTCTACCAGTCTGGTTTTTCTTACAGTTTAGTCAATGACAGTTTCTGGAGTGAATTTTGACTGAAACAATGAAAAACCAAAGGAATACAATGATTTTTGGAACAATATAATACAGTTAGACTAAATATAGTTTTTTTTTATCAATAGTTAATAATAGTAATAATAATAATAAGAAAAAGAAGAAGAAGAAGAAGAAGAAGAAAATATAGATTGATAGATAGATAGACAGATAGGAACACATTGATTTTGAGTTAAATAATTTTTTAACCACTGTGTCTTAGTAGAGTAATTATACTAATTATAGCTAATATTTCTACCATGATTACTATTGTAATTTTATTGATGATAATAACTATTTTATAATAACTATTTTACAATGAAACTAATCACTTTAATTATATTACATTTAGTTATAATTTCTATACTATAATTAAATAGCATTGCAATTTTTCCAACATGGCTCTGTTTTATACTTTTATACTTTATACCGTTTTATTTGTATACAACCAGTTCATGGGATAATATGACTATATTACTGTAGATGCTTTTATTTATTTTTTTGTGTTTTAATGTGTGCTTTAAATCAAAAAATCACATTGCTTAATGTAAGCCTTCAAAATAGCTCACTGGTCAGCAGCTACCAGTTGGAGATCAACAATACAGTCTTTTAAAAACTCCCAGAATGCCCTCTTCCTCTAAACTGTCTATCAAACGGTTTTGTCAGGTGACACATTGGACTGCAGGCTGAATTTTAATGCAACTCTTTGCCCTGATATATCAACATGTCAGTCTTCCCCTCTCCGCTCGTCACGGTTTGTTTTTCCCAGTCAAACCCTTGTCATTTAAATGCAAAAAATCCCATAAATTTGTTTGTGATTTCCTGTCTAGCCTTGTCATGCGTAAGCAATCACTTACTGGAGCCGTGGTGTGTTTCTTCTGGTTTTTAGACTGAAACAGTCATGATTTTTGCATGTTCAATGCTTATGTTTCACATTCTGAATATTTTGCAGCAATATTCAGTTCTGTTCTGTTCTGTTATGTTCTGTTCTGTTCTGTTCTGTTCTGTTCTGTTCTGTTCTGTTCTGTTCTGTTCTGTTCTGGTCTGGTCTGTTCTGTTCTGGTCTGTTCTGTTCTGGTCTGTTCTGGTCTGTTCTGTTCTGTTCTATTGTCAGTGTTGGCAGTGTCTGAAGCCATAAAATACTAAGAAGGGCTCAGCTGGATGTACCCTGATTTTATAGCGCCGATTTAAATATGTTCACTCTGCCAGTTTGCTTGTGTGAAATATCATCCTTATATTCTATGCTCATAAAGCAGAGGGCAGCATTGATCAGCTGTGCATGCTTGTCAAATGAAGCCTCACCACACAGAAGGCACTGAAGTTCTGTAAAGCCCTTTGAATTACAGCTCGCTCGGTTACAAATGTCATCTTACTTTTTCACTCTGACAGTGTATTCAGCCTTTATTGTTGGCTTAAAGTCATATTGACCTCTGCCCTTTGAGAAAAGAGCCTTTTCCCCCTGATGTCTGCCATTTGGAGATGCCTGTTAATTTCAGCACAGAGTGTCTCGTTCAGGATGCGATCCAGTCTATGTGTTACTGGAGATGTATGAAAGTCTAATCAGTCTTGACATTTTCAGTTCTTTATCTCTCTTTTCTCTTCTGCATCTCCTCTGTCTGTGTTTTGTGGTGGCATGGAGGTAAATGTGTCCTTATTAAATCAATAAGGTGTGTGTGTGTGTGTGTGTGTGTTTTGGTTGGGCTAAATTATGCCTACCATTTAGTTTTGCTTCGGCTGGTTGAGAGCACAGCATAAAAGAAGGGAATGTAATTTGATGTATAGTCTCGTAACTAATAGGCAAGTATACCCTGACAGGGTCTCAGAAAAAAAAAGGCAAATATAAATGTGTTTTTGGTCACACAAACTGTCAGATTGAGAAAAGGTGACAAGAAAGTCCCACATGAAGCTTAAAATATTTCTTTAAGGCTTTGGTTGTTTTCCTGCAGTATTTTATAGGTGGTATTTTCATACCTTCCTTCTTTCTCTCTCTGGGAGATGTTAGTCACGCTACATTAACTTCCATCACTTCTCATGAGAGTCTTGGCATTTTAGAATCTAAACTGCTGAAGCAACACAGTGATTAATACAAAGACACGGAAAACAGCAGAAACCCATACTGTAGTTTTTTTTTTAAATGCTTGAAACATTATCTTTATATTGTTTACCCCAAAAAATACCCCCAAAACTATGTAAACCAGAAAGATCATTGTGCTGCTGTGGAATACAAAAAGGATACATGCATTTTCAAATATATGTTTATATATATATTTCAAAAGACTGTAACACATTTAATGTAATATACATCAAATATCTATAGTTTTATAGATATTTTTTAGTATAGTTTTTTTTTTTTTTTAATCTTAATTTTCAAACATATCTTGTATTTGCCAACAGATTTTCTTCCCTTTGCAATTAAGGTACATTTTGCCTTTGGACATAATGTATAATATTAAGTTTAAGGGTTACTTCACCCGAAATGAAAATTTTGTCATTAAACACCCCCAGGAGGTAAACAAAATACCCCCAGAAACAAAAATAACGACTTTATTCAAAGAGTCGGCACCATAAAGTCACCGTATCGCCATTTTGGAAAGCATTCTGTGCACGCACATTGCATCCGCAGTTCTGTGTTAGACGAAATGTAAAGATACGCTGTTTGTGCAAATCAAAGTGTAAATACACGTAGAAGATGTAATTTTCCATTGCGTGTTACACAGAACTGTGTGTGTTCACTGGAGGATGTCCAGTGGCGATCCGGTAACATTACGGTTCTGAATACGGTGCTGTGGTTATTTTTGTTTGTTTGTATGTATGTGTACATAATACAATGCAAGTATTAATATATGTAGCTTCATAATATTAAAGGTTTGACAGGTGATGGCAGATGGAGCATTAAAGGTTTAAATATTGTTTTATGAGTCTCTTAAAACAGGTTTACATGCATGCAAGGTCAAAAAACACTTTAGTTTAGTTTTAATTTTATCCTATTTCTAAATGATACGTAAAGACTCCTGTGTGTCTAAATGATTCGTAAACGACTCGTGTGAAGCAGTTCGAAGACTCTGTCTAGACCTCTCCTTTCCGTGAGCCCTCACTGCTGTGATTGGTCAGATGGCGAAGTCCACTACTGCTACGGCGGTCCACAGAGCTTGTACCAAAACTATACTTTCTGACATTACTAGAGGTGCTTTCTGAGAGAATATGTCAACTAGTTAGCAAGGACTACCGTGGGAAGTGTTTGCAATTTGCTTTTGTAATTGAATCGGGCACACCTCTACGTTGTGAACTTCAGCATTGTATAATGCATAACACTGTGTTTAACTTTGTTTATCATTACTTAAACTAATGAGACAGACAGTCAAGCTGCATCAGTCACAATGTCTAGACTATATTAGGCCCACAGCTGAACAACAGAACTACAGAAATGCAAGTTAGCCTGTTACCAAGACATGTGCAGGGTTGTTACACAACATAAACTACACAAATACGTATTTTTGAAAGATCACTAGAAAATACAATCATGAATTATTAATCATACTTACAGGTAGAAGTTCAGAAGAGCAAGCCACTCCAAATAAACTGGGCACTGATCCATCTTTTAAGACTTTTTTCAACTGAGATTGAAAATTAGATTAAGATGACACAACAAACACAACGAGAGATTATACTGCTGACGTGTTGTGTTTACCACTCATTCTTTGTAGATTCATCTTTCAGAAGGGCATATAAAAAAATTACTCTCACAGGATACAGCGGCTTGTTGACATGATGGTATCCACGTGGAAATTGTACTGTTTGTGGGCGGGGCAAGTTATGGAAATATGTTACTTAGTGATGTGGATCCGTAACAGAAAAAGATTTGAATTGCTGACGACTCGTTTAGGCGAATGTGAGCCGACTCTTTTTTTATTGATAGACAATAACCTTATTTATAACATGCAATTTTTTGTAATTACACTCGGAAGTGCCCTTTTTTGGGGGGGAGATTTCTTTAAATCAATGCTATTGGTAACCCTTTATGTCGCGTATCTCTTAGAACCGCTCAAACTGTCAGTCAAACTTCACAACTCCACCCCCTGAGCGCCGCAAACTTACATTTCAGCCAGAGTCAGAGCAGAAGCAGATGAACGTATTCGTCTTGTAACGGTAAATATCTTGTTGTTTGAATAAATGCAATGTTGTCTTTTTGAACCAGACAATAGTATGTCTATAAAGGTTCATATAATGCATCACAACAGCGGTGTGATGTTGACGTAATGTGATGTCATTTTAATGCTCGTCAAAAACCTGAGGTGTAACTGCATCTGAGTTTGACACAAAGCAACCAAGTGATCCTTGTCAGCTATAGGTAAAAATATATTATAATAAATTTCTATTTAGATTTTATGGCTATCTGCTGAATGTGCTGATGCATGTAAATTAAATGATGCAATTTATTAACATTTCATCATATTATATAGTCTATGGTCACACATGTTGTAAAACTTTTTCACGAAAGACCAGGAGACTCTTCGGATATTTTAAAGCAGAATTTTCTCTTTATTTAGGATAATTCTCTTCATGTGCTGCAGTCATCAAAGTAGTCTTTGAAGTAGTCTCTTGGTCTCTCTGAAAAAGTTTCACAACACACAGCATGGTAGGTTAAAGTTTACGATGCTTATATATTATGTGTTTGCTGGCTAGATAAAAAAAAAAATAAAAATCTAGTATTGTATTTTCATACTAGGGCAGAGTAACCCTTTAATATATAATATGCACATTAATCCTTCCTATATGACATATGTATGTTAATCCACACTGTTAATATGCAATGTATATTTAGCATATATTTAAAATATATTTTGTCCTTTAAAAAAAAGGTATTATGTTTTAATGGTTAGCAGTATTTTTTTCTGCATTCATGCTCAAAATGGACAAAAGCACCAAAACAACAACAACAAAAAACACATCCCATATATCTTTCTTGCGCCAAAATAACACATAATTTACAGCTATACTTGCAAAAAATGATTAAAATGCACATCTTAAATGATGTTAGTTTTGGGGGAAACTATCTGTCTTTAGATGTTTTGAAATCCTTTCTCTTTTGTAGAACAGGGGTAATCAAAATAAGACTGGTGGTAATGAGTGGTGCATTGAAGTATTGAGCTATATTTAGAAATGTCATTCCTCATGCCCAAGGGAGCTGAGAGGAGTAGATTGTTGGACGTTGCACACTCATTGTGTACAGTAATGCTGTCTGAAATCAGAGATGTTTCCTATTTAATTAAAGCTGTACCCTATATGACAACTAATTAAATTTGAAACATGTTAAACTCACATCAGATTCTTTGACAACCGGATATTTTTCAGACCTTTGACAATTGATCATATGTTCTGGAATACTTTTTTTGAGATCACCCTCCCCAATTGTCATATGATCAAGTCCCAGGCTGCAGTTTAATTAAAAAATTGTGTTAGATGTGCATTTCATTATTATTATTATTATTATTGTTGTCAAATTATTAATTGCGATTTATCACATTCCAAATAAAAGTTTTTGTTTACATAATATGTGTGTATACTATGTATATGAATTATGTATATATAAATACACAAATATACAGTATATATTTTGAAAATATTTCATGTCATGACAAACACTAGAGAGAGACGGAGGAATTAGTGAGAGTGAGGTTTATTAACAGTGCAAGAGGTGAACACAGGAGGAAGTAAGGATGGAGGTTCGGGAGATCCAGGTAGGCTAGGTGGAGTGAATCAGGTCCTTGCCTCCAGTAGCAGAAAGTCAATGGAGTGGGTATACAATGGTGCGGGTTGTCAAAGGAGCGGTGGAGGTCTGGAACTGAGATCAAACAACACACAGCACAGGGATACTTCTGGAGAGAGAGCACAAAGAGATTAGTCCGGTTTAGATCCACGATGTGAACGGTAGAACGGACCATGAGTTTAAGTGAGTAGTGTGCTTAGTGCCGGGAGCCATGGCGGAACTGGAGACCCGGGAAGCCATGGCGGGTCTGGGGCTGTGACAGTGGTGGATCGGGCGTCTTGGGAGCCACAGGGGTCCAATTCCAAACCCCACTCCTGCCTTTTTCTTGGGGAGGTTCACCCTTTCCAGAGGTTCCCCAGGCCGTGACTCGGGGACTGAACTTGAGACTGGTGGAAGGGGATCTGCAACAAAGTCTTTGGTGGGTCTTTCAGGCGTTGTTGCCATGCGGACGTGACGAGGTGCTTATTCAGCGTGTGCTTGGTGAAGCGCTCGGGCAGCGCAGGCTCGGAGAGGATGCTCTTGAAAAGTGGTATCGTGCTGGATTTTGCTGCGTGGGCATGGGCCGATGCATTCACGGAGTGAAGAAGAGTTGGTGTTACCTAAGCGCAGGAACTAAGCGGCGTCCGCGGATGGTGAGCCGCGTATTTGTAGAGCAGGCTTCTGCCATTGCTCTTGAGGTGCGGGGAAAGGAGGAAGCCCTTGAAGGAGGCGATTGAGGATTTCCTCTGCCCAATTCATCCTCCCTTTCGGTTACAGTCGATCAATCTGTCACATAGGTAGGTACTGTGTGAAGGAGAGCGCAGGAGTCGTGATCTTTAAGTAACATAAAGTCTTTTTAATAATAATTAAAACAAACACAGAGAAGCATTTAACATTCCAAACTTAACATGTGCATTGATCGACAAACAATAAATCAGGAGACAGTTGCTGCGTCCGAAATCGCATAATGCTTAAGTAGGTACTACATTTAAAATTGAACGTACTACCCAACCGTTAAAAAGTACATTCTATATAGTATGAATGTGGGTAGTATGAATGGAATTCGGACGTACTACATCCACCATATTGATGTTGTCAAGTGTCATGCATCGTCAGCACAACAATTTAAACTTTCAATAAGTCATCCGATTATTTAGATTGTGTTAAAGAAGTGTAATATAATCTCAAATAATGACGTTTTTTT
>JAUMHP010000040.1:5821233-5840965 GCA_032361065.1 Enteromius trimaculatus | reverse complement strand
AATATTGTGTATCTGGAATGAATTTTAGATCTTTAAGTCCATCTCATGAAAAATCGGAGCAGAAACAAAGGTGTTGCATTTATATTTTTGTTGAGTGTAAATTACCTCAATGACTAGTATGTATGTAGTATGTAATGTAGTAGTACCTGGGTCATGATGGGGAGGGTTGGGATGAGGATCGAGCCAGAGCCTGCAGGAGATCCTGATCCTCCGTGGCCCGCTGAAGAGCCTGACCCACCTTGGGCCATCACAAACTGTATTATGTCTGGGAGACCCCCTGAGACTCTTCCCAGTATATCTCTCGGACACCCATCCATCCCTCCCCTTGAACAATGAACTTTTCCGCCTCCATTCCACCACCCTCCTATGGACTTTTGTGGAGCATCTGGAAGCCACTCCTAATGTTAATGTATGTGGATCATGTTGTACCTTTACTCAGCTTCCTCTGTGTTTCATTAAATGTTCTTTATGGAGAACTTCTGTCTCTGTGTCTATGTGTCCGCTAACGGCCACGTTACACATACTGAATTTCTTCATATAACTTTTCAGTTGAATGTATACTAAAATATTTATTTATATGGTAATGATTTTACACAGTTCAAAATTATGAAAAAAAAAAAGTATTTTTCTAACTTTATTTATCTCTTACTTTATGTCACATATGTCTTTATTAGGGGTCTCCAACCCTGTAGAGCAATTATAGGATGAACCCCAAACACACACACACACCCGAACCAGTAAATCAAGGTCTTAAAGGCTACTTAACTACAGACAGGTGCTTTGAAGCAGGATTGGAACTTAATGCTGCCTTCACATGCTATCGGTATTATCGTAAATAAAATTTCCTAGTTGGACATTGGACATGAATGGGTTTTCCAAGTTGAACAAGCCATTAACTTTAAATGTGGTGGAGGAGAGAAACATAGAAGTAGGACTGTAAATTTGTACGTTCTAAATCGTATAAATGTATACAATTTTTGCTAAATTGTACGTATTTTACGAGTTCACAGTTCATATGAATTTATACGAATGACACCTAACTCCACCCCTAAACCTACCCGTCATTGGGTTTTTTTAGACAAATCGTACAAAATTGTATGTATGAGATTATGCGATCAGCCACCTAGTAACATACGTACAAATTGGTCATGAGACAATGTTGGTCCACCATGATTTCAGATCTTTCTCACAACAAAAAACTTGAATACGACATACTTATAATTACAACCTAAGAAGTGGGAAGAAGGAAGTTTCCAATAGGATGTGAAGGCTGCATGAGTCTGCAGGGCAACTCCAGTGTACGTTCAGATTTAATCGTAGAGTGTGCGTACACTTAAATCCACGTCAGCACTTATATTTATAAAAATGGTCTTTGACTTGGAAAAGCGCTTAGCGTTACATCAGAATCTGAGCAGACGTTGGCACTTTTTATTGTCAGAGTATTGCAGGTTTTTGAAAATATAAAGCTGTTCTTATGATGATTGGTGATATTTCACATTAATTACATTAATTAGGAATCATTTATAAGGCAGAGAGACATTTATTTGCGCGCAAGTCCAAGATCATGTGCGATTCATAGATTTCACATCTAAAAGTGACGCGCATGCGTGATTCATACATTCATTCTATAAATCGCATGTATGCATATCAGAGAAATTATCGTAAAATTACATTTAGCATGGCTTCTGCGCAACATTTTGTAAAAGAGGCCCCTGGTCTTGACTGAATAATTTAACATAGCTTGACTGTCTTCATACCTCTGTTGTGCTTGCCCCTAATTATTGTTGTACATACACTGAAAATCAGTAGTGTCCAAAGCTGTAGTGTCCAATATTACATATTATTTTGTTGTTTTAACATTCTGTTTATTTCAATTGTACAATATCCATTTTTTTCCACATGGATTTCCTCAGAAAGACATTTTTTAGCATTGGGCTAGTAACAGACATTGTAAGAATGTGGCTGAGAGTGGAAATAAAGAGTTTTGGCCTCAGGGTTTGTGGTTTGTGAAAGAGTGTCAGTGTCTTTTTTGTTGGTGTTTTATGAAACACAAGTCATGTATGACAGTCCCATGTGATTGTCAGCAGGGAGGATTGTAGAGAAAATCTTAGAAACTGCGTCATCAGGATGACAGTGGAAGAGGTTGTGACAGGTTTTTATCATACAACAGTTTGGCCGGCTGAGATTTGAGAGACAGCGAGACATGGAGGAAGAGAGAGGAAGTATAAGTCAATAAAGTGATCCCTGGGGAGTAATACATTTTAATGCCTACATTCCTCCTCTGGGTCCTTTAAATTCATAGCTGTTCTTTCAGATATTGATCTTTCAAAACAATCACATATACTAGCTTTTTAGGAACATCAACCTGTTTGAATTGATCTGAATGCACCGGCTAAGTGACCAAGACTATTGGGAAGCTAATGATAGAGACTGATATTCCAAGAGCAAACCCACTTGCCAAATCTAGCTCTCATTTTAAATGTTGCAGTATACGGCCAGCAGGACACAGAGCAGATGCTTCTACTGCTGACAGCCATGTCTGGTACTGATGTGCCCTCAGGGTCACTTCTAGTCGTCCCAAGTCAAAAAAAAAGGGTTCCTTGTCACCACAGATGACTTTGCTGTCGGAAACGAGCAGGAGCAAGTGGGAAAAAGAAGGATGTTTGGTCTGCGGGACTAGGATGCACCCATGCAAAACATGTTACGATGACACTCCAGATAATCCGAGTAAATATTGTGAGATGTTACTCTACAAACAGTCATACAATAGTGGCTGCTTTATGGCCAATTACAAATTACTTTGAAAGATTCTCAACAAGCTGCTCTCTAAAGTAAAAAATGAATATTTATGGTAAAGTTTTCAGTGGTATATTTTTATGTACAAAAACATGTTTCATTGATGAAACATCAGATTTCATCAGTGAAACCTGATCTTAACAGGTGTTTTTCATTGATTTACGTTCTGATGTAAATTTTCAGATTTTTCAAAATTTGGCACCAAGAAACACATAAATAGTGTGTAAAATATCCCAAAATATTGTGTTCTTTTAGGCAAATACAATAAAAATAATCAAAAAAATTGTTGAAAACAACAGCACACTTTCCATTTTCCTTTATATTATGAATTACTGCTATTCTGAGCTATTCTGACAGTATTTGTATTAACATTTTTTGTGATGCAAACGGACAATACATTTTTTTTTTTTGCTTTTTATTGTCATTTAGACACAATATTTGTTGCTTACACTTTATTGTAAGTTGTACATGTTACATTATAATTACAAAGATTAGTAATATTGATTAATAACATACTATAGGGTTTGGTTTAGGGTTAGTAACAATACATAATTTACTTATTACTGTGTAATAATGACACAGTTCAAAATAGGAGCCAAATATTTTATTTTTACTTAAACAAAAATATAATACATTTTCTTTTAGTGCAAAAATAAATTAATAAAAAAATTATGAAAGTCCAAAAGTAAGCAATTCTTTGCAAATATTTCACCTTATCTGTGGACTCTTCATCTTTCTCATTACATTATACCTGCTGACTCCTGGTAAAGCCCAAAACTATATTCCCCAGCATGCAATTATTCCCTCAGGTTTAATGAGAGCCAATCTAATTACACCTGCCTCCTTCAATAGGCAGATGATTTCTTGACAGATACATGAAGACTCTGCCATTAAAGAGAGGTAAGGCTGCATAGGAGGTATGTCCAAAGATTGTCTTCTATGGCACAACGGGGACCATGTATCCACTTAACCAAGAATAGAAATAAAAGGAAAATCTCACTATAGCGCAGTTTGGGATTTTTAAAGCTTTGTGTGTTGCTTTCTCATTTATTTAAGCAGTACTAATAAAAGACTACATGATCTATATCCGTTACTCATTTACATTAAAGGAAATTGTTGATATAAATAATGACGGGCGTGATGAACGCTGTCTGCAATAGCTTCCGTCACAGGCTGTGCTCCTAACCGTTGTTGTGGGAGATTTGATCGATTGAACCATGAGGACAAATGTCCCTCACTTAGGCTGATTCAATTAGATGCACCGTATTTCAGCTGAGATTCTTGAACCTCAAGCATTTCATTACTGATTTGTGAGCAGAGACGTGATCACCAAGAAAACCAGAGACCGCCCACATACCAAGAAAGCTAAAACAAATATCCCAGACCAGCATCGCCAACTAAATTGCTAACCATGAAAAGTGTTCAAACTGTACTCTTTGGCGAGTAAACTGTCGTTGAGGTTTTTCCAGACACCTCAGATGGCCACAGAGACGCCTTCTCAGTTGGAAGGATAAAAATGGCTTGACTTTTGGCAAAGCTGAGAGTACCGCCCCATTGCGGTGATTATTAATCACCACAAGTGCTCTTCGCTGTTCTTTTCATGAATGGGATCTCTGGCATATCCAGCCGCAAACGATGTAATGGGATTAAATTTTGGACAGCAAGGACAAAATGGAGGACAAGCAGCGGGACATGGTTGGGTGGGGCAAGAACAGCGTCATCGCCCACCCCCAAGACATTGACGCAGTCTATGAAAAGACGCATAAGATGCCAGGCCCAACCCCCATCTTCACTTCCCTCCGCCTTTTTCACCCAACTACCCACCTGCCCCACCCCACTGAGACCAGCAGAGCACTTAATGTAAATAACGTACTGGCTATTTTTAGAGTGCCGTCTCTCAACAGTGACATTGGAAGTTGAAGAGAGTTAACATCATAAATTGTCACGTTTTCAGACACACGCTTTTTCGTAACTAGCCCTACAGCCGTCGCCATTTCGTGCTTGCGTAAATACAGTAGGTTTGCTATCAGAAACGAGAACAAAAGTAGGTTTCATGAATTTAAACAAAATGGAAAACGCTGAATTGCTTATAACTTTTGTGGAAAGTACTACACAACTATGAAATTCTTAACAATAAAATTTATTATCTTTGAATGATCCTATGTTTAATCTGTAGGCCACAATAATAAATAAATATAGATTTGTGTAGCTGGCTCCAATTCAAATATATATGCATGTATGTATATGCAGAACGGTAAAGTATCACTTTACATTTTAGTGGAATACTAGACAGTTATATTCATTGGAATATAAATACACACATCACACACATTTCTGTATTGCTAAAGCCAACAAAATAACACAGCAGCTGGCTTATCCTGGAACCAGGTACAATGACTTCTTTTGACACACGCATGACTTTGCAAATCACAAAAAAATAACACAGCACAGACCCCGGAGGTTGTTACATCTGGTAAATCATTTGCAGCTACATTCATTTTCAAGTACAACAACGTGACGAACCGGCTTTGCATAATGTCCCATCACCCCCATCTAATCAATGTAGCTAGTTAAGGCGATTACAAGATTATATACTGTATATTTTCCATGTTCTTTGTTTTCCTTCTTAATATTGCACTATGAACATGAAAAAGACATTTGCCACATGTGCACTTATGTCACAGTTGTTAAAGGTAGTTTGTAGATGGGAAGCACATCACTTGTTATATAATTACATATTTATGAAACAGCTTATAACCGTTTAGCTACATTTGACTTTAATGATAGGATGATAGGATAATCTGCACTAATATCTATCATGGGAGTTTGACGTAAGTAATGGCATGACACATGAACTTACACCTATTATATATTAGTGTATAGCTATTATTGTATATACTATAATCACTGTTTTACATTTTCTTTTTTCTTTTTCCAATCTGGAATAATCTATTTCCAGATGTGGGAAATTAAATGGATAATTCACCAAGAAATGGACATTCTGTCATCCTTCAACCTCAGGAATGTTTCAACTGCTTTTTTGTCCATCCAATGAAAGTCAATATGGTCCAAAGGAATGCTGAAGTCTATTGACTTTGACTGCATGGATAAAAAAAGAGATTGTTTTCCCTCTATGTTCCACAGAAGAAAATAAGTCATCCAGGTTGAGCAAATGATGACAGAACATCTTTGAGTGAACTAACCTTTTAACATGATTATTTCCCAAGGATTATCACAGTATCTCAACATTTTCTTTAGAAGGGAAAGGAGAGTCACTCAGGGTTTGTACATACCGACAGGAGTCGAAGAGCTTCTCAGGGTAATTAACACCATCAAATTATAATGTTTTTCTTAATATTACTTAAACCACATGAATCACTGCTGTTTTCTTCTGTCTTTGCCTTTTCCATTGAATTTCAGTTGCTGTCCCATTCCCATCTTGAAAGAATTGATGGAAATTCCAGAATGTGGAGTGAATTAAGTATATAATTAAAAACTGATATTTCTTTATTTATTGGGTGAAGCCTTGTCCTTCACATAGTCTTCTCAAAGTTGAACATAGTGTCTCTACTCATTCTCATGACTCAGTGACTCCGGGCTGGAGTCCTCCTCTTCGGTCAGGGTTTCCTTCCTGGTAAAGGTAGCAGCTAAAGTAACACTAAGTCTTGGCTTGACAGGGGCCATTTCATTCAGTCCAATGATGTTCTTATTTACCAGAGTGGTCTTGTCCATTATTTCAGCACTGTGCTTGGCCACCACTGCATCCATGAAATCATATTTAGCCGACAAAGTGCCGCTCTCAAACAGGTACTTAAACAGATATGAGAAAGCCACATTGCTTAGGAACGAGGCCAGCATGGAAGCTGTCTTAAAGGGAAACCTCTGCAACACCAAGTATTCCACCTCCTTGGTCACATGGTGGACCTTCTCCTCAATGGTCCATCCGGGGTAATAGATGAATGGAGGCAGTTTGAGATATGGTTCCCCTCCACCAATTCGCAGGATCAATCCAAAGACGTATCCAGCCACTGAGCCATAGGTGTTCGTACCACGGATGAAAAGAACACAGAGGAGTTGGGGGAAGATAATGACGTAGACCAGGTCAGAGCTCAAGTACCATAAACCATAGACTGTTCCGGTCAGGAGAGCCATGGCCGTCGCTAGAGCCCCAAACACAAAAATAGTGATCCGCATGACCCACACGATCTCACGGTCAGAAGCCTTGAAAGCAGTACAAAGATGACAATTAGAGAGATAATAAAATCATACAAGATATGACAAATGAGAATTTCGATTTGATTAGGTTGATTAATTTGCAGGTTTTAAAAAACCGACACTCACTTTTATTATACAGTAAAAGTCAAAAGTTTTTTTGGATGCCATTGACTCATGGACAACAACAGCTGAGACAATCTGCTAAATATCTTCTTTTTTGTTTCGCAGAAGAATGAGAGTCGTACAGTCCTTGAATGACATTTGTGTAAGCATGATGACTGATAATTGTTATTATTGGGTGACCTATCCCTTGAATGACTTTATCCATAGATTAGTATGCATTTCTATTGTTGTTTTCCAAAAGAAAGAAAAAGGTTTTGCTGCTTTTTTCCTCATGTTTTCTGGTGCAAATACTCAAACCAATGCTACTTAGCAGAATTTGAGTAACTTTAGTTGGAATCTGTGTGTTCAGGAGTATCTCTTGAAGGTAAGAAGTTCCTCACTCAGAACTCAGTCATCCAATGCATAATTTTGCTGAAATTTTACACATTAAGACAAAAATCTTCAGGTATACTGGCAACTTTCAGCCAGAACATTGTTTGGTAAGTGTACAGACATTTCTTTTAGCCTTTAACCTAAATCAAAATGGTAACACTTTATTTTAAGGTGTCCTCATTACACATTACATGTCCCTATTATTATAATAACAATAGATTATGCATAATTACATGCAAATAAGCCTAAATCAAACCCTAATCCTAACCCTAACCATATAGTAAGTACATTTAGATAATTAATATTGCTCATTACTTATACTAAATACAGGTAAAACAACATTGAAGATACACAGATCTGCTAGTGTGGTAAGAAAAATAAACTTTATTTTGATAAATGTAGCTTCTTCTCAAGTAAATGTATTTTTATTAAAAAATGTTTGTACTTTTGCAGGTAATTCAATTAGACCGGCTCTCACCGATTGCCGGAAAGCGAGCTGGTAGATGTTCCTAGCGAACATGGAGCTGGCCGACAAAATGGATGAGTCAGCGGATGACATCACTGCAGCAGAAACGGCCCCCAGACCAAAAAAGGAGATATAGGCTGGACACAGGTGCTGTAGCACGATCGGTAGGATCATGTCAGACTGGTCCCTCTGCATGGGAGGAATTGGCCCATAGCTTGTCTGGTTCCAATCTGTGGAGTAGAACACACTTTCTACATACCGTGTAATAACCAGCATAAATTATTTTATTTTTTTTTCATCATACATGAGTCAAATACATGTTAAATGAAACATTCAATTTCAGATTCTTTTTACTTGCAATCCAAAAGCAACAAGCCTCGCTTGATTAGACCGTTATTCCCAATAAGATATGTAATAAGTGACTGGCTGTGTCTTTGATGCTGAAAGTCTGTTGATTAAATCTGGGTGCTGTGTGCCTCCCTCAGATGTAATATTTACAGGGTTCATATCGTTAAATGGATAATCTGTTAATAATGTATGAGGGAGACCAGCTGTTGTTATTTACTCGTTTCTTTAGTGATCTGAAGGGAACATGGTTTCCACCCGGGGCTGATACAGCCTGGAGAACACCTCCCACAACACACCAGAGCAAATCAGACTTTCTCCCTAATAATCAGAAATAAGTGATTACATAATTAGAATTACTGTCAGTATATACTAAATGCAGTACACTCTCAAAGGGAAAATGCCGTTAGGCTTTAGGACAAGGAAATGTGTTATACAGGAAACAATGTGAAAAATGCTTTGATGCACATTTTTAATTTGGCTGAGCAGTGAATAATTATTCAGGGTGAGGGGATGAGGAGAAAATACAACATAATTAGTGGATAATTAGGATCATTTTTGTAAGCTATAGGAAGTTTTATTCCTTAAACAGTGAGCTTTTCCCTTTTTTTGCACTTGAACAGATCTAACAAACAGTAAGTAGATACAGCCTATAAATCAGACTAATTAGACTGCTTGGAATACTTTGTTAGCAACTGCTTATTCTTTATCGAAATGCATATACAGTAGCTATAAATAATCTATAAATGAACTGTTTTTGTAAAGTCCACAGGAAATTAAGTTGCAATTACGTATTGAAACATCTATCCAAAAATAAAAAAATAAAATTCATTTTCATGTAAATTATAATTTGCAACAGCAGGGTTATTATAATTAAGTAAACTAACAACATCAAAAACATTTGTGGTATATTCCATTTTTTATTATATTTAAATTTGAGCTGAAATATAATTGTATAAAAAGCTTATTTGATTTAAACACTTCTCACTTCTACATTTAAGCTGATTTAAAATAACCAAAATGGAGGTCAACATTTATAAAAAACTATATAGAAAATAAACAAACACTAATAAATGAAAACAGAAAAGCAAAGCTAATTCAATATATTAGAAGTCAAAGCCTACATAGTATATTAATGATACTAGAATATCACTGTATACGCAAAAGAGGAGGAATTATTGTCCTTCCGTCATGCCAGTGCAGACGTCATCAAAAAACAGATTGTTCTGCGGAGGAAGGGAAGTTAATGTTGATTGAAGATTTCAAGGGCGTTTTTTTTTTTTTTTTTTTTTTTTTTTGTGTGAACTGCTAGATTATTTAAAATAAATACAATACTATATGATAACTTTAGTATTACAGATTAGGGTTACACTTTTCTCATGGTATCATTGTTACCGTATTTTACCGTAGAGTTAGTGTTCAGTCAAAGGTTATTTTCATGTAATTAAGCACTATTCACTGTTATTATCATAACACATAACATGTTTTGCCTTACCTGTGGAAGCCCCTATGGCTCCGATCAGGACAGAGGGAATAGCCATGATGATACAACCAAAGGCAGCCAGGAAGGAGAGGACTTGAGCATAGGTAGCTGAAGAGGCAGAAAGAACCCTTTGAAAATAGACCTGCCAGGGAATCCCCCCCAACATCTAGAAACAGAAACATCATTGTAAATACAGACTCCAGACAGCAGGATACAGACATCACGATATAAACATCAAGAGTGCATTGTAGCGTTACAACATTAAAGCTAAATTTAAATATGGCAACCTACAGGACAAGAGTGACTTGACTAGACCAGTATCACACTTTATTCACCCTCGGGTCTTATTTAGTTTTCCTCCCTACGAATGATTGCATTGTTCACTAAAGTGAGAAATTAGGTTTGGCCCTTCAGAATCAACAATTCTCCATTGGCAAAAAAAAAAACATTGTGTCTCCATCCCATCATGCTACAGTGGGTTGTCCACTCACTAGAAGGCAGAAGTTGTCAGCCCACATCCATTTGTCAGGAGTTTCTATCTTCCCAAGCCATGCAGTCTGATTAGCATGGAGCTGCTTCACTGCTGTCACTCCGATGTCAGACACAGCTGGGTTTGAGAGCGCAAAAGGGACGCTTACCCACTATAAAGACAACATATTCTGCTCTATTACCATGTAATAGACCATACATAACATTGTAATAACATTGTAATACTCTATTTGTTGCAGGCGCTAGTAAAAACTAGTCAATTAGATTTTGAGCATTAAACATTTTTAATTTGAATTTGAATTCTGTTCAATTAATAATGTTATATTAATAATGTAATAATAATTTAAAAAGTGAAATTAAAAATTAAAGTGAAATCATACATTCAATACTGAATAATATTAATTTTCTACATGTACTTACTATATACGGGCAGAGTTAGGATTACGGTTTGGCTTAGGGTTACTTGCATGTAATTATGCAGAATTTATTTTTTTTATAATAGCAAGTACATGTTACACGTGTAACAAGGACACCTTAAAATAAAGTGTTAACATGAAAATCAATAATTAAAGGCCATCAATACAAACATTTGATTTCTTCTTTTTGCTTTATTCTTATTGCTTGTATCTATAAGGGTGGTTGATGAGCCGTTACTGTCAAAACTGCAGAGCAAACAGCCACTTTGATAAATCACAGAGCGTTACGTGCTGCTGAAGACCTGCAGATATAAATTAAGGGGAAAATGACACCTTTGATGACTTCATCGTGCGGTTCTGTGAAGCCTTACCAGTCCTAAAAAAATGCAGAAGAGCTGGACAACATCAGTGTAGGCCACTGAATACAGTCCCCCCACCAGCGTGTAGAAAATGGCAATAAAAGCCGAAATAATCACAGACATATTGATGTCGATGTCAATGATCACACTCAGTGTGGCCCCTATGATGCAAACAAAGTATGCTTAATTAAAGCTTTGCTTTATTATAGAATATGTCCTAATACAACAATGAAATAACAAATGACCGATTGCCTCTCTTTGCTTACCAAGGGCAGATAAAATGGCGGCTGACCAAAACATTTCCCCCATTAGTGCAGGGATGAATAGCAGACCACCCATCCTTTTTCCATACAGTTGCTGGAAGGGGTCAAGCATGGTGACGTAACCCCGGGAGCGCATGGGTTTAGCAAAGAAAAGGCCACCTTGATGTGAATCAATTCATAGAAATTATATATCTGACAGATACTTGCATCTAGTTCTGATAACTTTAACACTGAAACTATGTTTCTATCAAAGCTGCATACACATGACATACCCAAAACCAGGCTGAGCGCATATCCAAAGGGAGCCTGTGCCCATGCCAAGCCGTACCCGGGTAGATAAACATTCTCTGCTGTGCCGTTGATATAACCCCCTCCGACCCAAGTTGCTGGAATGAGAATGAGAGATTATTCAAACTGACTCGTCTTAAAAGAATATATAGTTAGTATATATTGATTACGTACAACATCGATCAAATTAAAGTTAAAAAATGCTGTAAAATCATTGTTCATTGTTAATTCAAGTTAACCAAAAAATGTACAGTAACATTTTTAAAATCAAAGTCGCATCTGTTAACATTAGTAAATGCACTTTAACATCAGTGAACAATTGCTGTAAATGCTGTAAGAAACAATGTTAGTTGATAATTGCTGTAAGATCAAGCTCAAGATAACAAATAAGGTTGTGTGTGGAAAAATAACCTAATTCGTAACATAAATTATGAAATAATTAGTATGTACAATATATGGATGGGGAAAGAAGGAGAAGAAGAAGAAGAAACAGGTATATAGACAGAAAAGAACCATTTCATCTTTTAAAAAGTATGTAGCCCAGTGAACTTGGTTATAATACAACAATAAAATAAAAATATTTAATACATATACATAATTTAGGCCTACAAATTTCTGAATGTCTATTATTTATTTATTTGTTTGTTTCGCACTCTGTGGGTTTGCTTTTTTAAATCAAAGAGTCAATGTTTCTTCGTTCAGTGATTGTTTATTTAGCATCTCTAAAAGAAAGATATCAAGATACATCTCATCATGATTTTACTTTCTAATATATATAGCCTATACAGGTAGTATATTTTGGTTAGATACGTAAATCTCTAAAGATGTAAAAAATAAAACGCCATCCATGTTATATTATATATGCATACAGTAAAGCGCAGTTTTTTTAGTTCTCCCTGAAACTCACCAGTCATGGTAAATGCGCCAACAAATAATCCAATATCCCTTCCGCCGACCATAATGATCTCACTGCGATCAGCTCCCTCCACCACGCCGGAACTCTTGTTTTTCCATGCTGCCCAGATTCCCACTACAAGGATCAGCAAGTAGAAGATGACAATCGCCACCAACCCCTCCACATGGATGTTCATCTTCTCTCTGCTAAAGTCGTTGTATCTCTAAAGAACCGAAATTCATTGAGACCTAAGGAAAAGAGACCTAAACAGGCATGCAAGAAAAAACGGAGAGCGTTACCAAAAAAACAAAAATTAAAATAAATCAATCAGTCAATCTACTGTGCTTCTAAACACAAAGAATATGCAGAATTAAGAATTTAACTTTCAAATGCCTATTTATAGTCTTTCAATCACTTTATGCTTTTTAACAGTTCATGGTCAAATCCGAAGATTTCATGTTTCTGGTTTAGGTGAGGCAAAAATACCAACTATTTCATTATTTTATAACATAAAAGTGCCTCACCTTTGTGAATCAGCCGCCCGCCACTCAACTGCCACCAACAGTGCAAAAAAAGAGCCTAACTATCGCCTCAGGAGAAGAGCAGTACAGCACATTTCCGAGTCAGCCAAACTTACTGTGAATCTTATAGGAGCAGGTTTCGTCAGAGGGTAGATGAACGTCAGAGAGATGTGAATGGGGGCTATTTATGAATAAAGATGTCAGATCGTGCAAATGAGCCGCGCGTCACTGGAGGTTATCCAGTCAACTGAAAATCGCTAGACTGGGGGAAACAGCTGTAAATCAACAGTACTGAAATATACAGCTTCCATTCATGTATTTTCCTTGACTGCTGTTTTGTGGCAGCCTGTCTGAGTATGAGCGGAGCAGCAAGCGCTGGCGCTGTCCAGAGTGCTGAGAACAACCAGAAGCGCCCCAGACGCCACCCAAACACTCCAAACTCAAGTGTATTGTGAAAAGACTAAATGAAAGAGTCAGAAGCTGATCAAACTGAAAAGCACTGACAGTAAAAATGTTTAATGAACAGGACAGTACCCAATGCAACAGTGTTTTTTGCTGACGCAGGCTAATTTTACACGTTTTACGCATGTCTTTCTTTGTTTTACATTTTTCTATAAAGAGGCTAATCGCAAGGCATTTAATAAATCCACCTTTGCTCATTTAGTTTCTAAGAGAGCTTGTAGCCTATGGTTTAGGGTCTTAACAGATAACCAATGTATTTAACTGAAGAATTCAAATCATCGAGAATCGTAGGAGTGCTGTTTTCATGGTTTCGCAGTTCGCACAGAATTGAATTCTTGACATTCTGCCACCCAGCGGCTAAGATTTGAAGCCTTTGGACGCTTTCCCAGTGGCTTATATTGGTCCTGTGTGCTAAAGTTAGCGAGCTACAGGTTAATAATTTTAATTCAACGCGAAAGTAGAAAATAAAAACAGAACTAGTAAACAGAATATAAATTCAGGTAGGAAACTTCACAATTGTCTACAGTCAGTTTTTGGTGCTTGTACAGCAGTGGCATCCATTATTAAATCTAATTTTAGGCATTATTCATGGGTAAGGTTTGGTTTAGGTGTAGAGATATGGTCAAGACATTTTTGGATTAAAATGCTCCAGGATCAACAAAATGTTGACCTAGGAACACGAACTCAGGACGAGCGGATAGAAATATCTGTTTTAGGTTTATACGATCAGGGTTAGATGCTTCTGCAGCCTTGTTTCCCACTTATTTTAGGAATAAATTATGGGTAAAGTTAGGTTTAGGGGTAGGGATTGGGTTAAACCTATATTTGTGGACAGGAATGTAAATCCAGGACCAACAAAAGTTGTTACTTCAAAATCACGGCGACCATTTTTACAAATTTTACGCGGTATCCAAATTGGTGATGAAAGCTTTTATAGGCACTGGACATTACATCCAACTTGCAGAGACAGGCTTTCCACCTGAATCTGAAGAATTTGAGACTTTTTTTTTTTGGCCATTAATAGCATCTCTTTAAGTTTGACAGCTCGGCGTTTAATTATGCGCGGAGGTGTATAAACAGGCTATTCTGATATGTAACTCATTTCCTCAAAAAAAATAAGACTCCGTTATCTTCCTCGAAATGCACAATGCAACTCTCCAAACGAACCAATTTAAAGGTAGCTAGATATCTTCCACCTACTCAGACAAGTCGACTAATTTAACTGGTATCATTTTGACAGCCTGCCGAGCAAGTCCCAATTATAAGCAGACGGGTTCGAGCATGTTCCTGTTCAGATGCTGGGAGTTCTTTGTAGTTTAGAAAAGGCTTGGTCAAGATCCCTCAACAGTTTTCAAAAGCAAATGTGTCTTTTTCTGGCACAGGTTCTAAAAACTAATAGGAACTGATTTCAAGGAAAACGTTTAAAAAAAGGTAGAAGGAGAATAAAGGTTGTTAAAAAGTCTGATAGGAGAATGACTAGGTATTTTACATTTTTCATTTGTTTATCTGGAATCACTTGAAATAAAGTGTCGTATCCTGATGATTTCTTCTAGATCCCTCGGTGCAGGGGAACAGTCACGGTGCGCAGATTTTGCTCAGCTAATGAGCACACTTCACATCTGTTTCGTGTTCTTTGAAGTGTGTCACTGAGAGATAAACATGCACTTTTTTTCCATGGACAAATGAACAGCAGATTTGACAAAACTGTTAGCAATAATAATAACAATGAGCAAAATCGATTTAAAACGTGTATTCACAAGCTTAGATGCGATACATTTGTCATCATTTAAAATAAAAATAATTTTAGGAAGATAAAGTATAAAGAACGAGAACATTTCATCTCGTGTTTTAACTACCTTAACTATCTTTCAGCGGTGAATTATAGAATATAGTGTTACTGCCATCTAGAGGAAGAAGGGGGAACTAACCAGCGGCCCATTTCTTGTAAGCGGTGACTGCATTTCGGTTTTGTATGATACAGCTGACGTAAAAGAAACTATACATATGTTCAGGGTGCAGAGGGTGAAAAACAAAGTTTACAAAGGGAGATGGTAAGTGGCAAGCGGTGGACACTTAGAAGCTACAGGGTCCCGCTTCAGCCTCACGTCTGTTACGCATGGCTAAACGAGACGATCTGACACCGCGCACGGAGCTCAGAGTCTCCTCTGTGTTTTAGAACTGCTGTCACTTCTTCTCGGGAATCTGCACAGTCTGTCTCCAGTGCTGCCGCTTCACTGGCACCAGACGGGAGATGGAAATACAGCACATTTTCCATTTGCTGTTAGATTAAAGGGACGGTCCGCCTACAAATTAAAATTCAGTTATCAACTCCTTACTATTTAGTCAGACTAAACCCGCATTATTTCTGTAAAAGAGGATAATATGAGGTTGTTTGGGTTGCAACCCAGTATGAAGAAGGTTAACTATGAATTTTACTGCATGGAAGGAGGAAAACTGAGACATTTATTTTATTGTCTTTTTTTTTTTTTCTTCAAAGAAAAATGATGACAGAATTTTTATTTCTGGGACAAAATCAGTCACTCTTTTCTTTTAATGCTATTACATGAACTTAAAATTGGCTGCTTTTCAGCTATGGTGTTTGAGATGGGTATGAGTGAATAAATAATAATAAAAAAAAAAACATTACTTTGCAATAGCAACTACTCAGACAAACTTGGCTGGATTCAAATTTTGCAAAAAGTGATAGTGCTGCATTCCTTTTAGATACATTTTTCAAATATAACAGGTACAGAAACCAGATTCAATTCTGATAAAAAAGCTGCTTACACAGAATTCTGATATAAACAAAACTGTCTGTGTTTATATTGTATGTGACCAGAAAACCAGGCACAAGGGTCAATTTAGATTTATACATCATCTTACAGCTGAATAAATAAGCTTTTCCAACTGGTGTATGGTTTGTTAGAACAGGACAATAATTGGCTGTGATAAAACTACTACTATTAAGTTCAGACATTTTTATGATAGGACATTTACAATATATCTTCATTTGACATGATCTTTACCTACTTATTATCCTAATAATTTTGGCATAAAAGATCAATAAAATGTTTTTCTGGCTACTGGTACAGATGCTACTTAAGACTGGTCACAAATACTGTCAGTGTGTACATTAGTGGTAAGGATTCTACAATGACTGTTTCTGGTCACATGGTTACGTCAGTGGACGGCGATATTGCTTTTGTGCAAGGAGCAAATCACTGAGTCATTACTTTAGATGTTTCTTTCAGAAACAAAAGCAAGCATCACGCAGCATAGATCCTGTTTTGGTTTTGTTTGGAATTAATGTCTTTGACTGAGAAAATTAATGAAAGTAAATGCCAATACTGGGTCTAAAATGTAAGGAGCCATTTCAATATACTCAACAACAGCAATATCACACTGGTATTTGTGCAGCTGTTCTGTTGATGATGCTTAAATCAACACACATAATGAAATGATATGAAGCTCCAGCTGACGTCTCAAATGACAGCATCGTGCAGTCTTGGCACCACTAAGTATCACAGTAGCCGGAAAAGACATAAAACGAGCATGATTCCATAAAATCGGCAGATGGCACTATGATTAGATGAGATTTTTCAGTAGCCTATATGACCGTGCTGATGTTGTGGTCTTAATGATCAAGGGCATTAGATTTTACACAACTATAACCACAGCCATGGTTCAACCACCCCACAACAGATGTCCTTCAAACAGTTCAGACTCAAAGAGCTCCGGCCACGCTGATCATTTAAAGAGAAAGAAGGATGAAGCTATGTGCCATACTGGGCATTGACTAGTCAGTTGATTATTAAAAAAATATAAATAAATAAATAGATAGAGACACACATACTATATAGAGAAGAGATAACCTTCATCCACAGACTGAGTCTCAGATTGTGTTTATTCTTTAAACATTCTATTACAAGATCCCTTATTAATGAATAAAACAGCAAGGAAAAAAAAAGACATTGCTAAAAATCAAATAAATGTTTGGCTTGGAAAATTGAGTTAATATGTGAAAACGCACTTTGTCTAGATAAAACACAAGACAAAAATGCAGCAACGTTTTCTTTACTTATGCTTTTAAAACAAAATCTTTATGTAAAATAAATAACTCCAAAACAAAGACGAAAGCTTCCTTTGTGAGTTTTGAGGTGTCAATTTTTCATTTTCATGCTGTTCAGAGGCAACATGCATACAATGCATGGAAAAGTAAATCATAGCAAAATAATGACTAATGTATATCACTATAGTAACAAGCTTGACCAATTTGACATTTCAAAGCAACGGGATAAACATTGCAGGGAAATGTTATATATCTATTCAAAAACATAGCTAAGATATAAAATATTAAGTCATTGTGCTCTGCTGTCTGAGAAACCTGTTACAGTGAGTTTCACAACAGAGATTACAGCATTGGCAGCCAAAAAATGTAGTGCAGTTCATCAGGAAAGAAGTGTAGTGTATTCATCAAGATTAAATACAAATTTACAACTGATATTAACAGTTCGGGGGATCAAAAGTGGTGAAATGTTTTTGATCTTATTACTCATTTGGAGGTAGTCAGAAATGTATATAACTAAATTTAAGTTTTTTAATTCAAATGTTTTCATGCTTCCTGGACAACAGGGAATCTGTCAATCAATTATTTAAAAGCAAAAAAAAAAAAAAACAACTGCCAGAATAATGTTTAAAAATAAAAGTCTCAACTCACCACTTGTGATCAGATCAACTGAGATGGATGTGCATCTACCCAATGCAAAAAGGGCAATAATCAAAGCTACGGTGGCCCAGTAGTGAACAACACAACGCAAACATAAGCTCACAGCACAACGGAAATGCTAACAACCACTAGGGGGCAGTTGGTCTGCAGAAACGGCTACTGAGTGAGGTACTTGCGAGAACTGCGAGCTGTGTTGCTAGTAAAACTGAACGGACAATGCATCGCAAACTGGAGGATGGTTTTAATGTCACCAAAAGAGGACATGCGCACAATAGCCGTTTCTGCAGACCAACTGCCCCCTAGTGGTCAGGAGCATTTCCGTTGTGCTGCGGCAGGTGCTCTATGCTATGTTGCAGGATTTTAGCTCGATTTCATTTTTATCTCAAACCGTATGCATCACCCGATCAAGGGGTGATGCATATGGTTTGAGATAAAAATGAAATAGAGCTAAAATCCTGTAACATCACATAGAGCACCTTTAATGTCGTTGTGTTGTGAATTTATGTTTGCGTTTTTAATTCTGTTGTGCTGTAAGCTTGTTTTTTTTTATTATTATTTAGTTGTGTTGCAAGTTTTTATTTGCTTTTTTAATTCTGTTGTGTTGTGCACTACTGGGCCACCGTACAAAGCCAAATAGTGTATTACACAACCAATCTAATTGATTTTAATGTCAGCACAAAAGGTGAAGATATTTTTTGTCTGGCTCCGCCATTGCAGCTGGTGACCTTGACTGTATTTATGTCTCAGGAGGGTTTTACGTTTTCATCGCTCTGATTTGATCTGTTAATGGGAGGGAAAAACAGAACAAGGATTTAAATCATTGTACATTTTGATGCCTTTTCAGACAAAACTAAGAATTGTTGCATTGACTGGACCAAACTAAAACACTGGGTAGAGGAGAACAGATGTCTGTGGACCTCAAACAACAAGAAGAGGGGGTCTGAGATCGTTTTGGGCTGCAAGCTTTGAGATACAATCATTTGTTGATTGAATTATTTGCCTTTGAATTTCTTCTATAAGGCCGAAATAAAGTGTCAATTGGTGCAGGAATAAATACAGTCCAAAAATGAGTTCTAACAGTCACAGTAAAATTTAACTGTACAATTAACCAAGGATCTCAACACATCTGTGAAATTTAACTTCAGTACTTACTGTGCAATTTGTTCTACGGGTGAAATAAAACAGAAGAATATAAAAGGCTTTGAACATTTTAAACATGTTTATGTGGTAGGCTATGTACATTTTTGGCACCTTTATTAAAAATAATTTCAGCTCATCTCTATAGAAACTAATAATTCAAAGATAATCTGGAAATTACATGCACAAACACGGAATAGGTGAATTTACCTTGCAGCCAGTCTACACCCTCCTGAAGACCTTCGCCTTTCACTGCATCACTTGCACTGTAATTTATTTAATATATATTAATTTAATATACTGCATGAGTATTACACACATCTACGTACACATATATATATATATATATATATATATATATATATATATATATTAA
>JAUMHP010000040.1:5772381-5784372 GCA_032361065.1 Enteromius trimaculatus | reverse complement strand
TACACACAAAAACTGCCAGATTTCACGCTCACGTTCGGATTTACTAACAATGAAATTAACGTGAGAATGTGTTAACAGTTATAAATAATTAACAAACTATTAACTGTTATTTAACAAGTAATTTATAACCCATTAACTAAAAGTTTATTAATGATCTATTAACTAGTTATAACATATAGTTATTATAAAGTGTTACCGAACCGGGAAATTGAATTATACAACTATTTAATTAAATGAACTGTTAATCAAATATATATCCCTACTTGCTGGGGAAAAACACATATGAAGAAGGTGTTAAAACAATAAAGGCTTTAAAACTTTACTATTACAGTAGATTGACTTCTTAAAATGACTTCTAAAGGATCATCTTAATCTGAAGACCTTAGTAATGGCTGCAGAAAACAATTCTAGCATTCACAATTTGTCAAATGTAATATTTTATGTGACTTAAATATTATATCGTTGGTTTAAACTTACATGCAGACAAACATCTCTACAAACAACATTAAAACATGGACAAGTATAAGTCAGACAAAACGTGAGGTAATGTTTTCAATCTTTAACTACCCCATCAGTCTCCATGGATCTGGTAGCTTAAGAGACGCATTAAAAGCTTCTCCTTCTCCCTCTCGCCGTCTCTCTCTTTCTCTCCAGTGTGCAGCCTAACTCATTTGATCTTTTCTATGCTCCAAACCATAGCAGCTCTTAAACACTCCCCGTCTTGGACTTAGACTCCACACTGAAAGATTCGCCAAGGCCCAGGAGAGCAGCCAGACGAGATGAGTTAAGTGGTACACACACACACACACACACACAAGCACGCTTACTTACACACATCATAGATGTAAGATAGCAGATCTCTTTCTGTAGTGTCTGTACCTCTCTATCTCTCTCACACACACAGACAGACAGAAACACATACACACTAGTTTTACTCTTATTTAAATTTGCTCCTCGGAGGTTGGTAATTCTCTATAGCCACAACATTACAGGCATTGATCTGTTTCTCTCTGACTCCAGACACCTTCTCCAGTAACAGGGCCATTCCCGGAGAGCTTCCCCAGCAGCATTTCGTCCTTATTGTGATGCAGGGAAACATGTTGTGTGCGCAGGACCTCTGTTAGCAAATTTTAAAGTCGGTATAGGCTTTTGGCAACTTTCCTAGCATGGAAAACAACTTCAATGTATAAATCATTAATGAGGGTTCTTACTTTTATTTAGATCTGTTGTAAACAAAGTCAACTTTTATTTCACTGAAATGGAGAGCATATATTATGGAAGTGCAAATAAAACAAGAAGTCATACAAATAAGCCACCAAACTGATCTGATATATATATATATATATATACTTCATGATTTCCACATTTAAGTCAATGTGAGATGCGGATCGCAACTCATTTAATTTTCAAAATAAGACATATTTTGAGGTGAAACAGAATTTTGCATAGGAGAAAATGTAGAGTGGGTCTTTTATCTTTTCAGAATTTATTGGAAATTAGTGTGCATTAAATTTCAAACAGAAAAAAAAAATGGTTCAAGATGTGAACTAAAAATGAACGACCTATTAGATAAAAAGCTTTATTTCAAACATGTTTCAATAAAAAACAAAAAAAAAACAAAAACAAACATAAAAAATTACAATAATTATCACTATACAATTTTTCTCAATAAAAAGCTATGAAGACTTCAATTCTATATTCTAATTCAATTATTTCTATATTTTAATATTAATAAAGGAAGTCTGAATTAGTGAAATAAAACTGAGGTTGCTAATATTTTTACAGATTTTGATGATGGACAAACATTTTAAACATGCATTTCTATATTATTATCAATTTTATCAGACAACCCAAATCTGTTTCTTGAATTGAAACAATGTCACTCATTAGATCATGCAGAAACTGAGAATTTTTATCTAATCTATTTAGATTTTAATTTTTTTAAGGAAAATTAATAGTCATGTTTCTACAACTTTGACTTTGGAGCAAAAAATTTGATTTAAAGTAAAAAAAATATAAAGATATGTAATTCATCACGATAATTATCGATTTTGAATTATCTAAAAATAAATATTGTGATACTTTTTTGGCCACATTGCCCAACCCCAAATTATTGTTTAAATATAAAATAAATAAATAACGTCAGACAGTAGACTGTTTTTTTTATTATTTTCCCCCATTTTGCCCACCTGAAAGTCAAGAAAATTGGCACAGAAATGTGAAAGAAGTAAAAATGATGGTGGTTGAAAATATATTTGAAACATTTTGGAATAAAATGTATTGTTAGGGCTAATTTCACAGCTATCTTTTTTGTAGCTCAAATACACAAAATTAAAATATATTTTCACACTTTGAGCATAATTTGACAAAATTACAGCATGACTGGAGATGACACACAATACAACATTCATAAAAGCAGCATGAAAAACAACAAAAAACAAATGTGTTTTAACAAAAATCAACTCCTGGGAAATAAGAGTGTCCAAAGTAGAAGAAAGACCCTTTTATATCTATTTACCACTGTTACTCCAATTGTTCCTGTCCTTAGTGCTACTGCTCCTGATCTTATTACTAGTATTACTCTTATTATGACCTTTAACAAGAACCACAAGTATTGGTATTTTTACAAGACCCACGGCAGCTCTAATTAGGCCAACAGAAGAAGTAGATCTGCCTCAGTGAAGTGAAGACCAGTGATACCAAGAACGGTACGATTCTGCAGCATTTACCTTTCCCCAGAGGATCCACAGGCAGCCATGCTGCAGAACGGTTCAGCTCTCAATATCAAAGGATGCAAAGCAGGATGAGGCAGCGCTGGAGGCAGGCGTGATAACAAAGTGGTCATTTGGATCTAGGAAATTAGTTCAATTTTAATTTGCTCACATTGTAAAACGACTCCCGGTATGGCTCTTTATGATCCTTGTAATTACACAGTGGGAAAAAAAAAAACGAACATCGGCATGGGTGCACTGGGAAAATAAAAGCAAAAAAACATAAAAACAATACTACATTCACCTTTAATTAAGCTTCATTTTCAATAGTTTATTTGGTTTTATTTGAAATTAAGCCTTACACCACACAATCTCTGTAGCGTTTCAGGTGCTAAACGAGCCGTTTCCACTACTTTCACCTAAAAAGCAGTTGGCGGATCTGGCGATGTCCATAATTCAGTCTCGTACTTTCTAAAAAGCCAATTAAATACAACCCTCAGTGCCAGTTAATGGACTCCATAATGGCTATGTCAATATGAATATATATTTTTTCCCCTCAGTCAGACATGTATTGAGTATCAGCTGACATACTGTCTGAGCAGGGGGTTAGAACAGCAGGGGAGATGAACAGGAGACAGTAATTTAGAAAATCGAACCAATTCCCTGCAACCGCGGCTTTAAACTTTTCTAGAAAAAACAAAAAAACAAAAACGGCCGTGGCTCTGGGAATGAACCTTGGAAAAGTTGTTCAGCTGCCTGACCTCCAGTACAGGCTTTTGCTTAATGGTCATGTAGCACATAATAACAACGTCGAGGAGGGTTTAGGTGGTCCATTTGGAAGAAAGCGGAGTGTTTTATTATTCCGAGTGTGTCTGAATTGTTACGATGACAGACAGCGTAGAGAGTAAGTCTCTCTCTCTCTCCCCCAGCAATCATCCCATCTCAACGGCACTTTGCTTGCCCCCGAGGACAAGACCTTTATGACAGGAGGACAAGAAAGTGTCTATGTGGAAGATACAGTTCTAGAGATTCTTTCCCTCCTATTCTTTCTTCGTCTTTTCTCTGTCTCTCTTTTCCTCTTTTTCAATGACAGTTTTGGGGCATTTTGCAGCGCTGCTGTGTTTGTGTGCATAAGGTGTAAGGATAGGAGGAGACGGGAACCGAGAGAAAGGATTTTAGGAGAGAGCGAGGAAGAGATGTAGTCCCACAGGTAAACAATTTCATCGTTAGCACAGGGGACTGCCGGTAGAAAATGCAATTATGATTTCGTATGCGGTTTAAAATTCTCATTCGCCTTTAATGAATGGACTCAGAGCTAGTGACCCGACGGTGCAGAGCAGTCTAGGCCTCATCATCTCTCTTCTCTCTCTCTCTTGCCTTTTCTTGGTCTCTTTATCTCTCTCCTTCATTCTCTCTCTTTGTCCCTCCATCTGCCCACCTCCCTCTCTGTATCTCTCTGCTCTCTGTTGACAGTCTATCTGGGTATGGAAATAGGCATTGGAGATTGCCTCCAGCTGTATGTCAGTTCCCAGAGGAGGAAATAGACCCATGATAGCACAATTACTTAATACGTTAAAATGCTGGAAATAATAGCTTTGGTGTGCAAGGGAAACAAATCGGAGAGCTTTGATAGACAAAAAAAAAAAAAAGAGAAAGAAATTCAATCAGTGGTCCATTTCGGGCAGCCCCTGATCCTGCTGATTCCACTAATTTGCGCTATTTTTTCGCCTCAGCATTTAGATATACAAATCCCATTGAAGGGTTTTCCTGAATGCAAATCATATTTGTCAGTTAGCAGTTGGCAAACAAAGGGTAGAGTGACAGATTGGTGGAATATACTCAATGCTTCCTCACATGACAGTTTTACAAAATGCGGGGTATTAACAGTCATTATTCAATTTGGAAAGGCAGTCTATAGTGAAAATTGTAATGGACTGCTAAATGTGTTCAGCGGCTTACGAGCGCGTGCTGCCTTCCTCCGACTTTTGCCCGGAGCGAATATTGAAAAAAGAATTATAAGCTTTGAGTTTTAGGACAAATGATTCATTTTTAATCTCCAGTTGGTATTTAAATGTTATAAATGTGATTTTCTACCTCTGCACGAGGAGACGCGTCTGTATTTTCTGCCTTATGCACAGCAATAAGCCTTCATTGAGCGGAGGAGAAATTCTGCTTTCCATTTATCTGTGTCAATTTGATGTACATTAAACTGGCTGCTAATGCAGAACTCGCTGTTCGGTCCTGTATGTAATGCTGCTGAGGTATTGCTGAGTTGTTGATATTGCAATTTCGCTCTATGTTCCATTGTGGAGGACATTTAACCCTGGGCTGCTCCAGGGGGGCCATACCTGCAAATAGTTTACTCACTAGTAGCACTGGTGGTATGGCGTTTATAAATATCTACCTTATTTTTAAAATATGAGTCATTCGTTTCCGGTAAAATTAAGTTGATTTCCTCACTGCAAATTAAGGTGGATAGCAGTACAAATATTTGCAGCACAAATCATAACCAAGCAGAAAACTATATATCGATGTACTGAGGCAAAATTGATTGTATATAGGCAATTTATTACTATTTTGATTACTGTTTGTAATTTAAGTATACATACTGTGAATGCGTTTCTGTTCTGATGCTTAAGTTTTGTATCTGTTATAAATTATTGTGGATTTTCAAAGATTAACACGTATACAGTATAGGCCTGTCACAACAACTACTTTTTCTGGGGTACTGTCCCAGAAAAAAATTGTGATTAGGGCTATTGAACTATTGAATATTTTAGTAATTAAGTATTCTACAGAAAATTCTGTTGATTAATCGAGTAATCGGATAAAACATTTATCTTTTTTTTTAAGAAAAACAACAGAAACTAAATTTTATTTTTTGATGATATTTATTTAATTTTTAATATTATAATATTAGGTAAAATATTATTATCATACAGTAAGTTCATGGCTGTGCATTTATAAACCCTATTCATTGCAATCGAACTAAAATTACCACACAAGTTGTATTGAGCACAGTATAGTGTAACTGGACGTTCACACCACGACGAGGTGTGTCCTCACCGCCAGCTTACATATAAGCCCCTCCACATCCGTCGTTCGGTTTCTTTGCTCATCACCATTGTTATTACTCTGCACTAGTCCGCGCTCGCACCCTCACATCAAAACACCGCCGTCTCCTTTCGCTTCTTGGGTGACATAACCGTACGTGCATTAAAATTTAATAATAGAGGCTTAAAAGAGGGACTGCCTCAATAATGTTTTGTAATCGAGTTGCTAAAGGAATCATTTCAGCCCTAATTGTGATAAATTATATTATACTGTAGTTGCAGGGCTGCTAGATCAAGCATAATGTCACTAGTTCTAAGTCTTTAGTTTCGTTCACGATTTCCTGTATGTCCTTATATGGTCTAGTTTCTGTTCTTGTTTAAGTTGATTGATTATCCTGTCCCACCTGTGCTCCTCACCTGTCCTGAGTTATCCCCAGTGTTTATAAACCTGTTGTGTTTTGTCCAGTACTCTCGATCGTTGAGGTTATATGAATGTTTGTAGTCTCTCTGTGTTTACCTGTTTGAATTAAAGTTGAGTTTAACTGGTACGCTGAGTACAGTACGATCGACCATAACAAACTGAGGAGGATGATCACACCAGAGGAAATCCTCCACAGACTCCTCAACGGGTTCACTCCTCTTCCCGGGCTTCACAAGCAACGGCCAGGAGGCCATCCTCCATTGCCCGGATCGCGCCTTGCCATTCGGCGGAATCAGCTCCTGAAGGTATACCAAATCCCTTCAGCTTATGGAGGTAGATCGGTGCCAGCACCCCAAAGAACTGCTCATTATGGCGTTACATCAGTGCCAAAATCCCGAAAGTGGTCCGGATTTCCGTGGTTCACAGCCCACAATGTAATGGACCGGAGCTGGATTTGTTGGCCGATATGCCAGATCTGATCCCCGCGGATCCCGTTCCGCCTATCCCGAATCGGGTTTCCAGATTTACAGCCAAGTGAGTCAATCTCGATTCCAGTCCCTAGTGTACAGTCCGGAGAGCTGATCCCGAATCCAGTACCTGAGTCACAACCAGTAGAGCCAATCCCTGATCCATTTCCTGAGTCACAGCCAGTAGAGACGATCCCAGATCCAGTTCCTGGGTCACAGCCAGTACAGCCAATCCCAGTTCCAGAGTCTCGGCCAGTAGAGCCGTTTCCGAATCCAGTTCCTAAGTCACAGGCAGTAGAGTCAATCCCAGTTCCAGAGTCTCAACCAGTAGAGCCGTTTCCGAATCCAGTTCCTGAGTCACAGCCAGTAGAGCCAATCCCCGATCCAGGTCCTGAGTCACAGCCAGTATAGCCAATCCCCGATTCCAGTTCCTGATCACAGCCAGTAGAGCCGATCCCGATTCCAGGTTCTGAGTCTTGGCCTGGGGAGCCAATCCTGATTCCAGTTCCAGAGTCTCAGCCAGGAGAGCCGATCCCGATTCGGTGTTCCAGAGTCTCAGCCCAGAAAGCCGATCCCGATTCCAGTCCCTGAATTATGGCTGGGAGAGCCATTCCCGATCCCAGTCCCTAGATTACAGCCAGGAATCCTGATCCCTGTCCCAGAGTTTCAGCCCGGAGTGCCAATCCCGATTCCAGCCCCTAGATTATGGCCAGAAGTGCTGATCTCGATTCCAGCTCCAGAGTCCACGCTGCAAGAGTGCCCTCCAGAGTCCACGCTGCAAAAGCCACAGCCCAGAGAAAAGAGAAGCCTCACCAAGAAAATGTAGAAAATTTAAGATATAGTGTCCCGCAGCAGCCGCAGGCAGCCCCTGATCCAGCACTGCTGCAGACAGTCCCTGATCCGCCGTGGCCTCCCGAACGTCATGATCTGCTGTGGCTACTCAAGGCTCCTGATCCGCCGTGGTCGCCCAAGGCTCCTGATCTGCCATGGCTGCCCAAGGCTACGATGCCATCCTGGAGGCACCGAGTTACTCTACCCCATACGGCCTCCAGGACGCCCACCCTCCAGGATGCACCTTCCGGGAGGGGGAGATAATGTCACGACCCTGTCTGTGTTCAATGTCACTAGTTCTATGTCTTTAGTTTCGTTCACGATTTCCTGTATGTCCATATGGTCTAGTTTCTGTTCTTGTTAAAGTTGATTGAATAGCTGTCCCACCTGTGCTCCTCACCTGTCCTTAGTTATCCCCAGTGTTTATAAGCCTGTTGTGTTTTGTCCAGTACTTGCGATCGTCAAGGTTATATGGATGTTTTAGTCTCTCTGTGTTTACCTGTTTTAATTAAAGTTGAGTTTAACTTTGAGTATGACTTCTTGAGTGCTTCCGCCGCATCCCTGACACAAATGAAAAAGATGACAGATTCCATAGTATTTGTTAACGACTAACACGGAAGAACAGGTAATCCAAAAATAGCACGCATGAGGTCCAAACATCAATAATCGAAAACAGGAACTTAAATACACAGACCAAAGTCATTTACAAGTTGTGATATGTTGAAAAGCACAAAAAAAATGTTGTTGTTTTTTATTTAATAAGGTGTGTAAACCCTTTGTCTCATTGGACAGATGATATGTTGGGTAAAGATGGTAAACACATAGAGTATTTTAGCACTGTGCACCTCATGTGAACTTCTGCTGAGGGTAAAACTAGTTCACATTATCAGTAGATCACACACACTCCACACAGAACACAATCGTCTGTTCTAATGAGACAAAGGGTTTACACACTTTATTAAATAAAAAAACAACAACATTTTTTTATGCTTTTCAACATATCACAACTTGTAAATGACTTGTAAATTAATTAACTAAACATAATAATCACTTGTTAATCATTTGTGAATGTTTTGTAGATGTACACTTCATCATTAACTAATAAATGACTTATAACTATCCGCTATTCTAAAGTGTTACCAATGACTGTAATAGAAAACAGTGCTGATGCCAGGTGAGGGTAATCTCCTTAAACTTTGAAAGGATACTAAAACAAAAATATAATTTTCTTGTTCTGACAGTCGATGACAAAGTTGTTTTTTTTTTTCCCATATTACATCTTTAATGTAAACCCATGATGGTCGTTTGATAAGTATGTACAGTAATTCTAAGAAAACAGGAATATCCATTTACTGTAAAATGAAATTAAAACATGATTCCAAACTACAAAAAATACATTTGCATAAATTAAATAATTACTAATCAAAAAATGAATGAAAATTGTTCTTGCACACATTTGTACAGTATGTTATTTCCATTCACAAAGGTTAAAATTAACTATAGCACAATCTTATAAAACTGTAGAGGCTCAGCATATAAGTATATCCTAAAACATGGCCACCTACTAAAGTTGTTTGAAACTACTTTTGACAGACTCTCTGTGCAGGTGAACACTATTTCTGATGCAATGCTTTTGTTCTCCTTCAGCTCACAAACATGTCTTTGGCATTTCTCTCTTAAATTTCTGTTCTACTCATTTTTCCTTCTTTCATCACCTCTTTTTCCCTGGTTCCTCATTGTACATTCTGCCTTACTCCAATCGTCCACCTCCCACACCCAACTCTCCTCCCATCAACCATTTCTTTTTTTCCCTCCACCCTTCGTCATTAAACTTTAAGCTCGCACTGTATTTTTTTCTCCCCCTTTTTTACCATGAGTCCATTTTTTGCTGCGTAGAATTAAAGAGAAGAAAAACAAAGTTAATGAATTCTTAATGAGGAGCACCGAGGCTGGAGGTGACACAGGGGAAAAATACTTCCCGCCCCCTGATTGATGATCATAAAAGAACATCCAAATAAACCAAACCAAGTGATTTATTTCCTGCTGCGTAGGACCTCAGCCACTGGCGTATACTGGAACCATATTTGACAGACACCGAGAGACAAAGCGTTCCACTACAGCCATCAGTTAAATCTTAACTGCAGGGTCCTTAGGCTGCCGTGGTTAGACATTTGCTTTTGACAGTCCAAGGAAGTGCTCCGGTCGTCTGGTAGATCTAGCTTCAGGGATTTGAAAGATGGATGCACGCAGGCCATGGAAATATAAGTGTGGCTTAAGTAGGCATGACAGGGTAAACGACGACCTGATGCAAAAACCTTACATTGCTCAGCAGTCACTACCAATTACCTTAATTATTTTAGTGGCCAACCTCTGACCTAGACTTAAAAGTGCTATTCCAGAGAGAAAACACGCTGTGGCACAAAGTTCTGACAAGCTAAATGAACATTTAACAGCCTTAACGAGCTCCTTAACACATACTGGCATTCAGTCGATTTGGATTCAATTATCATTTATGGTGCAATCAAATCTAGGCCTGTTTAGAGAGTGTAATAGGCTCCTAATTGAGAATGATAGTGTTATGCAATGGGCATTTGAACTTTGTGCTGTTAAGACATTTAGAAGCACCATTAGGCACGTACAAATTAGCAAAATACAACTAAAGCTGAAAGTCTGAGCATCTTGATACAAATTAGTACTTTAATGTCAGCTTTTTTGGGTCTGCTGAATCATACAAAAGCAATATTTTCAGCATTTGTTTTATGCACTTTTATTTGCATAATAAGACACTGTGCAGAGTTGTTTGGGTGAAATTTGGAACAACTTTGTTATTTGATGCTGTTCCCTAAACCCTGAACATTCCAACACAGTCTCATGATCAATTTGTACATATTCCTACGAGTTGCCAAATTCATGCCGATTCATACTAATTTCTACGACCTAATTCATACGATTTTGTATGATTTGTCTAAAACCCTGTTATGAGTAGGTTTAGGGGTGGGGTCAAGTTTAGGTCATTCGTGCAAATTCATACGAATTGACAACTTGTAAAATACGATTTAGAAGAAATCGTATGAACTCATATGAATGATGTCGTACAAATTTGCACGAATTAGCCATCTCGTAAAAATATATGTATGACTTGCTGTAAAATCAGGTTGAACATTCTCTCTCTCATATAATGGAGAGAGATATTTTGGAGAAGTGGGCATCCTAACTGCAGATTGTGAGATATATAACTGTTGTATCAATTAAAAAATTTCCCTGAGGTGCAAAAGAGCCTAAAAGGCCCTGTGCTCAGTGCACATTACTGCAGGGATCAATCCATAGCGACCGAGGGAAGAAACACAATGAGGATGGCATCTGAAATGAGTCCAAACAAATATTAACTGCAAGCTTCTTAATGTATAAATGAAACCAAAATGTTTACCTCGAAGCACTGAAAGCTCAAGATATTTATAAATATTAAATTTGTATAAAAATACTGACTGATTCAATCTACAGCAGTTAGAAGCAAGAAAATGTTTTAGTGTGATTATGTTTAAAGTATATGTTATATTTATAAAGTATTTTTGCAGGAAAAAAAAAACTACCTGGTCTCCAGGCATAAAAGTGAGACACGAAATATGTACCAAGTACATACAGCATCACTGCAGTTTCCAAAATAAATGAACACTAGAGGCAGTACTCAAATTTACAGAGTTTCAATTAATAAAGTGTGTAATTTTTTTACAATAACTTTTGTTTTGTTTAAATTATGTTATGATTTCAGAACAATAGTAATATGCTGAAATGTGCTTTTAAATGCTTTTAAAACCTGATTTTACCAAGTGCAACATATCCCTGAGTCAACACCTTTGTTAACCCTGGGACAACATTGTGATTAATCCATGAGATTCGAAGAAACAGTTTACAGTTTTTCTTTAAAGTTTAGGCTTACAATCAGTGTTTGGTACTTCAGTGTCAGTCATCTATCATTTCCTCTGATTTTAGGCATTAAAACTATGTTTTTGCATTAAAATGTTGCACAAAATATGTTGACCTAGGGACACATTGAACTTGGCAAAATCACGACATGGGTTAGCATACTAAAGCAACGTAATAAAAACACAGAAATATGTACCTATGTCAATGGAAAAAAGGTACCAGGGTTCGCATACTGAACCTGTGTTTTAGTGGCAATCAGTGGACATTTCTCTTTGAAACTGAGACGAAATCTGTGGTAAGGCACGTAAAAACAATGTTGCACAAAATGTACACAAAGGTATATAATTTTTTATGAGACCAGGTTGAAAAAAAAACTTGATACATTAAAGAGGTTAAAGCTATAGACATACTGTAACAGTCTGAGTTTGTTTTGTTCTTTGTATTTGGTTTAGTCCCATGTCATGTGATGTATGTTTCTCCCCATGTGCTTCCCTGACCTAGTTTGAGTTGTGTATTTCCTTCACCTGTGTTTTTCCCCAGCTGTGTCTTGTCTTGTAATCAGTGTCTGTATAAAACCCATGTCT
>JAUMHP010000040.1:5749241-5759675 GCA_032361065.1 Enteromius trimaculatus | reverse complement strand
GACTCTATCATATCATTTTCTGTTTTCTCTTTATTTTTATGCATGCTTGTTGCACCTCATGAAGCTGATTTGGCTTTTTTAATTTATAATATTATACCAAATCTCTTTAAAAAAAAAAAAAAAACATTCTGATAAATCAGAAATCATAGTTTTGAATCTTTTATCTCCTGTCTGTCTGGCTGTGCTTATCCCTCCCCCTTGCTGATGCTATTCAGCACACCAGCTCTATCCCTAAACACTGCTGCTAATATTTACACATCAGATCAGCATGATGAATGATGCAAGTTTGACGGGGCAATAATGGATGGGCGAGCTATGATGGCCTATGGCCAGCCGTTTATCACTCTGAGGGGCCTGACTGGGTCTTCTGAATATCAACACAAGCAGCTTTGAAAGGAAGCAGAACTGCTTCACATTCTACGTCAGTTGACTATATGGATTTATACAGGATTTATGAGAGGGGCTTCAACAGGATTTGGTGAACAATGTGTAGGAATCTGAGGGGGGATGTGTCGAGTGTGTGCACAACTTATGGGTATTTATGCACGCCGGCATCTGTATACGACTGGTTTCCCACGGAGGTGTTAGATGAGACGAAAAAAAAAAAAAAACAACCAAGTTATTCTGTAGCCATACTGTGTCTTGTTAAGTATAAACACACACACACACAAACGCTTACGGGTAAACAATGTCTGAACGCACATTTCATTTCATACGCATCACTCCACTTGCTGAGAATTAAAGCCTCTGCAAGACAACAGACACACTACCTACGGCAATAATATTCCATTAAAGGTAATCAACTTGTATTTTTTTTTAAAAACAGAAGGCCAGGGGGAGCATTTACTATCACCTTTCAAACTTGACAAGATATCATCTCCACCCCACTAGGGAGTAGACCTCTGGTCGAAGTTTGTTGACAGCCTTTTGAAAATAAATGAATGCTTATGTAATTTGCATTTCCATATGCAATTGCTTTCCTTACAACCTAAAGCGGTGATTTATTTTCAAATATCTCTGTCTCTTTGAACAACAGTGTTGGGGAATAACTACTTTGCATGAATAACAGTAGTGATGCTGCTAATTTAAAGGGATAGTTCATCTAAAATGTTGTCGTCATTTATTTAAGCTCATGTCGTTCCACACATGTACGGTTTTAATCAGCTTCCAAACTGAAAATGAAGATATTTATAGTGCAACCTGAGAGATTTCTGTCCCTCTAACAAAAGTCCTTTGACACCTCAAAAGTTCATAAAGACATTGTAAAAGTGATTCATATGTATTGAGCTGTTTATTACAAGTCCTCCAAAGAGACATGGTCACTTTATAGGGTGAACAAATTTCATTAGGCTTTTGTATTTACATTTAAACACTGATCAACACACATGTATAAAGCATATTAAATATGCTGATGCACAAAAAAACAACCTTATTGGTTCATGCATGCCAAGGCAAGCACGTTTGAGCTTCCATTTATCTTAATCTGTGTGCTCCATATATGTGCATATGCGCATTTTATATTCACAAGGGAGATATCTGAAAGGGCAAAAGCAATGTTACTGCATTATGATCCTTAAAATTCAAAACTGGTAGCAAAATCAATTGTTAAATGGGTACCAGTATGGTGTACTCACTCTGTAGGACAGAACAATTTAAGGGTTCAGGGCAAAATCTAATTTGTGCTTTTATTATAAAAAAATCTCAAAATACTTTTGCAATTTATGTATTTTTTATGTTAACAACACATTACAAAACTCTCATAGCCTGATTGCCTACAGTTCATGTTGATGACTGAAAAAAAAAGAAAATTAGCATAATCACCCTGTGATTTCACAGTTCTTTGTTTTTCTACAGAATACACAATGTGTGTTGAATATAGAATACAATTATACAATACAATTATATAAGATATTGCTTCAATGCTATCGTGATACTAGAATGCGTATTGCATATTTAGTTATTCTGCACTATGTATCAGCAATAATGCACTAAAATACTGAATATACTTTAGGCATTTGTCCGCTGACAATCTCTGCAAAAACCTCTCTTATATGCAAACTGAAGGAATAAATCACTTATCTAATACTGAATAGGCCTTGCTATGGTTGTGTGGATGAGTTAGCAGGCTGGACTATTTGTTTTAATTTTTTTTCCTGATTAAAGAAATTTCACTGTGCACTTGACTCATACAGTTATGGGTTAAAGAATACACTTTGATGTGTGTACACACAGCTGTGTAAGAACACCTGCCGCACTGTTTTGTGATGTTGGGCAGGAGTGTTAAAGCCACTTCACTAATTTATGAAGATCAATATTCTTTTGCTGCTCATCAAAAAAAAATTATTTGGTATTTTCTCATTGTGATTGATGAATAAGGGAGTTTTGTTCTTGTTTTCCCTCTTATTTATATTCCTGTTAAACAGGAAGCCATGGCTGAATAATTTCATGTTCATAATCACCCTGGAGAGCTCAATTTTGTGAATAACAATGGAAATCTACTTCTGACATATTTTACTCATAGGAATTGGATTATGACTGTCCCAAAGTCACTTCCCCCCAAACGATGTTCAGTTGTTTGATTTCTATTGTTTTTTTTAACATTCATAAAAGCTCTTTATTACACAGATATTACAAACAAGTCAGTGTACTCGGTAGGTTGCTTTAGAGGCATGAGGTATTGCAAACATAACATAAAACAATAATGAAACTATGAATTGACTTAAGTACTTTTAAAGCAAGTATTTCTATACTTTCACTTAAGTAAAAATCTTTGTTGACAACTTTTACTTGTAATGGAGTAATATTTGACCAGTAGTATCTATACTTTCACTCAAGCAATGGATTTGTGCAGTCTGATTCACATAAACCAACCCAGATTCCAGACTTATAGACGATAGATGCTAAAATAACAAATAACAATGGATTCTACTTACACTACGTGAAGATAGCAGGATTTTTAAGACAATATAGAAACTAGGCACCCGTCAGCTAAAGGCACATTACAATAAGCTTTTGGTGTGCTTGGTTTTAAGAAGCTGAAAAAGAATTTGTTCGAAATGTTTGTATGCATTTTTTTTTTTTCATATTCGTCATCCTTTTGCTATCAAAACATTTGCTACAAATTTTTTTTATTTTTTGAATTTTTTTATGATGGATTACACTTTTGGAGACAGTGTGTAAACATGATTGCCACAACATAAGGTCGTATTTATTTTTTACCGTGCAATAATTTTGGATGAAAATGTCAGACTCCGTGCGCATTAAGCTTTACTCTTTAGCTTGGTAAACTGCATAAGCCCACCCAAGACTGATGGACACTCTGTAGATCTGTAGATGACAACTTTAATAAAGCTCTCTTCATCCTGCTACAGGCAAGACACTAAACTGTCTACACTGCATTCAGCACAATCACTTTTGTAGTCGTGCAGCATAATGTAGATATAATAATGTAGATGTAGATATGTAGATATAATATTCTCAGAATATTGATGCAGTTTTTTATTATTCTCTAACCTGAAATACTGTCTGCTGAAGATCTCTAGAGTGTTGCCGCTTACTTAAACGGTAAGCTTTTCCTCATTCCCCTTCACCTTGGCTGCACCGCTTAAACAAAGACAAAAAGTTTAGAAGAATATTTGAAAAGAAAGCGTCCCCACCTTCAGATTCAGAGCAGCGTTTGAAGCTTCATGTGCCTGATATGACTAAGCAAAAAGAAAGGAGGAAGGAGAGGAACACTCTCATGGCATCTCCTGCTGTGCGGGTGTCCACTCTTCTACTGTTTCAGTAATAGAGAAGAAGAGGGAAAAAAACAGCAGAGGGGGACAAAAAGAAGAACTAAAAGAGGTCTGTTACCCTTAAGATTCTCTCTGAGTGACAGGAGTAGGAAATATTCTGAATTGTCTCTGTAATTGGGGTAAAACATTAAAGGGACTCAAAGTGTAAAGTTTCTGCTTTGCCTCTGTTTCTCTGTATAATGTGGAGTAGTGTCCATAATTCAGGAAGAGGTCTGGCTAAGGTCTGAAAAAAGAGAGAGAGAGAGAGAGAGAGAGAGAAAGAAAAAGAGAGCAGTGCAGTAAAAAGAAAACAAAAACACAATTACGAAAATAAAACAGCCCCAGATGACTATGGCAAACTTAATTAAGCGCATTTTGTACAATTCATCATTGTGTCTTTAGCCTCAGCGACCTCACGCAGAGGGAAGGAACAGAACATTTGATGCTGTGAAAACTACACTAGAAGAAAGGCAACAAAGTGTCAGAGAGACTCACTTCTGCAAAAACGATTTAGAGCACAGAGGGTCAAGCTTTTGTACTTGAATACCAGGAATGGCTTTATTTAGCAGATGGTTTAATTAAAATGCACAATAAGGGGGAGAGAGGGAAAGAGAGACAGAGACAGACTGGCAGAAGCTGAAAGTGAGAGGGAGAGAAAAAAAGAAAGAAAGAAAGAAGTAAATTAGCTGTGAATCTAACAAATGACTGTAATTAGCTGGTAGCTGCATGCCGAGAAGCAGAAACGGGGCCAGTCACAACTGCAACTTAACTGGAACACAACAATTATGAAGTCCATATTGAAAACAAACGGATTGAAATCCTTCCAAACAGTCTGATGCATCTGTTGTTCTGTTCTTAGGCCTTAACTAAATCAAGCAGGTTTTCTTCTTACTTAGCTAAATGAGCTGGTTTATTTTCAGTTTAAACTCAGTTTAGAGTATGCACACATTCTTAAAGGCGAAAAAGAAGCAACCCATAAGCCTTTCCGCAGCTGCTATGGCCACCTAAGCAGACAAACAACTTGTCAGAACTTGATGCCACTGGCTTTTTCAGTCAACATGAATCCTCTAATTGAAGATTTAACACGACTATGCCATCCCAAATGGAGGAGGAGAGAAAAAACAGCAACCTGTAAGTGAAACAAAGAAGCAACCACACTGGAAAGATGGCCTCTGCAAGACTGGGAGCAAAACCCAAACAGGAGCAAGTCCTCAATTCTCTTAACCGCTTGAATAGTACGGTCCCCATGTGTGGGATAATTATTTGTGTGCTTCTGGGAGTACGTTCCCACATATGGGATTTTAGAATGTATGGTGATATCACATACTGCAAAGCTTAAATGTGGATGTAATGTTTATTTAAATATTTATTTGCAGAAAATAAAATACACCAATGAAAGCAAAACAATACATTTCAAATTTGTAAAATGCCCACTTTTTCTATGGAAGCAGTCTATGGAAGTTTTAATAGCATATAATAGCAACATTTCAGTCAAACATTTGCTTTTTTTTTTTTTTTTTTTCATTTCTTGAATAAAGGGAGATTAACAGTCTGCAGAACCTCTTTCTAGTTTTGCATGATACTTTTTGATCTTGCCATAACAAGCTCAGAACCTGAGAAAGGAGGTCTGCTGTGACCTGCATACTTCAAGTAGGTTTCTCCAAAAAAGAGACCAGAACTTGTCTTTCTATACTCTCCACAGAAAAGCTGAAAGTAAGCGTACTTCCACCTTTGCCAAAACAGCTATTCCCACAGGTCCTAGTATAGACAGAGTGAACCATAGAGAGCACAGTGAGCCTCATTTATCAATGTAGTGCAGAAACAAGTGCATATCCATGCACACAAAGCAACTTACGACAGAGTTCATGTGATTCATAAAACATTTGCATGCCATCAATCTCGTCATACAGATGATCGTACATGGATAAATGTGAATAGAAGCCTTACCCCTATAAGACACAGAGAAACAAAACTCGGTCAAAAGAGGAAGTAATCGTATGAGTAATCTTACTTTTATATTGCAATAATTTTACATTCAAACAGAAAATGAAATCAAAGATATCAGAGACATTCTAAATCAAATATAGATTAATTCATAAAGCTATCCCCTTTTTTCTTTGTCCTTTGATTAATAGACATCACAGCAGCTGGTTATTATAGGTTATTTTGACTGTTATTTCTTTAAGAGCTGCCGCTGCTGAATGTGACGCAGTTCTGACAAAAATCTTATTTACTCTCAACTCTTTTTACTTTTTCAGACCCACTTCAGGTCAGGGGTGTTAGGTGAGTGAGACAGCACTGGGCTGCTCCAAAACATTTCAAAGATAAGTTCTAAAATATGGCTCATATAAAATGTATTACATGCTTGCACAGTTTTAAGGCAGCTTTAATCGTCCTTTTGAAAGCTTAATGACTTAACTGACCACGACATTGCGTGCACATAGCTTATTTCATGCTCTGAAGCATGCTCTGGTGTCTTTGCGCATGTATTGAAGAGCGCACGCTGCAAGCACAATATCGTTAGCTGGCGCTGAAGTGAGGTGGAACTGAAATGTCTCCCATTTGATGTTGTGATGGATATAAACAAAATCTTGCTATTTTAAAAGTGTAAATACTCAATAATCAATATTGTATTCAATATTTTTCTCTTTTTTCTATTTTATTCCTTATGTAGACTTAATTTTTGTTTTTCTGCATTCACAAAAGCTCCTCGACAACTGAATTATCATGGTCAGTTGTTTACACTGCTGTTAGCACATATAAAGCTGAAGCCCTGTATAAAGGAGAAAAAAAAAAAAAACACTTTCTAATCTTACTGGCTAACCATCGACTAATGAGCTTCCGTTGACGGTCAGGAAAATAACATAAATTAAAATAATTGTCATTCTACATTCTCAACAAGATTTACTGTCATATATTTGTTTCGTAAATGAGGGTCAGTGTCATCTCGCTGGACACAAAATATTCCACATCTGTTAAAATTATTCAAATAAGGTTGACAATCCTATGATGCAACCTCCACTTGAACATCCACTCTATGATTCACACGTCATGACATAGAAGCCCTGCAGGTCTGAGAGGAAGTAATTCAGGACTAGGGAGAACTGCCATCAAATATAGGCAATTAATGTGCCACCTGAGAAGCCATCTAACCATCATCCTTCCAGCTGCCACAGGTCAGACTGTTCTTGTAAACTAATCCTCAGATTACCAGATATGCATCTGTTATGAAATTGTTTTGAAATGAACAACCATGCCAAAGGGAAAAACCAAGACAAGACTCCAGACAAGCAGAGTGTGACAGAGTCTTTTGGTAAGCAGGCCAATGGGGACAAAGTCCCCTTCCATTGGCTCACCACTGAAATGGTCTCATATGAACCAAGTACAGTGGTAACATTGGAGACACTGACACCGTGAGAGGCATTAAACTGCAGTACAGGCCTACATGGACTCCTACCAATCTCCAAATTGATCCAGACACAGCTGAATGTCTTGATGACAAGCCGTTGGCTCCCACGATTTTGCTAAAATCAGCCAGTAATTGAGGTAATTCAACACTCTCACAATTTGGAGCTTTAATAAGGCCACAGCAGCTCATAAATGCATGATAATTTGCCACTCGATTTGAACCACAAATATGAAGAGAAAACTACAATCCAGACTCAGAAATATGAAACTGCAAGAATGGCAGATGCGTCATCTTCCTGAAATCCATCTATGTTTATGTGAGCATGTTGGTGACACCTCAGTGGGTGTTGATTATGCTATCCACCAATGACTGTATAGAGGCTTTAGATAATTCTTACACAAGAGGGAGTTGAAGTGAACCTATTAAACGCAACTCTGTTCAGGCTACTTTAATTTGAAATTAGGAGACTTCAAAAGAAACATCCAAACTTTGCATGTTACAGTCAAACCACACCATAGATTTAAAGTCATCTAAGCTCAAAGCGCCTCCGGAGTTCATTTGGGGTGTTCACAAAAGTCTCACGAAAACTGTGTTGAGGTTGCTCAACATAAACACAAAAGTTCTAACATTCATTTGTTTACATGAAACCATGACCATGACGTGCTTGAGCGGCAGAGCAATACTGAAGCCTGAAAAACAGCCAATCAGACACACACATTGATGGCTTGTTTTAAGATATGATCAAATATGTGTCAAATGTCATTTTAAAATGTCTTAAAAAGTCAGCTACCACAGTGGCTGGCAGATGAGTATGAATGCATGCATCCAGATTTGATGGGTTTAAAAATAGCTATATTTTCAGACTAGGTTATTTTTACGATAGTTGATGGAAACGGTTGGAGAGTCCAGCACTCTGCAGCAGAATTTAAATAAGCTATCTGGCATTTACTGGATTGGTTCAATGTCTCCGTCTCGTCTCCTTCAGTCCTGGGGCAAAGTAAACTTAAAGTCAGAACACACACATTTAGTATGTACCTTTTCAACAATTCCTCACAGCTGGCAGAGCAGAGCATTGACAAAACACAGTGGAGAATCAGAACACGACATGGAAGGGGAGCAAACGGCAGACAGGTGTTGATTTAATGGATAAAAATCTGGCGCAAATAGGTGAGACCTGGCAGAAGAAACAAAATGATATAGATAGATGCCAAAGGAGCCTTGCGCTTTTGATCAGAGGGGTGGATAAAGATAAAGGACATTGCTATATTAATGCAATACAGATAAAACAATATTTGCCTTGCTTTCCGGTTGCAGTCAGAGATGATTAGGATCAAGACTGAAGAAAGCTCCATCCAAGGCCCAAGTAAACAACAGGCTTTAAAGAGAAAGCGCCTTTTGCAGGCTTAAGAATTAGCTCATCTTGTGTTTTCCATCATCCATATCAAAATATATAAATCCAAAAGCTGGTTATTACATTTCCCAGACATATGCTTTCACAATATTTGCTAATTGTACGACCTGAGTAGATTAATGTGAAAAATGTGACAGCTCTTTATAGATGGAAAATCTGTATAGCAGTAAAAAAGATGAGATGGTGTGTAGAAGGAATTTTAAATGTATTATTATTGTTGTTGTTTCTGTTAAAACAGAAGTGCCAAAGGTACATACAGTATCAGCTTATATAGGAGGGCCTATTGTTTTGGACAAAGGGGGAACCAGAGAACCACTAAAGCAATGTAAGGAATGATACATCTCGCAATGCAAATATATTATCAACTCATATCTCAATTCCTCTCTTTTGTGACTCAAACACTTTTTAGCACAAACTTGGATTAATAAAGGAAAAAAAATCAGAAAGTCAAAAACACATAAACATAAGCAGTTAACAATAATATGGCAATCCAAACGTGTCCTTCAGATTGCGGAAATATTCTTATCACCCTTTTCAGCCTGTATTCCTTCCGCCAAACTCCATAATTTAAGCTGCTGAAATGTTCAAATGTTCAAGTAGACAGGACAGTGTTTTAAAAGAGCTGCAAAACCAGTGTTCAGGAATACACCCTGAAATGGCTTACTTGTAGTTGTCTCTGCACATTAAACCATGATAGGATAAAGTATATTAACATAAAAATGGCACACTTCATCTTTAAGAGATTAGAAACATACAATGGCACGATAGACTTATCTCTGTGCTTTTAAGTGGAACAACTTGCTCTGCAAAAAAAGAACTATGCACAAAAAGAGCGTGACAAGCTTTTTAAACCCTTAAGGCTACAATCTCTTCTAGCAGAGCTGTGAAACACAGACTAGCAGCGGGCAGCGAGATTTTAAAGCGCCACAGCAGTGGGAGGCGCCCCAGAGCATTCGTCCGGCAACAGTACAGACAGTCCCTCCAGACGAATGTCAAATGAGTAGAATGTAAAAATCATTCATGATACATTAGGCAAACAATACAAGGATGACGTACTGCATCTGCTGGGATTCCGAAGTGTGCAAACAGTGAACACTTCTGCTGTCCCATAATGCCAGAGGAGCGGAGAAGAAACAGATTCTGAAAGCTGGCAGAGAACCGCAAGTTGGCTAATTATTTTCAAGTGCTTAAGAGCTACCAAAAATGTTGGTCCTTGTGGTTAAATTAACTTTTTTAATATGGAAGCACGATAAGTTGTCGCAATGTTGCTTATCAGCCAGTATTACAGTTTGAATAGTTTTTTATCCATTGATATTAAAAATTCAACTGTGCATACCATTTTGCCATATTTTTATGTACACTGCTCAAGCTGTCATCAAACTACTGTACTGTATTTAGAGTACATCTTTAACACTAATAATTTAATAACATTTTTAAATGCAAACTTCAAATCTCAAAATAAATTTACATATATGTGTCCATATATGAACACATTTTGGTAACAGTTTAGTACAGGGACCAATTATCACTTTTAACTGGTTGCTTATTAGCAAGCATCATATTAACATATTGTCTGTATAATAAAGGGTTAATTCACCCAAAAATGAAAATTCAGTAGTTAATTACTCATGTCATTCCAAACCCGTTAGGCCTTCGTTCATCTTTGGAACACAAATTAAGAAATTTTGGATGATATCAGAGACAGTGGCGATTTCTTTAAGACTGCAAGGGAAGCTCAGGTTCCCCTATAATGTCATAAAATTAACTATTGTATTAACATTTTATTGACTAAAAATGCGTTAGAAAACGTTCATCTCAAAGACGAGTTCGTTTAGAATCAG
>JAUMHP010000040.1:5707267-5727498 GCA_032361065.1 Enteromius trimaculatus | reverse complement strand
ATATGCAGACTAGGACCAGCAAAATAAGACTCTTTTTCTCATCTCTTTTTTCATGTGGCTCAAGGAGGGCGATGCACTATCGCTCACCATGGGCCAGCCACCCCTGAACATATTACTAAATGACAAGATTTTCAGCGAAATAAAAAAAAATAAAAATACAGTTGAGCGCGCAATTAATTAAGGATGCAAAGAAATTAGTACCAAAAATCTGGCAACAAGACTCATAATGGCTTATCCTCATGCTTGACATCACTAACAAAGACAAAAGGCACCACAGTGGAAGAATACATTAATGAAACCATCCACCACCAATCAGAAATGAACGCTCTGCATTTAGTCTGCATGCTAATAAAATTTCCTCTTTGAAGCTAGTCACATCCACTGCCCCCAGCAGGTGATTCAGCACTCCAGATAAAAAAAAAAAGTCATTTGCTCACCCACATATGCCAGTTTGATATGATGAATGTGCAATTTCCTTTGTCTCTACACCAGGACTTAATTACAATGTCTATCAATAAAAGCGTGTCACAGGCATAATATACTCGTGGCATGAAGTCAGAGTATGTGCCACTCTCTCTCCTACTTAGCCATAATCCAGCGTACAAAAGTAGTGTATTTCTGGTTGAATAAACTTGGACAGAAAGTATGACTCTTCATTTTGGCCTTTGAACAAGTGGTCATTATTCTCACTCAGCAAAGCGGTCTCTGTGTAAGACAGCTTTCTGAATATGTGTTGTAATACTGAGCTAATAATCAGCTTATCCATATATGTGTTGTCAAAGAGTTAACGTAATGATCCTCGATGAGTGCCTGTCTGTAGAGAGCCTGCAGACAGGCTGAGCACTACTGTTCGCCCTGATCAAATTTGCTTGACAATGCCTGATAATTCTGCCTGGAAGTGATGGATCTGTGCTACTAACACACCCAAACAGAAAAACGTAAATTACAGGGTTAGGCACTTTGGACACTCATCCTAAATCACATTACACCTCTGTCTAGACCCAGTGTCTCTGTCTCGAGACATATTATCCCGAAATTTCCGCACTCACTTTCTCCCTGACAATGAAGGGAGATTAAACATGTCTGCAAGCATATTGGGACGGGGTGATCGAATTGTAATGACTTTATTAAGAGATATTTACCAGATTAGGCCTAAAGCCAGTCTATGATGCACACTCAACTGGTTATGGTTAGGTCTCGATGAAATCAAACAATACATTCGAAATCTTTGTCAAAAACACTTATTTATCTCATTCACACCTTTTGAATATTCTGTGCCCCCATATTCTGTGTTTTTTGAAGAAATCACAAAACCACTTTATTTTAAGGACCAATCTCACTATTTACTACTTGGTTATTGGCATGCTTATCACTATCTTATTAGCTAATAATTAGTAGACCTACTTATAAAGCACATATTGATGCCTTATTATGCATGACCATATCCCTTAAGCTTCGTTTCTAAACTTAACAACTGCTTTACTAACTATTAATAAGCAGTAAATAAGGGGTTTGTTCAGGGAAAGCTCTTAGTTAATAGTGAATATGTGTTCACTATTCTAATCACATTACTCAAATCACATTCCTGTTCCAGGAGGAATCTGGAATCTGTCAAATTAACACATATTTATCCACGTCTTCAAAATGAAGAAAAAAATGTCTTTGAACAATAAATGGTTAGTTCACAAAAAATAAAAATTCATGTCATTAATTACTCACCCTCATATCGTTCCAAAACTTTAACACTTTTGTTTATTTTGAAAGCTTTTTGCTTTGATTAGTATTAGCTCCTCCACAGATATCAGTGTGTATTCTTACAAATGATACCTGCTGTTGCTAGTGTTTGGAATTTCAATGTCTGAAGATAAAAGTGTATACAATAAAAAGAAAAGGAATTGTTTATGAATATTGATTACATAAAATATTTTTTGTAGAAAGGGACTTTGAAAAGAAACCTAGATCATATGAGACTCAGACTCCCGCAGGGACTAGGTACAGTATGTGCAGTCACCATCATTTACAGGCACATTTCAATCCCTCTCCACGGGAGCGGTCATATGATCCTGCAGGCAACTGCCATAAACCCACAGGCATATTTAGCACCTGGAATTCCTGTAGCACAACCACCGTCTGAGCCTCAACGATGGACACGTTAATTGCTAGTTCAACATTAAAAACCTTAAGCTGCTCTTCCCAGATTTGACAGTGATAAAGAGCCTGATTTTGCCTTGCTGAAAATGCCTCTGTATTGTCTCTTACAGGGACATCGCACTGAGCAGTGACTTCAAGCTCATTGTACATGCATGAGCCAACTCCACGACAAACACTGAGGGTGAGAGTGACAGAGAGAGAGAGAGAGAGAGAGAGAGAAGAACAGTACAATCTTAAATCATATTTTTTTTAAACAAAAGTATTCATACTATAGTGCTGCATAAACTTCTCAAAGGTCAAAAATGAAAAGCTTCAATATATACATATACATATATACAGGGCCCATTAGAAGACCACAGCAAGGAGTCCTTAGCACTTCCAAGGGGTCCTTAGGATCTATCTATCTATCTATCTATCTATCTATCTATCTATCTATCTATCTATCTATCTATCTATCTATCTATCTATCTAATGTCTATATGTCTATTTAAATAAAACAATATTAAAATTCATCTTCATTTTAATAAAACGTACTGCTTATCCTTAAAACAAGAAAAAAAAAAATCTGCCAATAAGCTGCCAAATCTTTCCCCCCCTTTCCTTTTCTCACCTCAATCACAGATCTGTTCTTGATTAAGTACAAATTCCCTTTTAATCCCTAGAAAAAAAGTCATTTTGCATCTCAAGTAAATGTTTCTCAGTTTGAGAATGTTCAGATATTCGTACTGTAAAACAAGACGAAACACTGAGCAAGAAATTATCCATCAGTCTGGAATCATTAAATTTCATTGTGGTTAATGCGGTTAATAAATTCAGCTGTTAATGCAGTTGTAGTCTGAAAATAGTAAGCATAACAAGGTGCTGATGAAAAAACTAAGTGAACTTCATATTGAACTCTTCGCCAAACAAAAAGGTCAACGCACTGCAAATGTCAATTAAATAAGTCATTTGAAAATAGAAAAAAAGGAAATCATCCTGTACAACAGCTTGAAATTAAAACAGTATGACAAATTCAAATTACCAACCTATAGAAATAGATAACGGGGCTGGCAAGAGTAACTCTGCCAATGGCAAGGCGCTTTCCAGATGGGACTATTATTGATGGTCTTATTAGAAAAAGCAAAGCGGGTTGTATTGCTGCAGTCGAATCTTTATAACTAGTGTTGACAAGATCCGCAAGCTTCATTTCAAACCAAATCAGCTGCTGAATGTTTGTTGTCTCTCTCCCTCCGCCTCAGCGTGGAGAGTGAGACATCAACAGAGACACATCAGAAGTGGCAGCTAGCGCCTATGTCTGTCTGTAAAAAATCTGGAGTCCCTAAAGTAGGCCACATGGAATGGAGGAAAGGATAAAAAAAAAAAAGAAAAGAAAAGAAAAGAAAAGGCAGATGGAGAAAAACCTTGAGTATCTAGGCTGCCTTATAGCTTAGATGTTTCTTTCATGTGTCATATCAGAAGATCTGGATCTTATTTTTGCCTTGTGTTTTAAGTGGTTGATGATTGGGTCCCAGTATAGAACATCCCATGAAGTGACACATTTAGTTCAGATTTCTTCTCATTAGTCTTTTCATGGAACCCATTCTGAATAAGTCTTCGTACTATACAACACTTTTTCTAAAAAAAAGATTTTTAATTTTGTATCCTCAAAAGTGAAAAAAAGTGAAAAAGCAGCAAAATTAAGCACAGTGTGCAATGTAAGCTGAAATGTCATTCCTGTTGTGAGTCTCAGCTGGATGGTTTTCATGTTGATAGAGACAACGGCATACTCAACCTACTGTGGCACTGATGAGAAAAGCATTCTGGGATATGAGTAGATTGGGATGCTTGTCAATTTCTGCTTTGGGAACAATGATGTAGTATTGATTGGTCATTGATCTTCAGTCAAGGTGGAATGAATCTAGATAGCATGCTGTAGCTACTGCCATTTGTCCTTAAATAATCACGGCTGTGAAGACTGATTCAAGCTATAAACCAAATAATTTTGGTATCCTGTAAAGGCCAGTACTGACAGGGTTACTAAAAACCTAAAACTGTTTCTAAGAATGAAATGAACACTGAACCAAATACAAATATGGTATAAAAAAGCTGTCACTCAAAAATACATTTTAAAAAGGCACTAACATACCACTAATATGCACCTTTTATGCACATACAGTTACTATTTGATAATAATATGATTATTATTTTGGAAGCATAAATTAGTAATGACAAAATACATAAAAACATAAGCAGTTTTTCAAATTAAGTAAACTACAGTTCAAGAAATGTTTGATCTTTCTCGCTATTTAAAACACAATTTGTGATGGCAAAGCTGAAAAAACACCAGCCGTTACTCCAGTCTTCGGTGTCACGTGATCTCTCTAACATGCTGCTCTAAAAGAAATTATTATTTTTAAATCCATGTAGAGAACAGTTGTGCTTTTTTATATTTTGCTGAAATGTAAAATGTCTAGTTTTGAACAGTGATGTATTTGAAAATATTTAGTGTGTGGAACAATTTCAGCAACTGCCATTTAGCCACTTGATTCAGAGCTGAACGTCCAGGGTTAAGTGCTTTACTCAAAGGCAAAATGGTAAAAGTGGAATTCAGCTCTGCAGATGTAATTCTCAAATTCATGGGTAAATGCTGTCTATAGGACTCATAAGCTGAAACCTCTGTATTATGACATTAAGCTCTGGACTCTTCCAATGGCAAATCAATCAGGGCATGCAATGATGTGTACTTTTTCGTAGTACTGCTAAAGTACTTGTCACTTGCTTAATAGCATGCCTATTATTACAGTAACATATTAGCTGTTTATTAGTACTCATAAAGCACAATTTCTGGAAAACTACATTGTACATCTCTAATTCTATCTGATACCTAAACATAACAACTGCCTACTAACTAACTATAGGAGTTTATTGAGGCAAAAGACATGGAGACCTGTTTTAAGCAACACTTTATTTTATGGTTACACCTATTAGCTGGTTATTAGCATGCCTATTACTATAATATTACCCTTTTATTAGTTTTAACTAAGCACATGTTAATGTCTTATTCTACATCCCTAATCCTACCCAATTGTGACGAATGGGACAGACAAGCGCGGATCCATATGCAGGCTTTTATTAAATGGCATGGTCAGACACAGACTGTGTCAAACAACGGCAAACAGGGTTAATGGAGGCAACAGCATACAGGATAGTTCAGCAGGGTAGCGAGGGTCGGTTGATCGGCAATCAGAGTCCAAAAGGGCAAAACAGAGCAATAATCCACAAGCAGGCGAGGTCGGTACACTGAAGAACGTAACGATGAAAAAAAGAAAAGGAAAACGCTTTGTGAAGGAGGGCAACTTAACAAGCACAGAGGAACACTTTATAAAGGCGAGACAATAGGATAAACAAGGGGCAGAGCTGATTACTCACTATGGAAACTAACAAGACACAAACTCAAGGGAAGCAAGGCGCAGTGGGAGACAAATGATCAAAATAAAAGTCCACATAACACTAAACAAGGAAACCATAGACAGAAAACATAAGACCGATACACTTAACAACTACCTTAAATATTAATAAGCAGCACATTTATTGAGGGAAAAGTCTTGAATGTTACCTATTCTATAGGGGTGGCCCGGTTCACAAAACCCATGGTTCGGTTTGTATCATGGTTTTAGGCTCACGGTTTGGGTTCTTTACGGTTCTTGTTATTTTTTCTTTTAATCTTTAACACTTCAGCATATGATATATGGCCTAATTATCCACAATTTAGGATACAGTATTATATAATTTAATCATGTAATATCATGTAATCATTCATAAACTGAATTGGATGCGTGTTGCACAATGCTTGCATACAGTTGCAGTTCTATCTATTGTTTTATTTCCGCTGTCATCATAGGTAATAGATCGCGGATCGGGCTGCATTTTTCTGTCCGAGCCCAACCCGCGTCCGACAGAGCTGTAACCAAATTTTTTCATACTAATGACACATGCACTTTTTTGTGTGGAAAGTCCGTTTTTATTAAGCAACTGTAGGAAGGCGTTCGCAAATACCGTTATAACACAGACACACATTCGCGCTGATGTGACCGAGGCCGAGCATCCTTTTTAAATATATGTCCGAACTGTATCCATCCTCTAATAGGTAACATGAAATGTTCCCACACACCAGAGTTATATGACGCTGGCGCATCTGTCAACTCCGGGCAGCCTTCCTTTTCTCTCCCACTTGCCATTTCTACACGTATAGTATTGTGACCTGCAACACTCACTCCACACCGTAGACACATCAATTATTTCGCGTGAAAGGGAAACACACTGACGTCACATACCGGGCATGGGGCTACATTGTGCATGTCATGAACCGTCAACCGTGCGATGCATGCATGCACCGAACCGAGACAAGCGAACCGAACGGTTCAGGTTTTTTTCATGAACCGTGCCACCCCTACTATTCTAAAATAATACCACGTTTTTTTTACAGTATAAAATACAAACATCAGCCACAATAAATGTATTATTTAAACTCTGGACTAGAACCAACATTGTGCACGGGCTTACTAAGCTCTGACATTTAGCCAAACGATCTAAACAAATTCCTTTGAATCTCGGCTAAGGGAGATAATAATGGTTGGTAAGAGAAAAAGAGATGTGTGTGCGAGTGTGACAAGAAAGTCTAGATCCATGCAACTCATGTTCTCTCACTTTTTTTTTTTCTGAGATGAGAGATGAAGACGAGAAAGGTGACATTTGGAATTTGAATGTCACAACCGGAGAAAAATGGCCCTTTGTCGAACGCTTGAGATAAATTGATCTGATAAGGACAGCGCTGCATGCATTAGTGGTCTTTAGCTGGGCATTTAGTGTGTCTGAGACGATGTGGAGGAGTAGGAAAAGGAAGCGCTGGGGTTAAGGCTAAGATCACATTGCACAGACAGGCCCTGGAAATGTCAAGGTGCAATTTACAAATTGATTCCAGCGACAATAGAAAGTCAATGGAGAGGCGTGAGCAGGTCTGTGAGCCACAGTATAGGCAAAAAACATAATCTTTCCCGTTACTATAACAATTTCTTCAGCTTTAATAAATGTAATGTCTGCGCAAAAGGGGGTGCGTGTCTAGGGTGTCAACGCAACGCAAGTGGAACCAACGCATGCGATACAAAAAGGATAAAATTAAATGACAAGATGATTTTTCTCTGACCTTGATCTGATGAAGAGAACAGGAAAACAGGCATACACACATAAATACAGCTGCTGGCAGCACAAAGCCTTATCCTGCTCCTTTCTATCTCTTTGAAGAGCCATTGAAGTGTTGAAGGTAAAAAAAGAGAAGCCTCAGAGGTTTGGCTCCACAGTGTCTATAAAATCAATAGGAGCACTCCACACAGCAACGATAGCAACACAAACAGGGCAGCGGGCATTAACAGGCCTCTGTTACAGCACACAATTACTGTTTACATAGCACTTTCCTCACACACTCATGCAGCCTCAGAGCCGTTGTAAGGCACTTTTAACTGTGGCTCTCGGGAGAAAGCAAGGCAAAAGCACATGCATATATTTCCAATAATGTGAAACTTTGTTCTGAACAAAAGAATAAAAGTCACTGTCTGAGTAAGCCATGTGACTGCATATGAATGAAAGACAAACATATACAGCTTAAGATCATAGCTGCCAGTGTGCCATTCAGAAGTTATTCCAGAATTATTTTTAGATTCCAATTCCTGGATTTGAATCAAGGTAGCAGAAGGATGCAGAATTGCAATTCGACTTTGACTGCAAGGAAGCAGAATTAAAATAAATAGAAACTCATATAACAGTGAAGTAGAAAAGCAAAGTTTGAAGTGTTCTTACTGTAACTAAAACTAAAATAAAACTAAACGATTAAAGATGATTTCAGGAAGGCTGAAATAGAATAAAATGTTAGCTGAAAACTTAAAAACAGAAATGTTGTCTCAGCATCAAACTGAAAGCGGTTTTAAAAGTTTTAATTAAAGGGCTAAACTAAAATGAAAAGTTAATAAAAAAGCTAATAAAATTACAAAAGCGCAAAATAAAATCTATAAAATATCAATTACATTTTGCATTTTCCATGAATCGAAACCATGACCTTGGCGTTGCTAACGCCATGCGCTATGTTTGAGCTAGCGGAATGACAAACAACAAATAAGAATTTAATATTAATAATAATAGTATTAATAAAATATAAAACAGTATTAATAAAAAATACAAACACAAAATTCCTATTAAAGACTGTAATTTAATATAAAAAATATTAAAATAACACTGGCTTTAAGACAAAATAGCACTGGTTTGAGAGATAGAACTTAATTTGACGAAAAATATGTTTTTATTCAATTCAAATTCAGTCATGAATTGAAAAAGACGCAATTATTAAATTCTGAATTTTTATCAACTCTGGCAGAACAGCGATATAAATGACATCAATTGTTTCTTTGCTTCTCTAACAGTCATATTAAGTGATACTTCAATTTTAGACTGCTGTACATCTGAAAGGATAACACACACTTTATCAACTCCCATTTTGACCAGTAACAGGCTTAAATGAAAAATCAACCCGATATCTGAGGAAGAGGAGCTTAAAAAGCCCTTGTAAAACACTCAAGCACCACTCTGAACTGATTAGAAGAGCGCTTGAGAACATTTCTATCTTACAGCAATCCGATGCCCATTTTAAAGTTTCTCTTGGTGCAAGATGACAGTTGAGCATGATTGGCAAGTGCAGCCCGTCAAGCATGAGCGCAAAAAGGTGGTTTTAACCAGGGCTTATTATAGACCTAAGCTTAAACGGTGACTGGTTTTACAAGGGGGTCAAAGAGGCATTCGCGATTCAGCTACAAGTACGAGGAGGAGAGAAGATAGCACGATAAGCTTATTCAGAGTACAGTCTTCTCTTAAATGGGTTTTTAAGTGCTTTGAAAAGTTCTACAATGAATACCCTGTGAAATGTTCTTCTGAAGCGTTTGAAATGCAAAGCAGTTTAAATCGAACTCTACAGTATATAGCAGAAAAGAGCAGAACGTTCTTATATGACAGTGCAAAAGATAAATATAATGTGAGGTTATGAAGGGTCGTCTCTGCATGCATACTAATTGGACATTAGCATCAGTGTTAATCACAAGGCGGGATTTTTGTTCAAGTGAACTGCAAACCCTCAATTTCCATTTTTATGGGTTCACATTGGAAAGAACTGTCTACAGATCTATAGCCTAATTTGTGATGGTTTAAACTGAGAAAACAGTGACCTGTTAAATAGCTGCTTTCCATCCCGGCTTGAGAAAAAAAAAAAAAAAAAAAGGATGACTCATAACTGGGAAAAAAAAGTTTTAAATGCCATGCAAGCCAACTCAGATGGTTTGAGTGTTCTCGCTCAATCTTCTGCACATCCCACACAAATATGCTCCGTTCTTCTCTTCTTCTCACAACACAGACATGAAACAAGAGTCACTTGTTCTTGTAATGTTCGTATTCAAAATACTGCCATTTAACTCATTTCTTGTGCGAATGACCACTGCAAACTGTAAGTGTAAACAGAAGGGTGGAGTTACGGGCACACGGGACAGGTGCGATGAGATTCCATCAATGCCATTTCGTCTCTTAGGTAAGTTGTAATGCAGGATGAGTAACATTAGACATCACAATTATACATGCCCACCTCCCTCCTGAAGAGATTGTAAAAGTTTCTGTGCGACAATATAAAGGTTTACCATACAATTTTTTGATATGAAGTTACATTTTAAAGTGAAAAATCTGGACAACAGCTTGTCACTCAGGCAGTACACTAAAACATACACTTTACTTTTAGTGCATCTTAATATGTACCTTTCATAAGAAATACATTTCAGCCTGATGTCAAAAAGTACAGTGTCAAGCTACTGTATTCCTTTTATTTATACTGATCATAAGTTCATCATCAAAACCACCACGTCCTCTTGTTCTAAAATCCACACGAGGTAAAACTACTTTTCAATACGGACCCACGAAGACCCACAAAACTGACAATGACAAAGTTTTCTGTATTTGTTTGCTATCTATTTGAATTAAAAGTTTCCCAGGAGCCAGTGTTTACCTTTTTTAACTAAATGTAGCAGGCTGTGTTAGGTTGATGAGTGTATGTTTTTTCAAAATACATTTCACAAATTCATGAATAGAATGTAAAATCACCATGTTTAACATTGTACCCACCCTGGTAGTGCCAACAACAACAACAACACTCTTTATACTTGACCTTGATTTACAGTTCAGTACAATTAAGTTTAAAATTCTAAACTACTTTAATATGTAACTTAAAATAATATGGGACAAATATGAGAATATCATATCAGTGTTTTACAGTTATAATGGGAAAAACCAGACGTTGAAATGTATATTCCTCGGTTTTTCCCTATATGGGTACCCGGTTTGTGTGATGCTGGGCATAACATAAGACTGGCTGCAGAACTAACGACAGTAAACACATCGTTCGAATCTGTCCTGCGCAATTCAAAACAATGCAGAATATTTTGAATGATCGTTACAATTGTCATTTGCCAGGTGTATACATGTGTAATGTTCTGACCAAACTAAAAGGCTTAATGCGGTTTTAGAGTCTCCTTTACAGACAACGCACTATATGCATACACAGTGTGCATTTGAATAGGTTATGATATAGTATCAACCCATTAAACACAATTCACTATTATAACTCACCTTGGTTTGAATGGCCGGGGTCCGACAAAACCAATCCCGATAGAGCAAACATTAAGAACAATCTTTGAAAAGTCATATTTGTATCCAGTTGTGCCCGCAAGTCGGTAACAGTTACTACAGAAAAGAGTCCGAGATAAAATATCCAGTAACAAAATTCATTTAACTATTGTAAAGGATTTTGCGCGTCAACCGCCTCGTTCCGCGCACCGCGAAAACGCGGATACAGAGTGAGAGAAATGCCAGCCCATTACGCACAACTACGAGCGGCACTTGAAAAACTTACAGAAATTACCCCATAAATAGGTTAGAGACTGCGAGATAAGTTATCCCTAATGCTGTCAGGATGTCAACGCTTGAAATAACGAACTAGACTAAGTGTGCTCTCCAGTCGTCAGTGTCCGTTAACGGGCTTCCCCCTTCTCTACGCGTTCACACGCGCTTCTTTTCTTCACACTATGTGCAGTCGACACAAGCCTGGCGTATATTACGCGCTTAAACTAGACGAATCAGTCTCGCGCACGCAGACAGTCCTGGCACGAGAGCTTCCGCGACGCTTTCAGTCTAAGGCGCGCGAAATGCGATCTTGAGGTGAGAAGCCCAAGTGAGTTTCGCGGATCTAGACGGAAGACCAGTTTATCAGCACTAGAGGGTGTTCGTTTCCACTCTGTTCTGTGCCATCCCGCGCTCCTGTCAATGATAGGGAAGTCCGGCGTGCGTATTTAAAACATGGCACATAAACAGTAATTCTCCTTTGGTCTGCGCCTACTGTAAGGAGAATCAATCTGCAGGTTATTTGTGCATTAATGTTGTTGCATGCGTTTTTATCATGACTGACACCTTTTCTGCATGGACGGCCTAATTCGGTTTTTTAAGATGTTAAAACATCCGTCAGCTTTTTAACATGTTTGCAATTATAGTAATATTAGTCATCATTAACTATTTTTTGAACTATAATGCAATGAAAAAATCTCAAGGTGCACTGCAGAATATGTCCAGTATTTTGCAAGAATTTACAGTTGTTGTTTTTTTTTTTTTACAACTACATTCAGAATGAGATTAGGAAATTCACTCATATTTATAATTTTGTCAATCATAACACTACATGTATTTTAGTAATTATTCGCAAGATTTAGTATTTAGTCATTATTATTATTATTATATATTGATCAGTGTGCCTTTGTGTCTGGACTTTTTTTTACTGTTGTTATTAATTGGTCCCCATGTAGCTGATGTAACAGTGCTTTAAAAACACAGTGTGGTTGCACATGCAGGACAAAAACTTATGCGAGGACAGAAAATACATAATACTTCAAATAATGTTTTGTTAAGCCACTTCTGATTATTTTTTTTTCTGCTGTGGTTTTCAAATTATAACTCTAGCAACATACATGATGAAAATCAAGAAACAGATTAGGGTAAAACAAATAAATAAACAAAACATCACAGGTAATTAAAAGTGACAACAACAGAAACAGCAACATAGAATGGCACACTGCACAAAAATGCAACTGCATAATTTATTCATGCTGCAATGCATGATGGGAATCGAGGCAACAGCAAATTGCTATTTCCATTACACTTAATCTGCAAAAATAGCTGCATAGCATTAGATAGCTGCTACATTCCTGCTCTCGTCCACTGTGAAGTCACACTACATTGCATAGTTCACCTCTGAATATAAACATGTTCTAATTCATACTTAGGGCAACTGTGCAAATGCATGACCTGATTTATCTGCTGTGGTCTGGATCCTATTGCTTACTGATGTCCTGCTCGTGAGAGTCTACAATATATCTGCTTGTCACGCCTGTGTAATTCAGACATCTAACTGGCGTCTAATGGTCTCAAATGTAAAAATAACTCCCTCCTTCACCCTCATATCCCCTACATACAATCAATTCAGGATGGTTTTTCTTGCACAGCCATTTAAAGGTCACCCGATGCCATCATGCATACACAATATGCTGAATGTAATTTATTGATTGACTGGAGACATGAGGTTTTGAGGAAAACAAGACTTTAATATAGGAGATGACTTGAATTAGGTTTTGCTGGCTAGGCAGTATATCAATGCATACAGTGTGTGAACATCCAATATGTAGGCAAGGAAACAGATGTTGTAAAGTACAAAAGACATAATTCTGAAGGTTTTTTTTTTTGTTTGTTTTTTTTACTTCTACAATCTAAAATGTTTAATTGTCTGTTAACAGTAAATCATTTTAATTGAACTGAATTATATCCCATTGTGCATTATATATGGGAACCTAAGCCCATTTTATTTATTTATTTACTGTTTGTTACATTACACTTGCTTCAGGTCATGAATGCAGTAAAACCACAATACATACAGTATAACCATAATTTTACATACATAATATACATATACTGTACATCATATGCTTTGTACATGAATCAGTAGCAGTACTGCATTTCTGTTTATTTTTATGTATTTACTATTTTTTGCTATGGGATTTTACTACTGTTGTTTTCACCCTCTTACAAAAAGATAAAAGCTTCCAAACACTTTCATTCTTTCTTTTCACAGTGTACCATTAAGATAGAGCACCATTAAGCTTTTATACAGTGGTCTTTTAAAAGTGCTATTTGTATTTGTTTGTATATGTATTCAAAGAATATACTGCAAGTATACAGCATTTAGCATGAATGCATGCATGGATGAAAATGGTATTTATATAGCGCTTTATTTCTGTACACTCAAAGTGCTTTACAATCATATAAGGAGTGTCTCATCTAGGTATCTGAATAAATGGGTCTTGCTGTGAAAGCTTTGCTGGATAGGTCATGGATCACGCATGGATGACGCAAGATTGCCAAAAGCAGTGCTATATGGGGAAGTTTGCCAGGGCAAGCGTGATGTAGGAGCCCAATGTAGAGTTACAAGGATCAGTTAAAGCGACAGTTGTTGCAGTTTGACATTGACCCCGAAAAACTGGGAGACACTGGCTGCAGATGATTCCAGTTAGGAAACCATCCTAAATAAAGCAGCTGGGGAATTGGAAGAATGCTACTTGGACTTGGAAGAACGGAAGATTACCACCCAAGAGATTTGCAAACATAGGAAAGGTCTGGCCGTCCAATTATCCAACAGCAGTGACCCAATCTTTCCTTGCTCCATCTGCTCTAAAGAGTGCAAGTCCAAGATTGGCCTCTATAGCCACTTGAGAGTCTGCTGCCCTAGACAAAACCCTTCCCACTGATCTGCAGACAGAATTTACCATGATTAAAATAATAATTTTCTTTAGGTGTATAAACACTGGCTATTACAGGTTTTTTTTTTTGCTTTAACACAAAATTTTTACTTGCCACACAATCTCTGAAATCTGCCACTCAAACACCTGAAGCACACACCAAATCTGTAAAGCCTTTCAATTTAAAATAAAACACATTTTTGCAAAACACAACACATGATTCTCATTGTAACAAGAGAAGAAAATATTATGCCGTGTTTGCAAATGTTTGCTTTTGAGATGTGTTTGTTATATTTGGCTTCATTTTGCTTCAATGTGAGGCATTTTGTATATTATACTTGGATTTAAAATAAAGTATAAAATAAAAAAAAAATAAAAAAAAGTTTTTAAAATGTGTTGTAATTACACTATTTTGATACACATTTTGTCATTTTGATATGAAAGAATATTACGTGTCCACTCAAGAAAGGTCATAACAGAGTCAGTATGGGCTGCAATCTCATTTAGCATGCTGTCAGAGTTTATCAGTAAATATCTAAAGAGATCTGACATACTGTAATTGGCATGATCACTTCATGATAAACAACACAAATAGCCTCTCATGATCAAATGTCTGTTCATGAAATCTTTTTACTGTATTTACTGAAGGCCAGATTTTATATTCCATAATTATTTTACTCGAGCCGAGCTGTCACCATGGCTGTGCTAAATTATTTTGCCATCTGTTTTCATTTATTGTTTGGGAAAAAGAACAGTTATCACAGATCTATATTTCTGAATCTCCTCAGCAAAAAACAACAGTACATATACAGTAAACGCATCACAATAGTCTGCACCATTGTGTGTGTGTGTGTGTGTGTGTTTGCGCAGCAGCAAGCAAAAACCTGTTTGTGCTTTTGATTTCAAGAGCATCATACCTAACATTGAGAAGATGACAAGATTCGTCTCCTAGATGAAAAATGGATGATTGGCTGGGAAAAGAAAACATCAAATGATGGTTAAAAGAAGCACAGCTGTTAGGTTTCCTCCACACCACGAGACTCCTGGACTCTCATCTATGAAGCTGTCACTTGCAAGATTGATAATGTACTTGCACTAGCAGTCTCTTTAAACCTGCCAGAGTTTTCATTCTTTTACAAAAACATGGAAGCTTCCACACTCTGTCTTTCCACAGGCTGCCATAAGAGTGCCATTAAGCCTTTAGACCTTGGACGCTTTAAAAGAGATATTCTCAATTGTTTTTCTGGGGGAGTCAATACTGAATCAAGGTCAAAATGCATATATTACACAAAGTTTTTAACAAAACTGGCACTATAGTGTCTTTAAAGTCTTTTTGTGAATTATCTTAAAACATACCCACTCTCATATACAAAGAGAGGGATAAGGAGACGCTAATAGGAAAAGGTCTCTTGATATTTAGGTCTATAATAGCATGGGTCACGGCACTGAAGTTTGACCACATTCTTCTATACGATAGGCACCGGTGCGAGCTTAATTATGTCTGATTACCTTTTATAAGTCTCTGTGCGCGGGCCTCTGCTCTCGTAATGAACCGGCATGAAATCGTTAAAAAGTAATTGTGCGTTCGTCCCGGAGATAAGCCGCCGCGGCGGGACAAAGCGATCCTGACACAAAGAAGATTTCTCGGCGCGGGATCCGCGCGCAACACCCCACCGTGACTAATGGCGTGTGAACTCTAATCTGCTGCCGCAAAAGAACGAGAAGGGAGGAAGTGCAAATACATGGAGAGAATGTGTGCCTGGCATCATTGGACTAAATTCAGCCCACGAAGACAGCGTGACGATGTTGATTAATAAGTCTATTGGTCAACTATTAGCGGGCCTTCAAGATCAATGCTAGTTTAGATCATTAGAACCAGTCGATAAACAGCGATCTGAATGTGATTCTAACTTTTGAGTTGCTCACTGACCTCCAGTTTCCCCTGTGGCCGGTTATCACTTTAGCACCACGGACAGCGATACCATATTCTTATACTGTCCGGTTATCTCTTCAGCACCACGGACAGCGATACTATATTCTTATAGCGTCCGGTTATCTTTTCAGCACCACGGACAGCGATACTATATTCTGTATATATAGTTCCACAGAGGATTCTAACGTGATATTAATTAGTTAATTCTTGCTTGGTTGTTTTTTATGCAAACATCCTACTCATGCCCCTATGTAGTGAAGTCAATTCAACATACAACGGCTGTCAAGTGAACAAGAATAATCTATTTTCTGTGTCACAAATTTTCACACAATGTTACATGGGGATAAAACAAAGCCTTTAACTTCCCCTCATGATTCTCAGCTCTAGACAGAACACCTGGCGTGTTTGCATTAATTACTATATTGATTGATTCTGTGGCCTGCTGAAGTGTGGCTAGGGGGAAGATTCACTAGAAGTGGTGATACACTGTTCTGAGAATCAGACGCACTTAATGAAACAGACACTGGCGGGGAATTTATAGCCTTGTGAGTGTATTGATTGAAAGACCAAGAATAGAGTTTCCGAGAGGAAGACTGACATGTAACAACAAAAAGGGCATACCTGAAACCAAAGGATTTCAGCTGAAAGGAGCTCTGTCAGTATGTGGTGGCCGATGAGGTCAATAAACCAGTCGGATAACAGACAGAAATTGTCTTGCCTCAGATAACCCCTTAACCTTTGTTAAGAAACAATTGTCTAATTAGCTCAACCGTGTTTTTATGCCAATTACACTCAGCCCTTTAACTATTTCATTCAAGTTGAGTATTGATTATATGTGGGAGTTCTTAGATTTAAGAAAGCCAAAGTATAGCATGTGATTTTTTCGACTTGACCTGTAGTTTAACGTATAGCATGGCTGAATGACAGTCAGCAAACAAGTCTTCAGGCAGTTCGTGGTTAAATCATGAAATTTATATTAAATCTATTTTATTCGTGGCAGGGACATGTTTATTTCATTATTTTTGTAAGTCCAGCACGTTCTTTAAACTAAGATTCCACTGGATGCATCCATTCGTGCTGGAGTTACGAAAATAACGAAATAAACGTGTCCCTGCCACGAATAAATACCGTGAGACTGGGTTGATTCCTAATCTCTCTCCATCTGAACCAGTTCTTCACATCATCATTAAAAGAATAATTCACTCAGAAATCAAAACATTTGTCAAAAAAATAAACAATAAAATAAATAAACAAAAAACATCTAAGATTGAGATGATTTAGTTTTTTTCATAGGAACAGATTTAAACTGTGGCTTCCAACTAAAATGTTGTTCCGCTATCTGTAATATTTCATGAACAGGAGCCATGTGCGTTACTTGTTGATAATTGTGATATTAGCTGTTGACCAGTGAGCAAGTGATATAATGCTGCATTTCTCCAATCTTATTTACATGCTCTGAGGTTGAGTCAATTTTCAGCAAATTATTAATTTGGAGTGAATGGTATCTGCTGTTTCTATGATATTTACCCCTGTCAGTCTATTTTTATGCTACACCTGTCAGTCCACCCACTCACCTCTCATTAAAAACATATTATTGAACATGTTCCTTTGTCCATTATGGTACTTACCACTTTAAACAGTGTAGATTTGAAATGACTAGCTCTTGAAATCCACTCTCATCTGAATGTGCACACACTCATCCTATCATAAAACAAACACTCCACAACATAATGAACTTATGGCAACAGATTTAAATTGCTTCCCTCTCGCTGTCCCCAAGGACTACCATGCAATATGCTTCCACAAACCTTTGTGTAATTACAAAACAATTTATTCATGCACACACTAACGCATGTTCACACATATTTAGAACATTTGTAAAACAGTTTGCACACCTTCGAGCATGTAAACTGACATATCTTCCTTCACTTTAACAGTCAAATCCACACATATGCATGATCACTTTGTCACACCACACGTCCACATGCTTGGCTGCTTTTTATTCGCATGATGCAACTCCCAATATGGTGCTGTGGCCAGAACAGCTGGACCCGCAGCTGCGGATAGGACGAGCCACAACATCAGCACCAAGAGGAACGGCTGACTCATTTGGATATATTCTCCCTTGATGCACACGTAGCGTGAAAGAGCAGCTGACTAATGCAGATGGATGCTGTTTTCTGTATTCATACATTCATTTCTATATTCAATCAGCATGCATCATTCAAGATGTGCGATCTGTAATGCACTGGTATTTCGAGGTGGTATGAATTCATGAATTCAGACTGCCGGCATTGCTTTTTTAACTGGTTTATAAGTTAAAAAAAAACAAAAAAAAAAATAAAAATGTTTCATGAAGACCGATAAAGTGGGTACGGAAAGTATTCAGACCCCCTTAAATTTTTCACTCTTTGTTATATTGTACAAACAGCTGTGTTTTATTATACTGATTGGACTTGATTAGGAAAGCCACGCACCTGTCTATATAAGACCTTACAGCTCACAATGTCAGAGAAAATTAGAATCATGAGGTCAAAGGAACTGCCTGAAGAGCTAAGAGACATAATTCTGGCAAGGCACCTGGCCAAGGCTACAAAAACATTTCTGCTGCACTAAAAGTTCCTAAGAGCACAGTGGCCTCCATGATCCTTAAATGGAAGGCATCTGGGATGACCAGAAAGCAAGGAGAAATGGCAGAGGATCTCCAAATCCAGGTGTGAAAAACTTGTTGCATCTTTCCTAAAAAGACTCATGTATTAGATCAAAAGGGTGCTTCTACTAAATACTGAGGATAGGATCTGAATACTTGTTGTGATATTTCACTTTTTTATTTTTAAATAAATCAGCAAAAAAAATTCTACAATTCTGTGTTTTTCTGTCAATATGTGGTGATGTGTGTACATTTATGAGAAAAAAATGAACTTAAATTATTTTAGCAAATCGCTGCAATATATCAAAGGGGTCTGAATACTTTCCGTACCCACTGTATATCTTAAGGTCAAGGGATGTCACATGTGTGCTGAGAATAAGTCTGTTTATGAAAATAAATAAATAAATCTCTTATTCTTACCAAGGCAGCATTTATTTAATAATAATAAAAAATAAATAATAATAATAATAATAATAATAATAATAATAAATGATAAAAAATAAATAAAATAAAAAGATAGTATATTATGACTTAAAAAAATATATAATTAAATGTAATATATATTTTTTTACAAAAATATTGTAAAAATATATAATTTTTTTATAACATTATAAATGTCTTTACTGTCACTTTTATTAATCTAATGCATCATTGCAAAATGCAGAATTTAATTACTTATTTTCTTATATTTTATATATAAAAGGCTGCCCTTTGAATAACGCAACTGGTGCAGATACCCTTTATAAATATCTAATCTGGCAGAAGCTGTAGACATATGCTACATACATCACTGTCTAGCTAATATTGTCATCCAGGGAAAGATTTAAACACACAAAGACTGTTAGAATGTTCTGGAAATAAATTCTACATTGGAAAACTGTCCTACAGCCCCCATACTGTCTATAGCTGACTGCCTGGTCACCCTTATTGATGGAGGACAAAAATCTATACAATGATGATCAAAATGCATAAGGATGAAACGTATCAAGACTATAGACGTTCAAATCTAGAGGGGCCTGGAGTGTATAGATTTAATGCCAAGGTTAAACTTGTATAGCTAGACTTTTGACTCGCTCTTTCTGTTTGAGAACTAACCACTACAGGAAGATGAGGCCTTCTTAATGTCTAAAGAGCACTATAAAAAAGGGGCTAACTGGCAATTGTTAGAAATATTTCTACACAATTCACCATCACAGTATAATTTTACGAATTAGCAAATTTGTGCTAATTTGTACAAATTCGAACAACCTCACTTATACGGTTGTATGATTTGTGTAAACCCCAGTTAGGTGTAGGTTATTTGTAAAAATTGATATGAATTGGCAACCTATAAAATACGTACAAATTGCTGTGAGATCAGGCTCAATTTAGCATTACATTTTATTTTGTTGGCATAAATTAATGCATTTAGGTTAAATCTGCAACATAAAATAATGGACATGTTTACGTTATCAGCATCGTATAATATATATATATATATATATATATATATATGGGATTACAAAAGGAGGTAAGATGAGGTGCACACCAGGGGCCTATTTCACAAAGGAGGTTAAGTGAAAACTCGGAGTTAGTTAACCCTGAGATAAGGGAAACTCTG
>JAUMHP010000040.1:5694050-5707167 GCA_032361065.1 Enteromius trimaculatus | reverse complement strand
ATCTCTGGATTGGTCAACTCAGAGTTCAAGTTTAAACTCCGAGTTGTTTGAACCTCCTTTCTGAAATAGGCCCCAGGGCTGGACTGGGAGTAAAAATCGGCCCTGGCATTTTACGGTCCAGCCGGCCCACCACCACATATAGGCCTACCATATACAGCTCTGGAAAAAAGAAGAGATCACTGCAGAAAAATCAGTTTCTTGTGAGTTTTATTCTTAAAACTGTTAATCTCACCAACACAAAACAATGCATGTTTGTTTCATTTTTTGTGAACTGCCGTATATGAAATTTTAAGGATAGAAGCAACTTGATGCTCACTGAAGTGTTGACGCATTCTACAGTTGTGGTGCTTGCAGGCATTAGCACAGGTAAAATTCCTCCGTTTCCCCTTCAACACACAGGAAATAAGATGAATAATAATACGTTTATTTACAACAGGATGAGTTCAGAAGGAAAGGATCAACAGAAACTGGTAAATATAGGAGTTCAATGATAATCTGGATGAACTTGTCATAGAGTTAATGGAGTTTACTCTTTCTCTTGCAGGAAATGGAGATCGCTGGAGCACAGACAACACACAGACAAACCACAACACCACACACCACTTCTTTGGAGACACAAGGGATACTCGGGGGAGCCTGGAGAGGATACACAGAACAGAGGAGCAACACAGGGTAATCACACAAGGTTAGTAGAAAGGTAGTTTAGTATTCGTCAAAGAGCTTTGTCTGATCAGGAGATAAGTCCGCTAGCTTGATACGAGCCTGGACACTGACTGTGGCGTGGTGTGTGGTTTAATGAGGTTCCTTAATGACGTGCTGATTGTATCCAGGTGTAGGTGACAGGTGATTGTGCTAATTGTGACTGTGTGCGTTGTGATTGTGTGAGGGTGGAGCCTGGCATGTATGTCACACTTTTATTTAATTTATAGGTTTGTTTATTTACATAAGTTTCTGGAGAATATATATATATATATATATATATATATATGAGAAGAATTTCATCATTCATTATTTTAATTACTTGAAAAACATTTTTTAATTGTTTTAGACTCGATAACAACACTTTTTAATATTATCAATAATAATAGTAAATATTAGTATTAAATACAGTTTTACAGTTGTACTGTAACTCAAAACAAAGCTGCATGTACAGTTCTTCTACTACATGGAATTTAACTAGTTTATTTGCTACAAGGGTTTCAATAGATCAAAACTTTAACACCACTAACCTTGCCAACTTTTAAAGACATTTTTGTGTGCAATATGTCTCAGACGGCCAGCGCTCCACCGTGAATATCTGCAGACATCCTTGAATAAATGGTTGGTATAGAATGAATAAGTGTACTGTGTGTCTGCGCTTCTTAAGGTCTATTTCATGCATTCGTGACAAACACGTTCTGCATTTCTGTGCAACTGTTACTGCAGTGACCTGTATGTCTGCTTACCTTCAGCGTTTCATCTCTCACTACTAGACAAGAGACATAGCTAACAAATGACCCATTGACAGAAAAAAACGTACAAGTACAAATCAATGGATTCGTGATAAAGAGCAAATGGAAAGAGCATAGCATGCTAAAAGTTAATTGGTCCAAAGTTTTAGTTTAATCTAGTCGAAGCCCGAGGGGGTTTACAAAGAACAAACTGTAAACAAGTTGCAGAAAAAGAGCAATCTTTGATAACCGAGAGATGCTTCCCTTTTAGAAATGACAATAAAAGCGTCATTAGTGTCCTTGCAGGGGTGCACAGTCAATAGTATTGATCGGAAACTGAGACACAAACAAACAGACATACACAGAGCCAAAGACATACAACCCAGCAGTGCATTGATGTGGTTGTCTTACTTCCAGACACGGTCACAGAGACGGAGCCGACACCAGCCTTTCACCCCATATGGGTTATGATCCTGCCGGACCCCCGGGTCTCCCACCCTGTGTCCCCCAGCAGGCCGTACACTTCGCCTCAGTTTCCCTCACACAGCACGACGCTAAGCTCCAATCTGCTGCTTCAGCCCTGACAGCTCAAGCACATGTTTTCCTCCCTCCCTGAACTCAAGCTGGGACATGGAGAGAGCCAGGGAAAAGGGTATAAATGAGGGGAGGAGAGAAAGCGGAGGAGGAAACGGGAGTGGAGTTGAGCGGTGGACTTTTTTATAGTCAGTTTTAATTACAAGCAGCCAGCCTGGTGGGGAGGATATGGCCACTCAACATTCAGAGGGATCCTTAAAACAACACCTGTTCCGGGTGAAAAGAGGCTCTAATGACCTTCTCTACCTCTCTGCCACCTTTCTCTTTCATCATCCGTATCTTGGGTCAATGACAGGCTATATAATAGTAGCAAATAAATAAAAAAAACTAATTTAAAATATGTGGCCAATTCTTAGAGATGTACTCTGTTTTATTATTAAAGTGTTGTAAATAATAAACTTGTTGTCTCCCACCACTTTGAATATAACTATAGCTTTATTTTATATATGACTTTACCTAAAATGTACAATGCATCTGCAGTATCTATCTAGACAGACATACTGTACAAGCAGCTTTGTTTTGAGTTACGACTGCAAAACAGTATTTACCAGTATTGAATATTATTTTTGTGAGTGTTCAGTGTCAGTTGTTGGAAGTATGTACTAGGTAATGTTTGTCTATGCATATTCGGCAGCCTGCCTTTGTATCCTGGTTTTCTATTATTAAATGTTTCTGTTTTCATTAAGTTCATGTTCCCCTGCTTTCCTGTCACTGAGAAGTGAGAGTTTGTTACAGAGAGGATAGATAGAGAAATAACCATTCCTTACAATATAAAAACCATAGAATTTAATCCATTCATTCATTCATTTTTAAAGCCTATCTACCTTGGCCCACAGAGGGTCTTCCTCTCTAATAGGATACCACAGTCCTTTTTTTATTTATTTAATTTTATTTAATTTTTTTTTTTAAGTTTCAAAGAAAAAAACAGACCAATATGTTGATCTACATTTTCAAGTTAGGTGCATCGTTCTGATATTGTTGGCTTTATTCCCACCCCAGAAAACACTGACATTAAAGCCTGCTAATCATGAGGAGGTGTCACAAGTGTGAATTTTTAAATAAAACAAAATAACAGATCTTTAATGATAGATCTCTTATTAACTTCCTGTGATTATTCATTTTTATCTTTATCTGTTCACAGGTGTGGTCACAATTTTGATCCGTGGTTGCTGTTGCTGAAAGAAAATAACCAAACTTTTGAATCTCTTCTCTTTCTTCCTACCAGGCTGAGTAACCACATAGACATATTTCTTCAAAACTCTGCCATCTGGAGCGACACAATATATGAACATCTATTTAAATCCCAAGATAACAATGCGTAGAAACCATTAGATATAATTAGAAACAAACTAAGCCAGCTATGAACATATCATAAGAACACATAATCATTTAATCGGAAGAACGGTCCCTTGTGAATTTCATGGCATAAGCTAAATAAAGCTCACATTTCACATTTCTTGAATTCTGCACTGGGCTTTTTCTGTTTTAAGTGCTGATCTGAACACATTTCAAGCTTTGTTGATGCTAAACCTATCTGATCTATGCTAAGGGTTAGAGCTGATATGGGGTCAGTGACTTTTGCTCAACAACACAAAGTGAATTGGGGACTAGTCTTATGACTGCCAGCATTAACTGTGAACTGCTATTACACCCCATCAACTCTCCTTGCCAACAGATAACCACGGGCCATAGAAATAACCCTCAAAATAATTTATATTGAATTGGCTTTTAAAATTCACTGGCCATAACTAACAGCAATGGAATGCTGATTATGATTAATGTCCAATGACATAGAAAAGAGTGGGACAGAGGGGGAGAGAAAGAAGCAGAGAAATGAACTGGCCTAAATAGCATTTATTTATGCCACATTTTGAGAAAATATCTCTTTCCCGGCAGAAGTCATCATCAACGTCCAGTGGAAAAGACCTGTGAACCATTCACAGAACCCTGCGCGTGTGAGGAGTTTGCCAATTTCTACATTTAGTAGATAAAATACTGAAGTGTCAATCCTTTTTAAACACCCATTTAAAAACTTTATCATTCTATTTCATCATTTTCATTATTATTTATTACTGTTTTATTACTGAAAGCCAAGCTTGTCAAAACCATTTCTTATTCTTCAATAAATCACTTTTCCTTATGTGAAAAAACTAAACGTTTTGAAAGAAAATCTATTAAACAGTTAAAACAAAGCATGCATTTGATGTTGTACTTATTTATTATTCCTTTAGCATCAAATGCTCAACACAAATTACAGTAGATTAAGGTCAGTGGTGTTAAGGTCAATAGGGACTAAAAACCCTGAGGGTCAGTGTTTAGTGAAGCACTTCTCCGCAATGGATGGATCTGAGGCTAGTATTCATATTAAATGTACAGACTCGGTTGTTGATTTACCAAAACTCCTTGCACAACTGAATGAATTACTGTCACTGGATGATTTTTATAGTCAAACAGAGGTTAAAAGTGTACTGTAGCTTGAGACCTTTTTAATGATGTAGAGTTTGTTGAGTTAATTGCATTTTCTTATTTTATAACTAACAGCAACTTTTTGAAAGGAGTTTTCAGGCATCCTTGGTCATGTTAACAAGTTAAATAAACCTTGTGCTTCAGTCAGTTCCCTGTCGACACTCCACTCGTACTGCGTCAGCTAAGACGCTATGGGAAAAACTCCTTTTTTCCTCCTAACTGAAGCCTTATTCAATCATGCAGTGAAACTGTAGCGACCAATGACTGCGGAGCCCGTAAGATTGGGTGGGGCTTGGGTGCGACGGATTTGATGCAGAGAGCTACGAAAGTTACAGCCCAGGCGATTGGCAGAGCCAATCTAGCCTCGTTGTGCTGGAAAGGCACTTGAGGCTGTATTTGACGCAGATCAAGGAAACTGACAAGATCCCCTTCCTACTGTAGATGCAGCAATTTTGCCTAGTGGGCTGTTTGGTCCCTCCATGGAGGGATTCGCGGAGAGATTTACAGAGGCACAGAAGGTGTCACAGGCAATGCTAGACTTCCTGCCTAAGAAGACTGCACATCTGCTTCTGCCAGCCGCCCCAGGCCAACGCCACAGCAGCCCAAGCAGTTGTCTGTGCCTCCGCAGCCACAGAACAAGAAACAGGAGCTGCACCGCAGCCATTCCAGCAATTCCATACTCGGCGCTTCCCCTTCCCAAGAAGGCAGGGTCTCCGGCCCAAGATTGTGCTGGACCTACCGCCTCCAGCTTCTTACTAGTCCAGACACGAAGAAGAGGGCGGGCAACAATCTCACAGATGCTGGACCGCCCCGCAAGATGCTCCGTTCTCAAAGTCCTCTGCTTCGCAGAGCTCTAGGAACAACAAAATGCCTATGCAGCACGCTGTTTTCACAGTGCACTCCTAAAATCACAAAAGGAGCAGTTTCAAGTTATATGTCTATAAGCAGCGACAAAACACTAGACGTAATAAACCCCTTATCCCTACAGCAGAATACCTGGCACACCATTCCTGAGGTATCAGATTGGGTTATGGGGATAATAAAACATGGTTACACCCTTCAATTTGTGAGATGGCCGTAGCCTCCGTCCACAATTTAATAGTGAGCCGCACCGCTCATGTGCTGCGTGCAGAAGTGGAAGCTCTTCTCTTAAATGTAGCAATACAAATTGTTCCCCCATCAGCCATCATTCCCTAGTCCCCAATCAATACGGCGGTCTGAGACCTATGCTTGATCTGAGATGTCTGAATCACGCCCTAATAAAACGGCGCTTCAGAATGATAACTCTGAAAACCATCTCTTGTAGATACAGCGGAGACTGGCTGCTTTCACTGGCCCTCATCACAGGCCATTCTTGAGATTTGTCTTTGAGTTTGTCGAGTTAATTGCCTTTTCTTATTTTATAACTAACAGCAACTTTGAGGTAATATGGACAAGGAGTTTCAGGCATCCTTGGGCATGTTAACAAGTTAAATAAACCTTGTGCTTCAGTCAGTTCCCTGTCAACACTACACTCGTACTGCGTCTGCTAAGACGCTGTGGGAAAAACTCCTTTTTTCCTCCTAACTGAAGCCTTATTCAGTCACGCAGTGAAACTGCGACGACCAATGACCAGATTGGGCGGGGCTGAGCATGTACATATGGCGCCTGCTTCGCCGCCGGAATCAGATTTCTTCTCCTTCAGTGATGAAGCCTTTGCTGGTCCTGACTAAGAAGCCTGCGCCTTCAGATCAACGCCTAGCAGCTGGAATATTTCCCTACCCGCCGTCTGGCATAAAGGCATCTGAGCACCTTTTTCTAAAAGGAGTAAATTTCTCTGAGCAACATGCCCAGTCGCTATTGCTCTGTCTGTGGATCCGCTCTGCACGTCGCTGACAGACATGAGGAGTGCGTCACCTGCCTGGGAATACCTCATGCGCAAGCCGCCCTCACCGGATCGGAGTGCTCGTTCTGCAAGCTGCTCAGTATGGCGACTCTAAGTGCCAGGATAACTCCTTTTCAGGGCGCGCCGAGATTGGTGACATCATGTCGGCTGCTGCGAGTGACCTCATCTCGTTCGATCTCAGCGGCCTTTGAACTATCTCGACGATTGGCTCATTATGGCCAAATCGCAAGCGGAGGCAGAGAGACACAGGCACATCCTCCTCAGTCATTTAGACCACCTTGGGCTCAAAGTGAATTTCACAAAAAGAGCAGGCTACTACCCAGCCCACAGATAGAGATTGAGTCATAGACTCAACACGAATGAGAGCGTCAATCTCACAAGAGCGCCCCACGAACATAGTGAGATGCGCGTCCTCCTTCAAGATTGCGAGCCCTCGCCCAATGAAAGCTTTTCAGAAGATGCTGTGTCTAATGGCAGCTGCCTTAGCAGTGCTGTAGCTTGGCCTCTTACATATGCGGCCTCTGCAATGCTGGCTAAAAGTACGGGTGCTGTCACACAAGTGGCATCGCGGGCGTCTCATGCTTCAGGTAGAAAGAGCCTGTATAATAGCTCTGCGCTAATGGAAAAGTTCCCAATTACTGCAAGAAGGAGTTCCCCTCTGTGTGGCCAGCAGGAGGAGAGTGATTGTGACAGACGCCTCCAAGACAGGATGGGGAGCGCTGCTCGAAGGATCTCCAGCCTGTGGTCAGTCAAAGACAGCAGTTTGCACATCAACTGCCTAATATGATGGCAGTATGGCACGCCTGTCGCGTTTTCCTACCACACTTGAGGGACAGTAGCGTTCTAGTTCGCTCGGACAGTGGTGTCATACATAAATTATCAAGGGGGTCTGACATTGAGACGCCTCCACAGAGTGGCAGAGCACCTCCTGAGGTGGGCCCTGCACAACTGCCTAGCCTGTTTCACTAAGGAGACGGATGTGCTGGCCCAGAACTGGCCCAGCCTCCTGCTCTATGCATTTCCCCCAATGGCTCTGATACCTCAGGTCATCAGCCATGTCAGAGAAGAAAGTCACAGACTCCACCTGGTAGCCCCCTTCTGGAGGAACCAGGATAGCAGACCTACATGTAATGCTGGCAGCAGCCCCGTGGCCTGTTCCCCTGAGACGAGACCTTTCTCAGGTCCAGGGCTCAGTTTGGCACCCACTGGAGCCTGTTTGTCTCCCAGAGCACATACAAAACACCATTTCACAGGCCAAGGCCCCATTTACGAGTGTGCCTATACTATAAAATGGGCTGTTTTTATAAGGTGGTGCGCAGAGCGCAGCCAAAACCCCTCAGTATTTGACATATCAGTGATATTGTCATTTCTACAACACCTGCTGGATAAGGGGCGTTCCCCATCCACAATTACCGCCGAGCGCTCAAACAGCAACTGGCTATAAACCTCTTATATTTAACTGGTAAATTATATTCATTGGTTCGCCGTGTTGGCCTCTCAGTTGCCCAACCGTGAGCTCAGCATCATCTACTTAAGGGTTAACTTGTTAATGTCCTGCATATTATTCATTACACTCCCAACCTGCGGACGTAGGCTCAATATATAGGTCTATTCTTTTGATCGTCGCATGCTCAGACAGCAGAGACAGTCTAAGAGCTTTATGTCTGTTATTTGTGTATTAAAACTCGCTGTGTCGCTTTTAAAGTGTAAGGACAATTTAATGCATATGTGGAGCACTAATTTCTCTGCATGCTTCTGTGACTGTGTGACCCGGTTTTAACCTAGGTCCGCTGTCAGGCTTGATCGTTCTTTCGTTCTAAATCATTCCCGTCCAATCTGGCGGGCTTCGGTGGGAGCATGTCATTGGTCGCCCTAGCACAGCGTCTTGCCGATTGGTTTATCAAAAAAGTATGTTTCATTCACTCAAGAAATAGCTATTTTACAAATAATTTGAACCCTTATGGTCTGTTGTGATCGACTGCCTTTACAAATCGACTGTTTGTAAAATTAAATTAAAGTGTTCATGTACTGCCTTTGTTATTTTATTTTGTACACTTTTTTGAGGTCCACTTATATTATTGTTTTTTTCCTACCAACCCAATTTTTTTCCACAGAAGTGACATCCTGCAGACCTAACATAACTTGAAAAGATATAGAAGTAATTTATCCATATAATCCATACCAGTAAAAACGTTAAATGTGACATCAGTGGTTCAACTTCAGTTTTGCGATACTTTTTGAATACTTATTTTGTGCAAAGAAACAAAAACCATATACTCAACCATTCTTCTCCTATGACTTACGTCTTCTGCCATTTTAGAGAACATTACACCGTAAGCATACGCGTAAACAGCCGCAGATTACACACATGCGTATGTTTTCACCCGTATGTAAACAAGGCTGATTATGTCAAATACATTAAAGCAGAAGAGGTGTAAGGGTTCAAATGCAAACTGTGTTTATTAGCTCAGAGTCGAGGCAAAACAGGGTTGAGCACCGGCAAACTGGATCAGCAAAGGCATGGACAACAGAGTAAACGTAATACAAGGCGTAGGTAAACGTACCAGCAAACAGTCCAAAGTGAGTGACAAAAGCGAAGATCCGAGGGGAAGCATGGGTCGGCAACGAGTAAATCCAAACAACAAGACAAATGAAAACAAAGACACGAATAGAGAAACGCAGACCAGGTTGACAGTGTAATGAACCTTAACATGACAAACACAGACGGGGCTTTTATCCTTTAGTATGTCCAGGCACAAACAAGGTGGGTGGAGACAACAAATTCATAATAAGAGTCCGGGAAGGGCTAATACACACAGAAGAAGTCTTAGAGCTGGAGTCTCTTGCAGGTGACTCCAGCTGGGCGTTACAAAAATACAGTAAGAGTAAATGAAGCTACACAAGTAAATGAAAATACACAAAAATGTATTCTCATAGCATTGAAAAACTGAAGTTGAGCCACTGAAACCACATGGACTTTACCAATGTTTCTGGATCTGGGATCATTTCAGTTGTGTTGCTGTCTATGAAGTGACAGCTATCCCCCCGCCCAGCTATCCACACATGTAGTGTTTATTGGAGAGGCAAACATGCTGGTCTATGCAAAAACCAAACAGAGGGCTCATGATCTTTGTGATCCCAATATTAGGAAAGATCCAGACCTCGTCAGTAAGAACTCGGTCCTTTGTTCATTTCATTGTACCACAGTTTCGCTTGCAAAAATTAATAAAACTATTGATACTGATGTAATCCACAGAAGAAATAAAACTGGTTTGGAACAACATGAGGGTGTAAATGATAACAGGACTTTTCCTTAAAGCATTGGCAAATTCTGTCTTCTCTGTGGCACTGATTAAACTGAACATCATTGAGTTTTACAGAGACTCAAACATCACCACGTCTATCCTTCATCCACACACACCTGTGTGTGTTCTCCTCTCTGTCTCCTCTCAGCCCCTGACACACGACTATAGATTATGCCTCTCTCTCAATCAATGCAAACCCACTTAGTCTACAGAGACAAGCACAGGCACATTTCTCCACATCTGCGCTGACTTCTTTATTGTCATCACCAAAGCAAGGTCATTCAGGCTCATCTAATAAAACAGAATATGATGCAAAGATCTGTCTTTTCATACACTGAACGCAGATGAAGAAGATGTCAACTGTTCTGTCATCACTTATGTCCCTGTCAGATGAGAAGGACAAATTCATGCACTGAGGCCTAGCCGTCTGAAAGCATTGGAATTGCAAAGAGGATTGTGGGGATCTTTTGTATAATCAGCCCCGGGAATGACTATTGATTTCTGTTAGAGCTTTCTGGAGAGGAACCAGGGGCCTGATTGAACATTCATGCCATATAGATATTCTGGCAAGTGTTGAATTGGGAGGGCTGTCTGGATTGGACATGTCACAAGTTTCTGGGCCGGGCTTCTCTGGAAGACAAACACACACGTACACATGCAAAACAACTCTCTGTTACGCTTTTTCTCCTCCACTCGCAGATACGCACCCTATTGAACTTTGTCCAGCAATGACAGTGGATTGTGGGAAAGCAATTAACACATTCATCAGCTGGGATACATTTGCGACAATGAATTGTGCCGCATCCTGTCTACTTCAGCACCAGACCTATTGTGTCCGCGTGCACAGCGCATTAAATGGGTGTGTACATGCTGCCAAAGTGAGGAAGTGTTGGGAATAAAGGACTGTGCAGAGATTGATTTGGCAGAAAAGGTGACTCGATCATGACAGCTGTGAACCGGCACAGAATGTTGAGCTAACAGGGATGTGCAAATATGTCTAAGAACAGCAAGGGAAGAGCAGGTGTGCACCTGCTGATGTTTCAATGTGTGTGTGTGTTTGAGGACATTTATCCAAAACTGTAACTTTGTTCACTTTGTTCCAAAAATCAGGCACAACTTTTGCCCCCTCCTAAGATACATAAGTTGGTAATATTAACAAACAATGAATCAAATAATAGGGGTTTTAAAGCATATAAAATATACTAATAAATACTTTTTACTAGTTTTACTACCTTTTTTGTTTGTTTTTTAATTAAATAATAAAATTGCATTAAATGAATTAATTAAAATTTACTATAAAGTAATCTAATGTTGCAAAATATATATTTTTTTATTTTAAATAAATGGTTTTCTTTTGAACTTTCTATTAATCAAAAACATAAAAAAATAAATAAAAAATATTCCACAAATGTAAATGAGCACAAATGAATTTAACACTGAAGATTATAATAATTAGAATGCACATTAGAATGATTTCTTACTATGTGACACTGAAGACTGGAGCAACGGTTGATGAACATTCAGCATTCCATTGTAGGAATAAATTACAGTTTAAAAATATTCATTTAAAAAACGGATATTTGAAGTAAAAATAAAATTTACCAACTACAATAGAATTTTAGAAATGTTTGATTTCTTAATAAATATTCGTAATTCTTTTTTGTGTATTTTTGTGTGTATTATAAACATCCCAAATTACTGTGAAACAATATAAAATTTAAAAATAAGTAAAATTCAACTAACCAAAAACTCAGTGTTTATTACGCAATTAGTGTGTGCTACATATATTTACTACTAAGAGTATTATGCTGTTCCTATCTGGGCCATTTGTAATGAAACTAATTGTGAGTGATGACTGCAGAGAACATGTGTATAACACGCAGTTTAACTACATGCATGATGTGCACTAATAGGATGTTCACATTTAAGCATCATTGGCCCATCATTCAATTTCAATGAGTCTGGATGCAAAGTCGGTGCAAACGAGCAGCGACAAAGTGCAACAGCTACCAATGGGAGTGAAGACAGGGATCCACCACCTAATGCGGCAAAATAGGAACTCCTACTACAAACCAATAGCGCAGCGGTTCAGCAACCTCAGCGATTTATCGTTGTCAATGTGAACGCCCGATAATGAGGCTCCATTTCACTTAGGACACTGCCAATGTAGGCAGTAGGAAGTGAGGCAGCTCACTGGGTTTTGGAACAAAGCTTCCCCCCCGTTGATTCTTCCTCCTCCACAATCATCCTCACACTACCGGACAGGTAATGTGAGATAATTATACTTGAAAGCACTCAGCTACACACATACACAACCACACACACCAATACATAACAGCAGATGGATGAAATGTACTGCTTAGCATTGACAAGAGCTCTCTGCTAACTCTTTTGCGCCACACAGCTAAAAATACACCTGCCTCCATCCCTAGTGTGTTCTCCATCTCTTTAGCTTCCCCTGAGAGCCTATATGTGCATGTGCATAACAGAGAGTGTGTGTGTGTGTGTGTATGCATATGTGAGTCTTCGTGTAGGTGGTTGGTGATAACACAGCACTAAAACCCAAACTGTGATACTTGAACTCAGCCCACTGTGGATGAAATAAGAGGCTATAAACATTTACTCCTCCAATGAACACGAGGACAGCTATATTTGACAAACTCAAGTACATATCTCAGATTTTAAAAAATCTTGGAAACATTTGATGCAGTACAACCGTGAAGTATTCAGGAGGTACATCTTGTAGAGGTGAACATTCAGATGGTTTCCTGTTTTGTTTCACAGACCCTAGTAACAAGTGGCTTCAGAAAGGAATGAGAAACTGCAAAGTTTGCCTCTGGAGAGTCTCTGTAGCTGCACTGCAGGTCTGGGAAATTACAGCACTGCCTGCAGTCAAAATATGGCGTGAAGTGGTTCAATGGTACTACACTGCTGTATATACTTTTTTTTGCTATACAGTATATGTGTTGCTTAACCTGTTATTACTAGGACGTTCCATAGGTGTAATGGTTTTTATACTGTGCGAGTGATATTTTCTATCCACTAAACCAACCCAAAACATAACCTTTACAAAAAAATGGCTTGCATTTTTACATGTTTAATGATAATGATGATAATAAAATATTTAGTATGTTTATGTAGCAATCTGAATTATGAAATAGCTTGACAGTTGATTGACCCACCAACATCAGGGTCCTGTTCCATAAAACAAGTTTATCAGATAAGCCAGGCTAATTTCAGTTAGTCAATTTTATTTTTAACCCAATAAACTGTCAGTCAGACTAACCGAAATAACGTCTAGGTTACCTAATGTAACCCCCGTTCCCTGATGGAGGGAACGGAGACGTTATGTCGTGACGATTGGGAGCCCTGATTCGCTCTGGTATTGATAAAACGCCAATCAGAATTTCTTCTGACTGGCTAGTGGAATTTGCATG
>JAUMHP010000040.1:5645926-5670053 GCA_032361065.1 Enteromius trimaculatus | reverse complement strand
TAGAGAGAAATAGAGAGAGTGTGAGAGAGAGAGAGAGAGAGAGAGAGAGAGAGAGAGAGAGAGAGAGAGAGAGAGAGAGAGAAAGAGAGAGAGAGGGAGTGTTACCTAGCTGAGTGGAGGGGAGTTGAGGCCACTAGCATGCCAAGTGTTCCCTCCAGACCCTCTGCCTGCTGCCTACAGCTCACTCACCACTTAGTGCACACAAGCATGACGAGAGGAAAGAGGACGCCCTGCATCTTCCATCCCTCTATTCTTTCTCTCCACATCACCATTTCTCACTATCTCTGTCTGTCCAAACATCACAGATTTCATCAGAGCTCATCTTCTGCGTCTTTCACTCTTCAACCTTTCGTTTCAAAATCGAGTTTTAGATTTGACTTTCAGTAGTGGGTTGCAATGGCGTATGGATTGAACACTTCAGAGGAGGAAGTGTGTCTCACACGCTGTACTCCAGAGATCAACCGAGAGGACAGATATGGAAACAAGGCTTTAAGACTGATTGAAACAAACAATAGAAATCGACAGAGATACTGTTCAATATTTATGAAAATGGCATCCAAAAAATCTAAGATCAGCAACAGAATGTATTGTATTTTATCTTTATTTAAAAACTAGGCCTAATAGAGTTTAACATTGAATTATGCTGTTTAAATGCTAAGGGTTCTAAAGTTATACACTGAATATATCATGCAGTTACTACTGCAGCTTTATTAACTGTTTTATTATTATTGTTAACTCTCTTGTTAATAGCTTATTTTTTATATATATATATTTGTTCACTGTAAACATTCTTGAGATTTGTGTGTCTTGTATTATATGGGCAATCCCAAATAAATGTATTGTGTAGCTATTGGACTTTTTCATGTTTCATTAAATTTAAGAGCAGTAAATGGAGAGTAGGCCTACCACTAATTCATTCTTGCATTCCCATTTGCTCAAATAGCAGATACAACTTGTTTTCATGACTTTCAATAAAAAGGGGGAAAAACGAGAGCGAGAGACTGATGAAGGCAGCTAGAAGAAAGAACAAGATTAAATTTATCTTGATAAAAAATGTTGCCAAAAATCACAATTTTTGTTAGAAAACAAACAAAAAACAACAACAACAAAAATAATTTATCATGTTAAAGTGACAGTTCACCCAAAAATGAAAATACTGCCATTATCCAATCATCTTCATGTTATTCCAAACCAGGAGGTTTTTAGGTGAACTGTCCCTTTAACAATTCCATTTTTACAGTTAGGTTTCTATATTTTGTATCAGTTCTCACTGTACACATATAACTCATACGCAGTAGGAGCACATGATATGTGCATAATATTTTGCCACTGATGTTGTGTGATACTACAGCTGCAGAAGCACCAGTGCATGAGCGAGCAGGGAATTCAGGGACATCTACATTCCGAACACAGGTTTTATTAAAACTTGTGAAATCATGCTCCAGCAGATTAATATTCCTAACAAACAAATTTCAACAGTGCTGTGTCATTAGCATATTATTGAGATGTGTAGGAAGTCACCGCCCAAGAAAATGTCAGATCAAAGTGCCTGAAGATGAAAACTCTACCCAGGCTAATTTACACTTGCGTCCCTTTTGAGTTCAGCGCATGTGGTATTAAGTGAAGAGGGCTTGTGACAAAATGTTTGCTCACACAAACAAACAGGCACATGTAAACACAAAAGACATCATCACACGCATCAGTCCTTATGTGCTGAAACTGGAATCAATGTCTGTATGACAACAACACGAAAGAAACTGTGTAAAAGTCGTCTCTCTGTCAGCCACAGCGTAGCCATGTCATGTTTACTACAATTTCCAATTTCAAGGCTTTTTTTCTGTCCTCACAGACAAGAGCTGCTTATCTACTGAGCTTGCTTCAGAGGACATAATAGATTGTAATTGAGTCGTCTAAGTCCCTTTGGTGGTTGACCCCACTTTAACAGCAATTATCATCTTGCCAATTTTCCATCTCTAATGCCTCGGCTTCCTACGGTCACTTTCACCCCAGTGGACCTCATACAACTCTACAACATCATCTTTATTGCAGGCCCATTGCGTTTATTGGTGCCACAAGACATTAGACTGATAAGGGGATAAAAACAAGATCATATAAGGTGTGGTAATTTGATTTTTTCAATTACTAAGATATTGGCTCTGGAGTAAAATAACATGCTTTTTTTGGGCCGTGACGATCCTGTGCTGTTTAAAAAGCCCAGCCAGCTCATTGCTAGGCCAAAACTGAGGCTGTATTTAGCTTTAAAGTCAAGGGAATTATTATTTTTTACAGACAAATGTAAGCCTCACAAAGAAAATGAAAATGATACCATTCTTTATCCAGCCTAATGTCATTCCAAATATGGCTGCATAACAAAAGTTTGCACTTTAAAGAATGGAGGTAACTAAATCATTGTGATGACCACAATGAAAAACCACTGACAGTCATACAGGCTTGTGATTATCTTATTTTTTGGGCAAACAACAATTTTTGGGCAAACGACTAGTGCTTAAAAGAATGAGACAATCTCCTTTTATGAGATTGAGATTGGTTTAAATGATATAGGTGTATTTACAATGTTTACATAAAAGACTTTAAAACAACATGATAAAACCAAGTAAACTTAGTCTGTTAAAAGAATACAGTTTGTTTGTCCATACCCTAAAACGGTCCTAGAATCCCATAGTGTTAAAAAGTCCAATGTGAGATGTGAGTGTCCACCAGTGTATATACAATCCACAGAAAGTGTAATCCAGAGTTTGTAGATGGTGTCTGGAAAGGTGAGCTCAAAAAATGGTAACTTCTCAATCCAGGTTGGTGACTGTCACGCCATTTGTTTTTCATGCTGCCCTCTTGTTCCTGCTTCCTGTTAGGAACTATAAAGTTCTTAAATACAGAAACACACTTCAAATGTTAAGAGGACATAGGGAAAAGCAACAAAATGTTTGGGGGATGGGGGGTTCTACTTCTTTTTTTTTTACTTATTCTAACCTGAGCACTGCATCTTTGACATCATGTACAAGACGCTACTAAAAACATGAGGCACAAGCACAGCGATCATATATGTCTGGCTAGTGTGTTTAATGAAAAAAAGGAAAAGTACAAGATTGTATGTTGGCATGTTTGTATGAAATATCATACATAATCTAAATGCAGGCCAAACAAACAAATAAATAAAATGTATTATTATAAAAGTACAATCTCAAAATACAAAGAAGGAGCTTTGGACGACGGGCCTAGTCTGCTGCTTTTCTTTTGTATATCAGTATATCACATAAAAAAAGTACAGAGCAGGAACTTGTTTCAATCCACTAGTTGTTGATGGGATAGAGGTGGATCTGAATGTCAGCTTGCAGCTGATTCTAAGACAGAGGCAGTGTTTAATCAGGCTTCACGATTGAAGTCTTTTTTACCAGAGATTGAGAAGATTACATTTTAACTAGCAATTGCAAGGTGAAAAAAGAAACATATGGATGAATTATTCACAATAAGATAAATCACTCAGGCTGCTCTGAGAAGCATCAGTGCCAGCTCATATTCTGTGTAAAATGAATTCCCCATAAATTCAAAGTAAAATATGTTAGCTCTGACCTTATGCTGTACAGCAGGGGTCACCAAGTTCGGTCCTGGACGGCCAGTGTCCTGCAGAGTTTAGCTCCAACCTACCTTAACACAACTGCCTGGAAGCTTCAAGTATACCTTGTATATCAGCCCTCCAGGACCAAACTTGGTGACCTCTGCTGTACAGTATCAGAGCTGTTGATATAAGTGCTATATTTGTTTTGCACAAATAAAATGCAGAATCATTGCAGTCTTACACTTTACCACTTTCAAGCTAGAACATACAGTATTTTTAATGTGGGAAATGTTCTTATTTCTAAACAAAAATATTTACGTTGATCAACCATTTCCATTTCATCTATGTCACCTCTGTGCAAAAGTACTTGGAGCTGTATTTATGAAATGCTCTTTCCTTATACAGTACTTTTTTCCCCATCAACATGAAGTTAATAAATCTATAACATTACTTCATAAATTCATACACTCCTCTGCTGGAAAGGGATGGTAGTATATGATAGCAAACAGATGGGTTTATAGTTTTCAATACATTATTTCTGATGCTGACTTTGTTGCAAATAGACAAAACCTAATTTATACTGGTCTGCTATATGACATTCTCTTAACAAATCAGAGGAATTTGCAAAAACAATGTGGAATATATCACAGAAAATCGAGATAATGTCTCCAGGCCATGAGGCCCTCCTTATTTTTGTATAAACGCTGTCTCTTTCTGTGACTTGGATTTCTGGCCATCTTTTCAGCATCATCAATAATAAATGCTAATGATTTAACTAGTTTTGTAAAACATTTCCATCCCCTACATAATTCATCTCACCCAGTCAATGCATAATGAATAGCACTCAACAGACAAACCGCAGTGTTGCAGTGTTCAGATTCAGAGCCACTGAGAGATTAACCCACCATTAAAAGTAACAGACCCTCCACTTTTTTCACTTTAGCAACAGTAGAAGCACAAAGCCCAAGTCCTGTTAACACATATAGAGATGTGAAGTTTCACATTCATGCTCCTTCACAACAGATGTTTATCTGAGAATTTAGGTAACAAGCTGCAGCAACTTTAAACAAACGTATACAAAGCTAGAAAAGCCAGATTTATACTTCCAGTGAGAGGTCTTTTTATAGATGCAAAGGTGTCTGTGTGTGTTTGGGGACTATAAGATCAGGCAATATGCACGCTTGTAAGTCCTTACCCAACAGTGACTCTGTGAATGTATGAATTTCATTAAAGATGCAATGTAAAACTAATAAAACAGCATTATTATAACACCAGGGAGTGTAGCTGTTGTTTGAGGAAGGTTGAAACTGCTAGGAAAACTGATTTCATACTTCGTGCTTCGGAGAAACGCTTCATTAAAAACAGAGGCAAGGTTAGATTTCTAACATGTGTCACTGTAAACAGTGTATCTGGTTTAAGGTTCCTCATACTGAATGTACGAGAAGCAGACAGCATGAGCTCTAACAAAGAGAGGGAACCAAACATCTTTCTCTCTAATAGTTTTGCTTTTCTGATCTCCATCAGTCATTGCCGATGACTGAAGACCTGCGGTGGGTTTTGTGAGCGTGTGTGTGTGCTATTATAAGCCTAAATCCCCATTTACCTGAGGGATTACAAGAGAGAATGAGAGGCATGCGGATCGGATCAAAGCAGAAAGCGCTCTATAATTCCGAAAGGGTGCTTTATTAGAAATTAAATAAGAGAATTAAGAATTACTGCAAGGTTCACGGTCAGTGGCTTTCTTAATTTAAACCATGTTACTCCTTATTAGACTTTGCAATTACAATTACAGCCTGAGTTATTCGAAGGAGTATGGTGCATGAAATATGAAATGAAGGAAGCAAATTTATTCCAATTATTCATGATACGGCCGCCTGACTCCATGGCCTTTTCCCAGTGAAATAAGGTGCTTTAAATGAGGGAACATTGAAAAGCAGTGATCTTCAAAGCGCTATCTGGAAATATAAGGGGGCTTATAGTCTCTTTTAAGCAGGTTAATAGCTCTTAATAGAAATGGTGTGGAAACACTAAAGTCGAAGGACTCATATGGTTGGCCTTTACTCTGCCAGAAAAATAAATGACATTATTTTTTATAGGCCTCGCCAGCCACTGCTCAGATTTTGTTGGAAGAATCCAAACTGTATTCTGAAAGGCCAGGAATGTAGCCGAAAATGCAAATGGATTTATAATGAGATATATTTGCAGTTTCCATTTATTTTAAGTGTCTCAGAAATGCAAATGTGTCAAGAGCGACATTAAGTACAGTAGGTCAGCCAAAAATGCTAAATCTGTCATTTTAATCACACTCGTCTTTCCACATTTTTATGTTTTTCCTTAATTCTGTGAAACCCAAAAGAAGACAGTTAGTATATTACAAGAGAATATTCAAAGTCTTCTCAAGAGATGCAAAAATGTAAGTCCTTTTTCCACTCTCAGATCAAAACAACACTCACCTTACACTTTAGGATGATGCAAGACATTTACGTTGGGCGATGGAGAGGGGGCCTGGATGCACTTTCTATCGAAGTGGGCCCAAGTCTGTGTTGTTCGGGGGACCCAGAAACCATAGTGGCAGCCTTAGCTGAAGATGAGTACTTTCAAAAGTGTGTAATATTGTTAATCTTTCTCTCATCACTGCTGTTTCTAGTCTAACATTTTCTCCACCCAATTTCATCCATATTACTAAAAAATACAGCATTCTGTGTAGAATTCAAATGGGTCTGAAATGTGAGCCGGGGGAAAAAGTATTGGCGAAAGTGAGAGACTGTAAGTTTTGAATGCTAGGATATCCTAAATGTAAATTTCGTCATGTTTTTGGAGCACGGGAAAATATTACCCTAATAAAACCCAAAGAACTTGTTTTGTTTTATGGGGACTACAATGAAAACATTGAATACATTAAGTCATACAGATTTCTTGCATTACCATCACATTAGAAACACCACTAATGGTTAAGGACCAGCTAACAATATTTCATGCTGTCATATGCTAAAGTAACTAATCAAAGTAACTATGACTACAGACTTGAATGCATATAATTAAGCAACATGCAGTATACAGTATATAGCCTTGAAAGTTTTCAGCCCATCTCTGCTCTTAACTACAATATAACCCTACAAAACAAATATTACAGAAGCCGTCATTTCAACCAAACATTTTCAAGGAACCCAATGAGTTTGTATTTGGCACAGAAATACTTTGTTATTTATCTAAATTATTCTTATTAATTAATAATATTATTTATTTATTTTTAAGGTTTGGCCATGTTTAGCATGAGAATCCATCTCTTTATCATTGTAAAAAACTCAACATGCATGAAATTGCATTAGCCCCCACCCCCTTTAGGAAAATGTATTCTATTATTAAAACTGTTCCGTTTTACAGTAAAATGTGAAACCAAACTATAGAGCAGATTTAGTCTACCTTTTGAATAAATAATGTGAACACATGTAGGCCTAATGGCACATCCTTTGACCCATGTCAGGAACTGACCATTGTTAGTATTATATGTGATTATCCAACCACGTTGATTTAGCAGTTGAGCTTAATGGAGAGCCTGTGGCGTCTCTAGATGCAGGTAACGAGTCAATAGGAGCCACTGTGATTTTGGTATTAAAGTATAGAGGCAATACAGTACAGAGGGGTCAATACGAGGCAATTTCACCAGTGAAAACACCTCTCCATGCACACACAGACACACACAAAAATGAAGGAGGGGGGGAAAATCATACAAGAAAACAAAAAAAAATGTCATGCATGTCTGACTGGTGTTTGGTGGTGAAAAAACATTTACATGATTGTAAAAACTGTTCTGTTGCCAGACCAATAACACTACGTAAGCAGAAATATTAACTACCGGACTGCTGTGATATCTATAACAACGGAAAGCAAAAGTTTGCTCCAAAACAGAAGTTTACTTCACAGTAAGCATTTCTAAGAAAAAAATGAAATGTTCACACCTTCAAAAATGCAGTCACACTCATGCACTCAATCCCCCTCACAGTGTGGGAACGCTGTTTCTTCAAATATCTTGTGATTTCGACTTTGTTGCTTAGCCAGACACAAGTGACAGCCAACTTCCCCAACAAACCAATTACCAGTGTTAGAATCATCCAGAATGCACTTCTCTTCCCGGCACTAAAATAACGAACGTTCTGACTTTCCAGATTTGCTAAGCTGTATAATGGGGAACTCTAAGAGTGGTGACTAGAATTCAGTTGTTTTGTTCTTGGACACCTCCCATCAACACACACACACTCACCCAAACCCTCAGACAGGGATAACACTTTAAAAGGAAGGACTGGCAAACTAATGAACACTGACAGCACCCCCCAAGCTGTTTGCATTTCTGTCAAAATGCTAAGCAGTAAATAGATGCTGGAGTCACATATGCTTTTATCTCCGCAAGCATGACAGAGGTTAAGAATGAAGCTGGGGACTCCCTTGCAGAATCAGTTATTGTTTAATATCATAAACCTTTCATTTCATTTCCGCTGATGCCATTCTAATGGTATCTTAATAATAGGGAAAGCTAGGAACTGTTTGAAAGAAATAATTTGCATAGGAGATAATGAGTGTTTGCTTTTTGATCAAGGTTTATTAATACTGTAATTTGAGAGTATAATAATCAATGAGGTGTGCAGAGAGAAATCACATTAATTAGATGCCGCGGAAAATTAAGCCTGCATTGTACAGTAGCTGCAGGGATGTCAAAGACTCTTTTGGAGGAAGAGCCTTTGAGGAACAACAAATTATATTTAAAACTATTCTAAGAACATGCATGTTCATTTGTTATATTGGGTTTTATTTAAACTATTCTGTTTTTATCTGCAGTGGGAACATTTTTTTGTAATTTGTCATGCTGCATGTTTGTATTTCACAGGGCACAACCTTCTTTTAATTACTGAAACATAATGTATTGCTTAACAAAAGTTATCCATTGTGATATTTTCTAATTGCCAATTTTATATTGAGCTTATTTAAGAAATATTCAGAACGATTCATGCTCTGAGGCTGTGATTTTGTTCTTCCTAATATTCAGACCAACAGTGCACATGTGAGAGTAATATTGCTTTTGTTCAGCAATTGAAAAAAATATTGAGTAATTTTAAGTTTTATGTTTTTTTTTCACACCACGTCATAATTGATGTTATTACTAGATGGCAACCCTGACATTCTGAGGTTTTCTTGGTATTGTGGTACACTTATAACATCAAAATAAATCTGAGCTATCTGTATAATCAAATAGACAAAAGCTTAACACAAATAACAGCAGTCATGCAAATGCCTTGCTCATATTTTAGTCATATTCTCTGCTAGTTAATTAAACTTATTGTATGCCTTTTACTTGTGTCATTTAGTTGTTTAATCTTGCATTAACAAAAGTAAACTATAGGAATTATTAAACAAAATTGTTATGTTTATTTAACTATTAATTTACCGCTGAAGTTGCAGACATTTTGAACATTCCCACCCGTCATTGAAGTGGTCAGATGGTACAAGTCAGAGAAAAGCACAGTAACAGGAGTACCTACGCATTCCGAATAATGACGATGGAGGTATCAAAACTCATGTGTCAAAGTACACTGCACCCCTATAATCAGATGAGTGGTTGATGGGGTAATTGTCACAGTGCCTTTACCCTTGGCCTGTACGGTTGTTGAGCATCACATAAACCTCCTTCATGCTTGATAGGACATTTAAGTTGGAGATTTAGCATTTGTCACCAGCTGCAAACAGCAAGGACTCCTGAGTAGCTGACTATACATGCCCAGTCCCATAATTCTTACCATGAGAGGCAAAACACAGTGCAAAAGGGACATGATGGACACACACTCGCTCTTTTTGTGGCTCGTCATATGCAGGTATAGGCTCCAGACACCGTAGCTGTGGCTCTGAAAACAAACGCGGTGACAGAAGAGCGTGGCAGGGCTCGAGAGGTCCATAAATAACGGTAATTACGCGTGACGCGCTCACTGGCGGCTGACCTCGGGAGCTGACGGCCACGGGTGCACATCCGTGACTCGCACACTAGGCAATACGGGCGATTGAGTGGAAAGCAGTCGAGATTACAGGAGGATGGAGGAGAGGAGAAAGAGAGAGCGGAGGAGAGACAGGGGAGGGATATGGGGAAGGCTAATGTATGTTATGGCTCCTGAGTGCTAAGTGCAGCTGTAAGCTTCACAGGAACATCAAAACACAATTGACTGGCTGAGCACTGAGCCCTCAGAGTACAGCTGGAGAAGAGATAGAGAACGACAGAGAGAAGAGAGAAAACCAGATGACTCACACCCCTCTGCATTCATATGCTTTGAATACTTGATGGCAACCTTAAGGTTACACTGAAAAGATTGAGTTAGGCTTAATAACTGTGTAATTCATTAAAAAAATTGACCTTTGAAACTGCTTTTAATACAGTTTATTTTTGTTGGTTTTTAGCATTTATTTTGGATTTATTCCATAAAAATGTCTTCCGTCAGGCTGATACAGAACGTTTTACAACATTGACAATAATAAAATTAAATGTTTCCTGACAGCATATTTTTGATGATTTCTAAAGGATCATGTGACACTGAATAATCACTGCTGAAAATTCAGCATCATGTTACATTTTAAAATATGTAGGGTAAGCAATTTTTTGTAATGCCCCTACTCCAAAAGCGTCATGCCCCTATTTCGATTGCTCCGTCCCACACATACATAGCCTACGCAACACAGGCAATGATTAGTTAGGTGAAATAAAACAGAACCAATGTTACACTGTCTACACGACACGCGAGCGGTGCAAAATACTAATAGAAGTTATTATAATCAGTGATGCTGTCTACACACCGGACCAGAATTTGTCACAGAACGACAAATTATTTTAAAATCCCCTTTCTTAAATCAGGCAGTTCTGAGAATCCTGGCAGGATGACATAGTTCTGCACATGCCTCTCCCACGGTAGTTAATTGACGAGTCCGTCTTACATTAGACCTGCACTTAGATAGTGATCTGTCATCAGTCCCTCATTGTGTCGACCCTGGTGCAAGGGAAAACAAGATGTCTCTGATTAGGCAATTGAGGTGTTTTGTTGCTGGATGTAATGATGAATATCTTAATTCATGTTCCAAAAATGAATAAGGCCTTATGGGTTTGGAACGACATGATGATAAGTCATTAATGACAGAATTTTCAGTTAGGGTGAACTAGCCCTTTAAGGTTCATTGCTATTCCAACCCAACAACATGGTTCCCATTTATTTGTAATATTAAATAAAGTCATGTATGATGTCAGTAAGATTCTAGGTTTGAACTACAAACAAAATATCATCTATAAAAGATGAATTTAATAGGTCTTTCTTATATTCTCTAATTTGCTTCTAAGAGCCTAAAGCCAAGAGTTCTCTATATAGAATATGGCTCTTCCTCGCTTGTTTGGTCTCAAATAGAAGTGAAGAAATGAATAAATAAAGTGACCTTTGCATAGTAAAGTGCAATCATATGCTCTTAAAATGATGGTAGAGGTTATCTGAGTCTTCTCAGGTTGTATAAAGCCCTCACCGTGGTCCAACAGGGAAGCACTGTCAAAATTTACAGAGGCTTAAAAAAAGCTCAAGTTTTGCTACGCCAAAGGCTTCCAGTATATTATAAACCCATGGGTGAGTTATATAAGAACTGCATTAATCCCCTTTTTTATCTAGCCATCTAGCTATCTTACAACTTCATGCTCAATGTTTTCTTGGCTCTGTCCTAGCAAAGTTCACTGCCTCAGATTCTGTGAAACATTTTATTTCAGGAGAGCATTGCGAAAATAACCTGCACAAAGTAGCGTTTTCATTTTATTCAATCTGGCCACCCACTGTTTTCTTTGACAGCAGCCTGTCATGTTTCCCAACTGTTCAGCTTCAGCCCCTTTGATGAATTGCCATCGTCTTTTCCTAATTACCAAACTTCCCTGCCATTCACCTGAGTGGAAAACATATCTATCACAAAACTGGGAAAAAAAACGAGAAAAAAAAAAAAACCTGACACTTCAAAATAGACTCTGGAACCACTTTATCCTAAACAGCCAAAAGGCAAACCAAAGGTTCTTCAGCCCTAGAGATAATTGAATCTTTGGCTTGTAGGGTGGTCAAGGTCACGTGGGTGAATTGAAAGGTTATCACAGGAACGTCGGTCACAGTGTGTGAGGTATCATGTTTTTACTTTATTTGTTAATTCAATACAGCACATTTTCTGTTGTAAACACATATGAATTACTATATTGTGCTGCTTTATAGATTTAAATTGAAAATAATTGTTTCGTTTGAAGTCACAATTTTGGTGATTAGTGTTTCTTGGACCTTAGTTCCTTGTGATTACTTTCTCCCTGCTGGTGCAATACATGGAGTAATACATGTTACATGACTCACTATGTTACATGGTACAAAAAGTTAAGAGACTGACTCATGTGACCTCTCTGCTGCAGAACGCAATAGGAGACATTTTGAAAAAAGAAGAAGAAAAAATAAAAAATGTGGTATGATGCAAGTCTTCTAATGCCATAATGAGTACCAATGCCTCACATTAAGTCAGAACATAACAAAATATTTAAAAAATAATAATGAATAAAATAATATACAATTGCAGTGTAAAGTAGTAATTAAATATAAAATACTAATAAAGCAGGCATGCTATTATATTATACAAAATTAGTCAGAATAAAGCTTAAGATTGTTGACGCAAATGTGTTAAGTAAGTGTCGCATACTAACTTTAAACCTAATGTAAATAACCTGAAAACATTTATAAATCACTATTATTGTAATGCTCAGAATGATGGAGAGGAAGCGCTTGGGTAAGTTTGAAAAGTTTATTGAAATAAAGAAAGTCTTTGAGTGGGCAATGAGGGTTCTTGACTTGATTTCCAGTGTATCCACAGCTAATCCTTTTCTCCTTGGTGGATCGTGGACTCAGTGAAAGAGCTCCCTTGTGCTGGTGTTAAGACAACCTCTTGTGAGATTCAGGTGAGTTTTGTGCCACACTTTTCCTTTACAAGAGGCTCAGTCTGGAGAGAGGATTTCGTTGCCGCAGTCTGTGGAGACAGGTAAATAAAGCAGGTGAGTGTACACTAGTACGGTGCTGTTTAGATCTCACGTGAGTTTTTTATTGAACGGTGCGCTGTGGATTAGAAAACTCCTCTTGGCAGGTAAAGTCCTTGGTAAGAGATGAGCCGGTTGAGTTTTCTCTGTAGTAGCGATCTTTAGAATTCCAACGGTACATGTAAAACAAGCTTGATCAAGTGGTGAGTACACAGGCTTGACATGAAGATAGCATTGGAAGAGGCATAAAGGTAAGTTTAAGAGTAAGTTACCTCGATCACAGCCATCGAGCTACTGGTGAGGTGAGACTTATAAAGCCAGCTAACATGTGGCATCACAGGTGAAGGTAATCAGTACTCAGGTGATTGGGAGTGTGCATAGGTGACTGTGCTGGGATCAGTGTGGCTCTCTGGTGTGATCTCTTGCGTTTGGTTGGTAGAGCTGGGTTCAGGACAGCCCGATGGCGTGACAATTATCTACTGACAGTGTTGGGGAATAGTTAGTTCCATGAATTACAGAATTTAATTGCAAAGTGTAACTAATCGGTTACCAATACTGAGAAAAAAAAGTGTACTCAAATTATAACTAAAATGGTAATGATTACAAAGGGGATTGCATCTGAATATTTCGTGTCTTAATAATTACTGATGATTTAAAATCTGTTTTTAACCTCAGAACAAACACAAAGTAAAAAGAGATGCTCAAGTCTGATTTTGTGGATTCCTGTGCTTTAAAATGAATGATTATGATACTTGAAGTGATGAAGGATAAGACAGACAGTAATCAGTGTGGAGTACAAACCTGTAAGGTTTCATAAGGCGAGACACTGAATATAGGGTAAAAATAACTAATAATTATTACCTTACTTAGATGATTGATAACATTGATACTTGCAAACATTTTTTATATTACAAGTTTTCTAAAAAGTTTAAATATGCAAACAAGTCATTATTTAATAAAATTTGCGCTTATTTTCATGCATGTAAATTACAATCTGTTTTATTACTTTTTAAAGTTGTTACTTGTTACATCCACGCCAGGCTCCACCCTTACTTACCTGAATACCTACCTTGTGAGATCTCCTGTATTCTCCTCGATCTCTGTTTCATCCCCAGGCTCCTTGGATATCCCTCTGTGTCAGCGTCTCAAGTTGTGGTTGTGGTCTCACGTCCTCCTCGTCTGTGTGTTCTCCAACGATCTCTCTAACCTACAAGACAGAGGCATTGTGATTACTACAACGTTCCAGTGTACTCAGACTATCATTCTGCAAAGATTCTCACCTCAAATATCCATCCCGACGTCTGTTACTGCTTTGCTGTCTTTAATAAATACTATTTATTCACTTACCTCCTTTGTTGCAGTCCGCTTCCTAAAAGCCCTTGAAATAGTTATACTACATTTTAAATAATGTAACATAATCCGTAACCTACATTTATGAATTGTACTTTAATTAAAATAACTAAAAAAGTGAAACTGAATGCAGCATTTAGCAGTTATGAACACGATTCACAATTCTAAGCAAATATTTAATAATGAAATTCAGTAGCAGCATAGAATGCACTGTATTCTTTCTTAAGACTGACATAACCATTTAGCTGACGGGTTTACATTTTGTATGCTCTCAGCAGCCAAGATAGGCTCCTGAGGCAAGTGAGAAAGTATGTCTGGTGTTTTTTCTTTTTTTTTTTTTATGAAATTGACACGTTTTGAGTAGTACTCCCTCCCTAACTCAGAGATTAGAAATTGAGCCATCATTCTCTGTACGACTTTGAGCGAAACCAAGAGTGAGAGAGTGAAGTGGAGAAAGGAACAAAAGAAGTAGGAAGAGATATGGAAGCGCTTTTATGTTAGTGCTTAGCCCCTTTAACTCCGGAGACCTTTCTCTCTTTCTCCCCAGAGGTCTCTGCTCATTTTAATAATGCTCTCTTGATGTACTATAAGCATTCGTGTCATGGAAGGTTAAAAACTGAGCCCCCACAATGGCTTTTGTACTCCTCTTTCACTTTTTTCTGCTTTTCTGCCTCCTACTTGATTTGTGGAATCTGTGGAAATTTCACACTGAAATTTCAGATGAATGTATAATTCAGAACAAAGTATTTTTGTTAAGTATGTTATTTTAATGATCCCTTTATTTATTTGAGCAGTGTACAAGCCATGCGTTCTTTTTTTTTTTTTTTATCTTATAGTGCGTCTTTACAGAAGTAAGTGCTGTGTGATTCCTCTCTTCTTCCAGAAACTAGATGAATCCTCACACTTTGCGCACGCGAGCTGATGTGGGCATTTACATGTTGCGCGCGTCTCACGTGGACGATTGTAATGACAAAGTAAAAGTAGCTTGTGGTCGCATTAAAAATAATTAGATCAGATTGAGAAACTGAATATAGTGTTGGTAACTTACTGATTACTTTTCACTGAGAGTGTACTCAAACAGAGTATTTTTAGTGTCTTTTGCACTGATTAGAAAAAAAAAGACGCTGGACACGCCGGTGACCTCAGTGTTAACAACACAAAAAAACTCATTGTACTGACTGTATAGGTTTTTTAAATCATTTCCAAGAGAGGTTTAAATATAATTACTTTAAAACATCATGCGGTTTAACCATTGTATTCACAATGTTAATTCATGGGCTTATTATTCAATAATGAATAAAATAAAATAATTCCATGAATTGAATATCAGACATCTTGGCTTTTCATTAAATCCTTGAGCCAGGGGTGCCAAACTCCGTTCCTGCATGGGTAGCCTTAGCCCTGCAGAGTTTCTGTCTTAATTAGATGTGGTTGGCTGCATAAACTGCTTAGACTAGTCTAACAATCTTGTGTTAAGGCTGTATTTACTAGTCTGAGTTGATTGCGGTTACAGTCTCCTTGCTCCAGTGTGGTGGTATTTCAATCTATTGTGACAGGCTTCTGCTCCACATTGATGCCCTGCTTATATGAATTTTGTGCCTCGATCCCCTTGGTCAGCCCTGGTTTTCTCCAATTCTATAGACTCATCTTGGTATGCAATGATCTCCAGGACTACTTCCATCTCACATGCCTGACCGTCCATCCATCCATTTGTCCGTGTTCATTGCACCACTTTCCTTTTTTATGTTACTATATTTTTGAATTTGCAGACTCTCAGTTTGTAGTTTTGTTCTTGTTTCCTGTATTTCCCTCACACTAGTCAGACTGTTTGCGTCTTGTTAGTCTAGTTACCCCAGTGTATTTTGTTACCTTTGTTCATTGTCAAATAAAACTGTTGAGTTGGGTTGCATTGGGTACCGGTATCTTTTTGAGGTGTAGGTTTAAGGCTGGCCTGTGCCGCTTCCCAATGTCTTCAATAAATCTTCAATAAAATCAATAAAACTGTCAGAGCAGGAACGGATATGCTCTCGACAGTGTTGGGAGTAATGGCGTTTAAGTATAATGGAGTTACTAACGGCGTTAGTTTTTCAGTAACGGAGTAATCTAATTAATTATTTTTCCCATATTTGTAACGCCGTTATCGTTACTGACAATGTTAATTAGCGCGTTACTAAAATTTATTTGAATGACGCGTGAGATGTCAAGCTTTGGCTTTATCAGCTACCTGACGAGAGATAATGATGACGCCGTTGCAAATGCGATGCTGATTGGCTGGGTGGGCGGAGGCAATGCCCATGGTGTCTCACTGCACGCTAACTGACACTTCTACTACCTCTGATCACACTGGACACCGACAACAGCGACGAGCCAGGGAAAATCAAAGTTAGCATTCTCAAACTGGAAGTATCGGCACTACTTCTCCCTCGTCAAAATTAAATATCGTATTTAATAAATGTGTCATGCACTCTATGCCGAGGAATAAAAATATTATCCACGTCTACCTCAAGCAACTCTAACCTTATGAAGCACCTAACATCTACACATGTTAACCAAAACTTGTCGCTGCTAACCAAGACCAAATGCAGCCTGCGTGATCTCCAGCGAAGGAGACGGAGACGGACACTCTGTTTTAACAAGCATCGCTTGATGTTGTTTTGTTTCTTGTGCAATATTATACAGATACAGATAATTGCCTAATTAAAGTCCAGATTTTCTATTGTTTACTATTTAATATTTAGAGCATTATAGTGTTTTGTTTATTGTGCAGTAGACCTATTATACCGTTACAGAGTAAATGCAGTACTTAAAGGCTAGATTTTCCTTTGTTTCTTTTTACCAAGTTTACATTTTTGTGTCTTCATTTTGCACTTGAATTTTATTTTCAATTTTTATTTTTTGTGTTTTTTATTTCTAGGCATATCATATGGCAGGCTGCAAGCTAAGTTCAAATAAATACCAAATGCTCTAAAATACAGTTTTTATTCTTTAATCAGTTATTGTAAACATCTTTGACGTAAAGGAGGTTATAGAACATAATAAAAAAATAAAAAAATAATAATAAAAAATTATTTCAGTTATGTTGCTGAGTAACTAATTACTTTCAGGGTGTGGTAACTGAGTTACTAACTCAATTACTTTTTGGCAGAAGTAATTTGTAACTGTAACTAATTACATTTTTAACGTAATATGACAACACTGGCTCGCGATTTGCGGATGTGAGCCCATTTGATCCTGTTCTTTCACTCCTACATTTTCTCTCCATGCACTGAGCCTTTTTAAATAAAAATCACCACTAGTGACTGTAATCACTTAATCAAGATGTTTTTTTTTTTTTTTTTTTTGCACAAACGAGGGTACTCATAGCTTATAGCACGAAATGACTATATTATACCTCAAATATATATATATATATTATATATATATATTCCTCAGTGAAGTGGCAATGATATTCTATGTGTTTATCATTGGCACCCATTGTGCACACCAGCCCACGTTACAGCCACAATTAGCTCTCTCCTGCAACATTCCTGTTCCTGCACCAGCTCTGCCATTTCAAACCGCCGGCTCAACACCCACACAGCCACACAACTAACCCCTGAGAGGACGACACTGAGTCTGTGCGCCTGTGTGTGTGTGGTGTCGTGCTTTATGAGGATATCAAGTATAGCTACTGTGAATGCTTTAAAGAGAAGAGGAACAGCCGGGAGGGACCACTGTCTCTGCTCTCTGAGAATGAGAGGAGAGATCAAAGAGAGAGGAAGAGATGGGGAGTGAGGGATCGGAGCGAGAGAGAGAGAGAGAATAAAAGTGAAAGAGCTTGAGCTAGAAGCCTTTGATCCTCCAAAATAGTGACCTTTGCATGAACCAACAGCTTCCTCCCATGGAGACCCTGCCAATATGGCATAGTTCTGATTAAAACACAACTTTATTTGAAGTTGGATGAGCTTTTGATTGGACTTCATAAGGAAAATAAGCCATGAAAAAAACAGCTTCTTCAATGCAGAGATAGGGGCTAATCCTTATTTAAGATAATAAACCTTTAAAGATTAATTTGCTCTAGATGGATGAGGTACTTATATTGAAAAGGTCTATTTTCATGCTCTTTAATAGCAGCAATTGTATGCTAAGCTAAATTATATAATATGGTAATTGTAGACAATGACGGAAAATCAGGTGTGGTCTTTATATACATATCAAACATAAGGCCATACTAATCAGCTCATTCATAGTTTGCCTCCCATAAATAGTTTTTGTGCTTTCATAGACCCTCATATGGCATATAAAACGAGAGTTTGGTGCGATTTGTGAACAAACCAGTTTCAGTGAATCAGTTCATGGAAAGAATAATTTACTATTTTTCAAACTTTCTTAGATAGTTTTGGTAAAAGAAAAAATATATACAAAGTTTCAAAATGGACAAAGATTGTCCTGTTTGACGCAGTCATAGAACTTTCTTCTTTTATAACACGAGCGAGCAGTGCAACCGTACCCTCCCTCTATCCCTCCTCGCCCTACCAACTTCTTTTCTCTTTTTCTGTCTCTCTCTCACTCTCTCTGCCTTCCCTATGGGTATTTCATCGAATATTTATGTCCTCTTCCCTCTCCAGAAGTGTCATTTTAACTTTAACAGGCTTTGAAGCCAGAGAGTTTGACACCACAGAATGTTGTAAAACTAAAATAAAAAGCATCGACCTGTCTCCCCATCTACAATAGCTTCATAGCAAGTCAACTGGAGGATGCTGTGCTTTTCTCGCCCTTTAGACATACAGTATCATTAAAGCTAGAAAAACTGGAAAAAAATACTGACTTATGAAGAACAATGAACAGTTTTAAAGGTTAAGAAGTCAGTTGTTTAAAGGTGCCCATCATAAATAGAATGAATAATCTTAAAAAAAGAAATTCTATATATTCCAGGTATACTCTTTTTATCCATGCTGGCTTCATATGGTTTTGGGAAAAAAAGACAAAAAAAAAAAACTTATTTTCAACAGATGTGATGATCCTAATGTGGTTTTCCAAAAAAATAAATTTCTTTGAATATACATGCGAGTAATGAATTACATCAATAATTAATTTTGGATAGTCACTCCATATTATATTTAATAACCTTGATACATGCTTACAAATAATTAAATCACACTTTTCTTCATTATGATTAGATCATTTGATCCTGACAATTTATTTCATGCCTCTCTAAAGATATGTATTAAAGAAATGTATTATAAAGGGGACATATATTTAAGTCAATGTGTGATTTACATTTTTAAAGCGTTAAAAGGGTCATACATTTTTCTATGAATCATAGATCATAGGTCATAAATCTTCTAAGTTATGTTTTTGTTTTTTTTACAAAATCTCGAAAGCATTATAAGTGAACCTCAGATAACAGTACAAAATTATAAAAAAGACCCCTTTAATAAATAAATAAATAACAGAATATTCAGTAAGTAAATAAATCCTTACCCCTAAAGTTAAAATAAACTGCACTTGTTAGATTGTCATACACTGTCTCACACTGTATCACACATCTTGTAGTACACAACTCCAATGCTAATTACAGTAATTTAACAACGCCTTCAAAATAAGCAAACTGTCTAAAGTATGACCAGATGATTGATCTTTCACAAGGCTAGTAATTATAAGCCAATTCCAGGTTAACAAGTAGCATGTGTGGCTAGTGAGGAAGACTTCAACTCTCAGACAAGCCAGTCACCTCGAAATTGATTCCCCAATTGATTCTCACTGACTGGTCAAAGCCAGATACTGTGTCCACGGGAGAGCTGATATTATCTTTCAACCGATCAGCAATGGCTCTCCATATTCTCGGAGATGAAGGAATGATTAGGCTGTCCAGTGCATGTCATCTTTGACAGTGACGGATCAGAGGGAGAGTGTAGCCTTTGATGAAATAGAGAAATGGCCTGGGATCATAAAGCCAAAGGTAGGCCAAGCTCAGATTGCACTTCAGTTGACCATCACTGTAACTCATTTTTCATCAGATCGTCTACCTCAAGCCTTATATCATTCACAGAACTCTTATTCCCCAAATAGACTTGCCACAGATAGAATAAAGTCCAAAAAATAATAAAGTCCTTTTATTTATTTATTTTTCAATATTTGCTGTGCTTTCTCCACTCTATACTCCACAGAGATTGTGTCACCTCCAAAAAGGTTGATATGACCTAAGATAACCACTCTAGCAATGATAAAATATATGCCCCCCATACCCCCCCCTCCCTTCATTTTTCTTTAGCAGTTCATCAGAAAAGCAGCTCAACAGTAAAACTCCAGAATTTAATATAACAGAGACATTTCTTTCCCTCTTTCTTTCTTTTTTGAGTTCACCAACTATACAAAGGGACCTTGGTTGTTCAAATGTATCAGATAACCTTAAAATACACAGAGCTGAGAATTTAAAGTACCTTCCTGTTCCTTTTTGCTGTATAACACGGCAACCACAAAAATGTTGATATGCATGAAATTAAATATGAGTCACCTATGTATTTTAAATCATAATGGTATATACCAGAATCATTTAGTCAACTTAATCAGCAGCAATCTCACATTTGGATCTGCCTCCATCCAATCAACAATCAATGAATAAAAAATTAATAAAGTCCACAACCTACATGCCACACTTTTTTCATTGGTAATTAGTCTTACTCTGATGTTTGTCACAATACAGAAGGAATCCACTGTTGCTACTTCTATTACATTGTGTCACACTTAATTAGCAGCATAACTACAGCATGAATGTCTGAATGCACTTTAACAAAAAATCAATATCAAACCAGATAGATAGATAGACAGATAGACACTGTAGATAGATACCATATATAGATAGATAACAGTATTTTGACATGTGTAGGTTGTGAATGTTTGTGCAACATATCTAAAGTTGTGAAGAATTGATGAATTATATCTTATTTAGAACACTTGAACTTGAGGAGGGAAAAAAACAAAAACAAATGAAAAGCTCTAGTTTAAAAATAGTAGCTGTAGTTATGGAGCTGGTTGTCAGTAACCTATACTGTAGAGCCTCCAGCGGGACGGCTCTGAACAGTGCGTAGAATCAAACCAATGAAATGGATAGACGTCACCGGCCAGGAAGCTTAAAAGCAGTGATACCTTCATTTAGCTCTTTGTCATTCAGCAAAGCGTACTCTGTGCGTGTGTGCAAACAAATACTGCGTCTCAACAAAACGAAAAAGAACATGTCCAAATCAGTAGAGAAAAGTGAAAGGGGTGACAGCGGGTCACAGTATAGACCGTGTGCTTTCCCCTGCTAAAGATACATTTCCCCAGGGGATTCACACGATTTAGGAGCGCTGAGCAAGCTGTGGAAACTACTGGCAAATATACCTCGTTGGGTCCTGCGGACTGTAGAAGAATCCAGTTCGGGAAACCTCCACCACGCTTTGCGGGTGTGTTACCGACACTCGTGCACGCCGAGCAGGCTCTGGTGATGGAGCAAGAAGTACAGACATTGCTGAGAAAGGAGGCCATCGAAGTGGTTCCTCATCACGAAGTTCAGTCCGGGTTCTACAGCCGGTACTTCATTGTTCCGAAGAAGGATGGAGGGCTGAGGCCCATTTAAGATCTCAGGCTCCTGAACCGCTCAGTCATGAAGCTGAAGTTCAGGATGCTTACTGTCAAGCAGGTCGTGTCACAAATCAAGTCCGGCTGGTTTGTCACGATAGATCTAAAAGACGCATACTTTCACGTATTCATCCATCCTTCTCACATATCTGAGGTTTGCTTTCGGGGCCAAAGCATTCCAATATCGAGTTCTTCCCTTCGGTCTGTCCCTCTCACCCCGTACATTTACGAAGTGTGTGCATGCGGCCCTAGCACCTCTGAGGTTACAGGGCATTGGCATCCTTAATTGTATAGATGACTGGCTAATTTTAGAGCAGTCAGCGGAGGAGGCAAGAACACATCGAGATGTAATTCTAGTCCATATGCAATGTCTCGGGCTGAGACTGAACCCCAAGAAAAGTGTTCTTTCTCCAGTACAGAGAACCACATATCTTGGTGTGGTTTGGGATTCGACCGCGATGCAGGCTTGTATGACACCTGCGCGTATCGTGTCGATCTGCACTGCAGTCTCGAGAGTGAGAGAGGGCCGGTCACTCAATGTTGTGACTTCAGGGCCCGGGGTTGGGAGCTCTGTGTCGCCGTGTCACTCTAGCGACGGATGCACTGGTTGTGGAGCGGTCATGAGTGGTCGTTCGGCCCGCGGTCTGTGGAGTGGTCATCATCTCATGTGGCACATCAACTGCCTGGAGATGCTGGCCATGTTTCGGGCTCTGAAACACTTTCTTAATATACCTGACGGACCAGCATGTGCTATTTTGCACCGACAACACATCAGTAGTGTCAACCTGAGATCGCGGCTGTTGTACAAACTAGCGCGCCATATCCTTCTGTGGGCCCAAGACAAACTCCTTTCACTCAGAGTGGTTTCTACCTGGGATGTTGAATGTGGTAGCAGACTTTCTGTCGAAGGCAGGGGCCGAGGCCCGGGGAATGGATGCTCCATCCGGTGGTGGTGAAGCAGATCTGGAGAGTATTCTACAGAGCAGAGGGGGACCTTTTTGCGACGAAGGAGAATGCGCAATGTCCCCTCTGGCACTCTCTAGTTCATCCATCTCCACTGGGGCTGAATGCCATGGTACAGATGTGGCCGAGGCTTTATCTGTACGCTTATAACCCGATCGCTCTGCTTCCAGGAGTTCTGGAGATAGTGCGCCGGGACGTGGTCAGTCTACTACTTGTAGCGCCGTTCTGGCCAGGCCAAGTATGGTTCTCGGATCTGATGTCCCTTCTAGACGGCACCCCTTGGGAGATTCTGCTCAGGAGGGACCTCCTCTCACTGGCAGGAAGTGCCATACTGCACCAGCGGCCCAGAGTTGTGGCGACTGAGAGTGTGGCCTCTGAGGGGGCACAGCTCATAGCCTCAGGTCTCTCAGCTGAGGTTGTTGAGACTATCCTTCAGTCCAGAGGTCCAGCTACGAGGAAACTGTATGCCCTGAAGTGGAAACTTTTCACTTCCTGGTGTACAGAACGCCAGCAGGATCCAGTTAACTGCCAGGTCGGTACAGTGCTGTCGTTCCTGCAGGCTAGATTCTTCACTGGGGTCACCCGCTCCACCCTAAAGGTTTATGTGGCCGCAGTATCAGCGTACCACGCCTCAGCGGGTGGACGTTCAGTGGGTAGGGACCCTCTGGTAATACGTTTCCTCCATGGTGCATTGAGGTTAAGGCCTCCGGCACGCTCTAGAATCCCGTCATGGGATCTGACTGTGGTGTTACAGGCCCTCTGTAGGCCCCCCTTTAAGCCTATCCAGGAAATCTTGGACCGCTTACTCACTATCAAACTGTGGTTTTGCTTGCTTTATGCTCTCTGAGAAGAGTGGGGGATCTTCAAGCACTCTTGGTGGCTCCTTCCCACCTCGAGTTCACCCCGAGCACTGGACACTTATGTCCACAGGACGGCACTGTGGCACAGAACCGAGCAGCTCTTGGTCTGTTTTGGTCCACCTAAGAAAGGTTTTTCAGTGACCAAACAGACCCTGAGCAGGTGGATAGTGGATGCAATTAACCTATCCTACGAGTCCTCTGGCCTTCCACCCTTGTTGGGAGTCAGAGCTCATGGGCTTGCAGCTTCCAAGGCCCTTATTTTGGGGGTCCCCTTGGAGGAGATCTGTGCGGCGGCGGGGTGGTCCACCCCTCACAGGCGAGGGGAGACCAGAAGACTCATAGGACATGGAGATTGCTTCCACGACCCATCTGCTTAGGGTCTGCTTAGAAGCAGGAAAACCCCTACGAGGAGGGCCAAAGCATACCAGCATCTGGTCCGACTTCCTCCAACAAGCGGATCTTCGCACATAGATGTCCAATGCTCGCACCGGACATAACTCAAACAGCTCCTCTGGAACCGCCTCCCCGCAGGGAGGAGGGCAGAATGCCTGAAGTACTACAGGTCGTGGTGGTACTGAAGGGACCTTAGGAACATAGCCCGTACGCGGGTAAAGGAAAACTTTCGCCAGACCGGGCGCAAAGTCTAGACAAGAAGAGGCCACAGACAAGGCTTGCAAATCTCCTACTCTCTTCAATGAAGCCAGAGCTAACAACACTACC
>JAUMHP010000040.1:5625558-5640682 GCA_032361065.1 Enteromius trimaculatus | reverse complement strand
ATTAATATATAATAATATTTTAACTAGTAACTTATTAACCATTACCAAGGATATGTTTGATTATTTCATGATATGCTTTTTTCTTAAAGGTATTTGTACATTGTTAACATATTACTTAATCATTTGTGAACCTATTGTTATGTTTTGAAATGATTAGTTTATCATTAACTAATCATTTGTAAATGACTTAATAAAACATACATAAATTGCTAGGATATCACCTATTAACTGCTTATGAATATTTTGTAAATTATTAGTTAATAATTAACTAATCACTTATGAATGCCTTGCAACTGAACATTATTATAACGTGTTACCTATATATATACATACATACATACATACATACATACACACACTGTATATATAATTTATTAAATTAATGACACTCTTTTGTAATCTCAAAATCACCCTCTTGTTGCCTTCTACCTATACATTGTTAGACTCATTTCACAACATAAATGCTTAGTTCTGTTGAATAAAAAAAGTAAAGTTCATCTTCCTGAATATGCTAAAGTCACATCTGTTACAATGTCATATAAATGCATATTGTTCTGAGCATCTTTTCTCATATTCTTCTTTTATATACAGTAGATGTTATTTCATACCCTCATAGCAGCATGAGCCACTTAAAAGAGTCGCTTTGTACTTCACTAATGTAGGACCTATTCTTAGAAACTCACTGAGATTTTGTTTATTTCGAATTATTTCGAGACAGAGACATTATGAGCTGACTGCTATAGCATTGAATGACTGTTACAATGATGACTGCAGACACAGTCATCGAAATGAGTACTAGAGGCCAACCAAAGTGAGTCATCAATATAATCACAGGAGAAGTTATTAAAAAAATTATAGTCTCTGCCCGAGGCGTCATGCCAACAGATCGCCTACTGACCAGATGATGCATATTGCATATGAAAAAAGGAAACCACTTTCTCAGAGTCAGAAGCATTAATCTAATTGGTTCTGTCCAACTTTTGCAGGTTATTCAGAGATTAGTCTGGGGCAAATAAAAGTTGGGTTACTCCACCACAAAAATTTTGTCATTAATCACTGACCCCATGTCATTCTAAACCCAAAAAAGCATTGTTTGTCTTCAGAACACAATTTAAGATATTTTGGATGAAAACCAGCAGGCTTGTGATTGTTACTGTCATGATTTCCAGTTGGAGTGCCCACAAGCCCCTCCATCTATAACATCATCATCTCAGAAACTCCATTTCCCATATCACGCTACGCCTAAGACTGATTGCGCACACACCTGATTCCTTTCAAGAAGACTACTTATGTCACACATTCACCTCATTGCAAAGTCTTTTTTTTCCCACCTGGTTACGATTCTAAACATTTCCTAGTGTCTTGTTTTCCTGTGTATGATTTTGGGCTGTTACCTCTGGTATCGATTGTTTGCTGCCTACCCTCGAATCTGCCTGCCTGCTCATCCTCTCTGACTGGTTTCCGCCTGCCCTAACATCTGCCTGGTACAGTTTATGGTTTGCATTGTCTGCATTGCTCTGATTTTGTGTTTCTGACCCTGCCTGGCGACCTTGAATAAAGTACTACTAAAGTATGTTACAGAAGACTTTGCCACACAAGGATACAGCAACTTTCCCGTGGGAAACTCAACCCAACTGAAATGCTATTTGCCCTTAAACAGGGTCCACGGTCTCTGGAAGATCATGTCTGGGACTTTTTATCATTGCCGGTGCTTCAGATCTTCCAAAGATAGTACTAATGGAGATCTTCTGTGATGGCATTAACCAGCCCCTGCCCTCGCAGCTGAGACGCAAGCGACCATGCTCATCACTCGAGCAGTTTTTGAATCATGACTTATTAACTGTTGGCTCATTGCTCTTGTTGGGTTTCGCAGAGGAGGATTGCAATGCAGCTTTCATCAAGGTAATGGTGGTGGCGACGGATCACTCACAGCACCTAGTCAAGTCACAGTTGCTCGTCACACACCAAGCCAAGCCACTATTAAGGATCAGGAGTCAAGCAACCCACAACAGACCACCATTAGTTAAGTAAAGGTTTCATAGATTTCCATGATTCAAGTTATTGCAGACCTGCACCAGGCAATTCAAGCTAGTACTGACTCTGATCATCCAGAGTCTCGGCACAAGATGGCCGCCAAGCCAGAGCCAGACCCGCTACACAAGATTGCTGCCAAGCAAGAGCCACAGCCACTGCACTAAATTGCCGCCACTCCAGAGCCACGGCCCCAGCCCAAGATGGCCTCCACGGAAATCAAGCCACAGTCTTCAGCCACCTCGTTTGTTTCCTTGTTCCCGAGCATTGTGGATGTTGCAAATTAAGACATCTGGGCTACCCAAGGACGTAGGAGGCTAGTGTGCAGTTTGGAGGACCCACCGCTAATGTCAGTGCGTGCAGCGGGCATCTCCATATCAGAGACTGTCCATCTATCCTTTGTGCTCCCTTTCATGGCGGTGCCTGTGTCACCCTGGTGGGCTCTCACTCCACCCTGGAGGGCCCTTGATTCTGAATGCTTCGATCGGGAGGGTCGCAGCTCAGCCCTGGCTTTCTTCTCCACCCTTGGGATCCTTGACTCCGCCAGCTCCACTTCCCATTGACTGCCAATTAAACTGTCATCAGTGCTTCAACTGTAATGTCATTAAGCTATAAGAATACGTGTTGTATGTAAAGAAAATAAAAATAACAAAAAGAATCTGTCCTGTCTCTCACTGTGGCGCCATTTTGTAATTGCTGAGCACAAATAGTGTACAAAATGTATTCTTGTCGCTTCGTAAAATTCAGATTAACTCGAAATATCTTAAATTGTTCTGAGGTTTTGGAATGACATGATTACTGCCAAAATGTTCATTTTGGCATGGAGTATAACCCTGTTGACTAAATATCCAAGGGCAGTATGGTATATTTGTCTAAAGTATCGGCATATGCGCTATACAAATGTTTTATTAACTATTGCCATTATTTATTATCACAGTGGTTAATGGAGTACATTAGAATAGGGGTCATCAAACATGATTTTTCCTCAGCAAAACCGTTCCTTAGTACGGAGCTCTTCAGTCAATGACAGCACTCATATTCTCCTCTTGAAGGTGACGCATAAGGGATTACTGGAGCGGTTATTCGGTTTTGTGTTTGTCAGGGTGTTGTTTATGTCGCTGTGTTCATCAGGGTGTTGATTTCTCTCTGTGTCTCAATGCAGATGCTTGTGCTGGTCAGTGTGTGCGCGCTGCTGATCACCGGAGCTTTTGCCCGCAATGACAGCGGCAATTTTTTGGACGACAAATGGTTGACCGCGAGATGGGACAAAAACAAACCTGCCTGGAAGCTTCAAGTGCACCTAGTAAGACATTAATTAGCTTGTCACGGTGAGTTTGATTCGGGTGGAGCTAAATTCTGCAGGACACTGGCCCTCCATGACTAAATTTGGTGACCCACGCATTACATAAATCTCTAATTTGGGGCAGTTGTGACCTAATGGTTAGAGAGTCAGGCTTGTAACAGTGTGTGTGTGTGTTCACTGCTCATGGCTGCGTGTGTGTCCTCTTGGTTGAGCACATATTCCGAAATACAGAGCACATATTCCGAGTATGGGACACCATCTTGGCCACACGTCATGTCACTTCATACTCCTTGTGGAAAAAAAAAGTTTACTTGTACTTTTTAAATCATTGTGTTTTAATTATCTTTTGTCATGCTTATAATTATAGCATGTGATTCAATGTTACATTTGAAGTTAGTGTATTTTACTAAACGGCAACATCATCATTATGAATGTGTAACAAAAATAATATGTCAGTTTGTGGTACAGACTGTACTTAAAGGTCTGGCTACAAAAGAAAAAGAAAAAAAAATCCAAACAACTTCTTTAAGACTAATACAGATTCGCAGCTAACATATATTCTGGTGTGACAGGAAGGAGGAGAGGAAAGAGATGAGCGTGTCCTTTGGTGACAGCTTGCTGAAGGTGACTCTTGTTCTGATAGACTCCAAACTCCCACCTGCAACAGATGCATAGAAAAGAGCAAATATAGCAGCAGAGAAAGGTGCGATATAATGGTCGTCTGAAAGTGACAGGAGCCTGGCTGTATGCAAATAGCGTGTGTAAGTGGATGCGCAAGAAATTGTGTGTGTGTGTGTGTGCGCGCCCTGTTTGTCTGCCATACTTTTTACACATCATTATTTCCAAGCTGTCATTCAGTATATGGCCGAAGGGAAAGAGGAACAGTTTTTTGCCTCCAGGGAATATGCCGAAGCTAGAGTCTCTCTGCATGAGTGTGTTAGAATAAACACCAGAGAACTCAATCACACTATTCCCTTGCGCCCTTCACTCTTTCCTAAACACCACAAAGTTCATATTGAGGTCACCAGAAGCTATCGGTTAAAGGTGAAATACAAACGGTTCGAACTAGGAATATATTTTTATCCCTTTCAGAGCTTATCTTAATCTCATCCCTTGATAACTCTCAAAAAACACTGTAATTACAAGCAACCGGGACACATCATTTATAATTGGCTGAACATCACTGCCCATAGAGCTCCTATTTGCATATTTCTTTGCGCTTTTGTCAAACTGGCAAAGCCTTATTTCGCCTCAATGTATTGAGCTGCATGCGTTCTAGAAAACTTGAGGTGTTGCGTGCAGTTTATGCGAGCCAGCAGTAAATAACGCCATGTAGAGAGACACATTGTACAAACACTGATTAAGAAAAAGTTATGCTGTATATTTGACTATGCAAATCAGTTAGAGGCAAGAAACTTTTCGGACTCATTAATCAGACTCATATGTTTAGTCAGAATTCAGAAGTAGAAAAAGAAAACTGATGATTGCATTTTTACGTATTTAGTTTTTAAAAATAATGGTACACAATATGTACACTCACATGTATACAAAATGTAAGGAAAGTATGTTGCTACTTTTCAATTTTTATGCATGACAATACAAAGAGTGCATTTCTACAATTTTGGTATATGTTCCTAGTGAAAAATAAATATACTAAATTGTGTCTGAAATACACTTATATCAAATGTGTTTGTAAGTATACTATTAATATTCTACAATACATATTTAAATACATACTAAAAAAGTATTTTGTAAAACTGAACTTGTATAATTAAAGTCTGCTAAACTGGAAGAAATAATTTGATATTTAATGCACTTTAATTAGAAGTCCAACTAAAGACATGCTGAAGAATGTGATGCTAAAGTGGTGCTTTATATATAAATATATAAAGTATATATTAGGTATACTTTATGCAATTTAAGAACTTGAGTTCATTCAATCAACAGAGGCATTAAATTACATTTTACGCTTAATATTAAGATGTGCATTGTACTCCAAAAAAGTTGAATTATAATTATTAATTAAATTAATTAAGACTCAAACAATATGACGGTAAATATGCTAATAGATTTGAACTCTACCCAGCATGAAATAAATGTGTTTTCAAAATATAAAATTTAAGGGGTGTGTTAAACTAGATTTATGAAATACCTTTTTCTGGTTTCTGTATCATGGGCTCTCATATTTGTCATTGGCCGAAATGCTAAAGTTGCAGATCAATTCAGTTACAGGATATTCTGTCAGGGGGTCGACAAGGAGGTATTTACTCCAACCAAAATAAAAATTGTTTCATGACAATCTAATGATGGACAGCGTTATCAGCACACAGTAAAACAACCTTGCATTAGAGCACAGACAGAGAGTGAGAGCGGGATCGGGTCAGAGCAAAGTCATCCAAGCTCTATAATAACCAGTAAATGCAGTGCATGCATCCATCAGTGAGGCTGGTTTGGGGGTAATGATGGTGGGCTCTGTAGGGAGAGGGTGACTGGCTAAGGGCAAAATGACTTGTATTACCCTCCACCTACATCAACCACACTAAATGCAATCATAACACTCCACTGTACTGTTAATGACACCACCTGCTACCTCCCTGGCTCTCGTGTGTGTGTGAGGGGGCTACTGGCTGCTCATTTCCACTGCCAGGTTACATTCGAAATATTAACACGGAGAAAACAGCCCTGGTATATATATAGCTCTAAGGAGATGAAGGAGGAAGGGCTTCCACAAAAGAATTCAGACTGCAAAATAATAATTAACAGTGCAAAAATGTAGCAAAACATTTGCATCGAAAATATTAAGTATCACTGTCCAGTTGTGACACCAGTTTTAAGTTTTAAAGGAATTCCCTGGAGCTTATTGCATTCTCACTGAGAAATACAAGCAAAACGTAGTGTAAGAAGAATGCCTTTATGTCACAGTGCAACCCAGTCTTACGGCAGTTTGTGAAATAGTCACAAAATTTAATCTGTTGATTCGTGTTCCCGGACAAAAATTTTCCTCTTTCTTTGTGTCACTCACACAAATTTCTAGCTAATGTTTTTCTATAGGATTTTTTTTTTTGGGATCAGCCCACTTTGAGTCAAGCTGAGACAGGCCAGACCAGGTTGCTGCAACTTTTCCCTGCAATGCTCCTAAGCCAGGCTTTTCCTTTAATCAACCTTGATGGAATTTCCCTGGCCTGTTTTAGAGAACAAACATACATATAAATAAATTAATTACCTAAATTATGTTTTCTTCATCATTTTCACTGGTCTGACCTTCTTCTTCTTAATACACAGCAGTCCCTCATTGTCTACATCTCAAAATAAAAAGAAAAGATAAGACTGAAGACAAACTACATATTAAAGACTTTTTGAGGCCAAAGAACTTCAGTAGAGTTTTCACAGGCTCTGCACCCAGATCTGCCAGGCTCTGCACCCAGCCAATCACAATGCTCAAACGCCTTTAGTTTTAACCACCGTCACCTGAAACTCTTCATCACCACAACCAGCTTCACCACACACCACTCCTCAGTGGCTCGTTTTTACGAAGTGGACTGAACTCCTTGGAGTAAAAAAGATTTCACCCAATCCATTTCTATATACCAGGATGCCTGGCATTTTTAGGCATAATTCACTGTTAAAACAACACTGAACCATCTCATTTGTATATAAAACCCTTCATTAATCTTTAATTGATATTTATTTTAATAATTCGTTGAACTTGGTAAGTGCACTTCATGCAGGGAAACTGAAATACTCAACAAAAATATGGCAAAATATCTGATGGTGACATGTATTTAACTCTCAACAATCAATAACAGTGTTCTAATTTGATTTGGTTCCGCATTTAGTAAAAATAGTACATTTCTACATAAGATAATTCATATATAACAGGCTGAGGCAAGGCAGAGACAGAGTAGATAAACAGTTCAAGGTCAGACTGTTTACAAGATGACTATACACAGAAAGAATGCTCAGAATTGATAGCTGGTGCAGATCAAGAATTTGCGAAAGTTGGTGTGTGAGTCTGGTTTAAATGCAGTGTGTAATGAGGGTGTGGGTGTGGATAATTGCAAGCAGGAGAGTGTGAGTGCAAATCTGAAACAGGTGTGAGTGTGTGGTGCATGATGGGGAATTGAGTCTGTGTGAATGTGAGGCACATGGTGGTGTGAAGGTGCAGTGAGTGATGGGAATTGCAGTCCAGATAACAGAGGTGATGAGCTGACTGCTTGTGGAAATGGGCAAGAGCTCACAGACTACAACATGACAGACCCTGTTCCTCCCTGGAGGGTGTCACTGCAGGTGGAACAGTAGTCCACCAGGGTGGAGCAGCTGAAATGGGAGCCCACCAGGGCGGTGCAGGAGACCAGGGAAGAGTAGACGTGACTGTAAGGTAGAGCACAGAGAGAATAATAACAGCCTCCTTGGCCGGGACAGTGTAGGGCAGAAAGGGAGTTCAGCTACAAACTCCATGGTCATGGCAGGGGCAGGTTGTGGACTCAGTTTCTATGGCTGTTGCAGGGCAGGACGAAAGGCAACTGACAGTGCTTATAATTGAAACTGGGCAGGAGGGGAGTCTTTTGGCCCTGTTGCCATGTCAGGGCATCGACTCAGCTTCTATAGCTAAGGCAGGGCAGATCGAGGGCTCTATGATGACCACTTTGGCTGGAAAGGAACTGAACACTGCTGGTCGTGACTTACAGTCTGGATTCTCATGGTTAAGGAATGGCCCTGCTGGCCGTGACAGGCAGACTGGATTTTCAGGGATCAGAAATGGCACTCCTGGCCGTGATTCAGTAACTGGACTCGGGAACGGCTCTCCTGGCCGTGGTTCGGAAACTGGACTTGGAAACGGCAGCTCTTGTGGCCGTGACTCGGGAACTGGACTAGATAATGGCTCTCCTGGCCGAGACCTTGAAACGGAATCCACAGGGATCTGGAAAGAGCATTCAATGACCCTAATGTCAGTGGCAGGGCAAGGCAAAGGTTCAATGGCCCAAACTGAAGGACCTGGAGGTTATGCACCCACCAGCAGAACCTCTGAAAGGTCTATGACTAGGTCGACATCTCCGGAGGTTGTGCAACCACTGGCGGAACCTCCGTTGTCAGGACTAGACAGTACGAGGGTACGAGGGCATGAATAACTGGTTCTGGAGGTTGTACAGCCACCAGCGGAACTTCTGGAGAATCTATGGGCCCAACCGACACATCAGAGTCTAGTGCAGCCACCAGTGGAGCCACCAAAGAGGTTTTGCCCTCTGCTATAACCCCTGGAGGTTGTGCAACCACAGGCGCAACCTCCTGAGGGTTGACGGCCAGATCCGACACCACTAGGGACTCTGACGTGGGTCTGGGAACATGCTCAAGGGGAGTTATAGTCTCTGAAGTGGACGTGGAAACTCTCGCTGTCCTTACTGAAATCACCGGCTGGTCTGCCAGGCTGGATGCCATCTGACTCCATCTGAGGAAGGGTGTTATCTTGACCATCCTCCCGTGCCGCAGTTCGGGTGTCGCAGCCATCCTGTGTAGTGGTTCAGAGGTGGCAGCCATCTTGTGCAGCATCTCCGGATCGGTAGACACCTTGTGAACTGACTCCGAGGCATGAGGCATGGCGGCCATCTTGAGTGCTGACTCTGGCTAAGGAACAGTGGCCATCTTGAGCGCTGCCACCCCTAATTCAAGGGGTATGAAGTTCTTTGTTCAACAGAACAAAGAACTTCATACAGGTTTGGAACTGTAAGGTGAGTAAATGATAAAAGAGCAAAAACTATTCTTTGAACTATTCCTATGTAAAGTGATTTGAATACAATGAAACTACAGTTCAACAAAACAGCTCAAACGAGTAGAAGGAAGTTACATCACCAAACATGTTTTCTATCAAGTTTGCTTTTGTTAACACTATGGGGTAGGTTTAGGGTTAGGTATGGTGCAGGGAGTATGTACTAAAAAAACAGCAATGAGTAGCAACCTGCATCACTGAAAAAAAAAAAAAATTATAAATTGTTTAAACTTGAAATAATTTGTTACTCCGTAGGCTTAATTTTTTTTATATAGTTAACAAAAGAACTGTCAAATTTTAAGTCAAAAAGTCTTAAAATTTTAAGCTGACTAAAAGTTGAGTAAATGAACAGGTTACAGGTTACAGACACGGGAGCAAGTACTGCGTCTGCTAAGATGATATGGGAAAAAATCCTTTTTTCCTCCTAACTGAAGCCTATTCAGTCACGCAGTGAAACTGCACAGCCATAGGTTCGTGCAGGCAAAAAAAAAAAAACCAATAGGGAGGCAGTGCTGCGCGAACCTATGCGTGTTCATTTCCCTCATGAAATAGGCTGGGCACTGAGTGTTGCTGTCTGAAGTGAAAGGATCCACTTATGCTCTGCGGAACGTGTCCTGGATCGGCTGGACTGTTTGCAGATGGAGAATCCACTCCTCGGGGTGGACTCTGCCTTGTGACAGCATGTCTGCGCCCTGGTTCAGTATGCCCGGAATGTGAGTTATTCCTAATCAAGCATGATGACAATCTGAAGAGGCGTGTTAATGACAGACCCCCTTGATGTTTTATGTATGACACCACAGTCAGTGTTGGGCAAGCTAATTAGAAAATGTAGTGAGCTAAGCTATTAGTTACTCAATATTGAATTAAGCTTAACTACACTAAAGCTACTACCCTGGGAAATGTAGCAAGCTAAGCTACAGCAACATGGTAAAAGTAGCTTACAACATCTAAGCTATTTTTTATTAATTAATTTTTTTATTAACCAACTTTAAATCAATGCTACCATAGTGATAAAAAAATTAAATTCAAACAGATAGGCATGCATAATTGTGCAATTATTTATTTAACAATTGTTCCAAACCAATTTGGAAACAAAAACAAACAAAATAATAACAAAAGGTGTCGAGAGGGTGTATGTATTATTATCTGAATGCATGCATATGTGTAATTCAGTGCAGGTTAAACCACAGGACAAACCACATTAGTAGAATTATAAACTACTCCAAACAGTACCAACATGGCAAAAAACAGAGCGTTGTCTCAGTCAGCGTCATGAACTTCTCGAGGTACGACCACAGCTAATCCCCCCTTTTAATTCCTCTCGGTCCTCTGCCATCTTTCCAAAAAGTGTTCGCCCAAGCATGTGCGTCCGGTGCAGAAGGTGGCGCTAACACCAAAAACCTCATGACCAACCACAGTGAGAAGTCACCAATATTATTGTGGCTGCATTGGCCCGTGTACGGTGGCGGCTTCATATACTGATCTAGGATCAGTAATCCGTAGTATTTGTATTTCCGATTTGTGCTTAAGCGTCAGAAATGCTTGGGGAAATGTAACATTAGCTTGAGTGGACGCTACCACACTACTTGATCAATAAAATAGCTTCGCTACTGAAAAGCTATTTGATTCGGAAAACAGCGACGCTACCAACACGGTACTGAAAAATATAGTTAAATTAGTAGTCTCAGCCTCAGACGTCACGCCCACGGAACGTTAACTAAATGTCTGATGCATATGGTACACTTAACTGGAAACCTTTCAGGAATGTCGAAGTCATCAAATGATTGATTGAATTTTATCGGATTTCCGGGGGATGCGAGTGTCGTGTTTATCAAAGCGCAGGCATGTGATTGCGGAAAAAAAACTGTTGTGTTTACATGAGTGACAATAAGCATTTATTAACATCAGTTAAATGTTGGATTCTCAAAAGTATGCGATCCAATTTTACTAGTTGTGCATCCCCTCATATCTATTGTGGAAGATCAAATGAAGTACCTAAATGAGAAGGGGATATCAGCCACGTTTGCGGGCAAACATGAAACAACAGACTCTGACATCGCAGCTGGCCGATTCAGTATTGTGTTCGGTTCTCCAGAATTGCTTGTGGGTGTTAAAAAGTGGAGAGATATGCCCATCATTGACCACAGTCATACTGTCCGAGTGAACCAGGATGTGGCTGTCCCTCAATTGTGGCAGGAAGATGTGGCAGGTGTGCCATACTGCCAGCATCTCTTGAGCCCAACAGCTCCTCCACATCCGAAGCTGCAAGGGACACGGCGTTATCCTGCAGCACGTCCTCACTGAGTCCAAACAAGATGAGGTCGCTCGCAGATGCTGGCCTTCGTTTAAGAAGAGGACAGATAATGCTTCTCTTGCTGGAGAGGGTAAGAGTGAGGCACACAGCACCGCTGCCTCCCTATTGGTTCGTTTTCATAGCACTGCAAGAACCTATGGCCATGCAGTTTCACTGCGTGATTGAATATGTTTCATTTAGGCGGGAAAAAGAGTTTTTCCCATAGCGTCAAAGCTGCCACAGTATGAGTGACATGTCAACAGGGAACTAAAATTAAATGGTTAAAAAAACAAAAGAGTTATATTCACTGAATCTTTTAATTGCGGCGAGTGTCTAGGTCGGTGTCCCGGTGAGCATGAGCTCATTTCACCTGTAATGACATGTAAAATGAAAGCGGCATAAAAAGGCCAATGCAGAAAAAGAACATTTCATACTCATGTCAATCCATCAGCATTACCTGACAGGAGAGGAGAAAATATCTTCATTTGAAAATATCTTCATCATGAAATCTCATCATTTACCCATAATTCTCTGCCACCAAGACAAAAGAACGATGTAACAAAACACACAAGATGGTCTGTACTCATAATACTTGTGTTCAGGTGTTGAGGGAAAGAGCAAAAGAGTAAAAAAAAAACATATGCTGCTGTTTAAAACTTCTTATTGTGCACAGCTGATTGTCTTATGTAAGAAATTATAAAATGGGCAGCACATTGAAAAACATTCTTCTTTGAAAGCAGTTCATTAAATACAGCGTCTCCCTCAATCCCTTCTGAGCATAAATAAAGCCTGTACCAAACATCCAGAGCCTCATTAACATATATTGTGTCTCGATAAAAGTAGCAAATTTAATTTGACAAACAGGAGGGAAATTAGACACGGACCCCTGTGCATAACAAATATCAACTTGTTTTTATTCATTTATTTATTTACGTATTTATTTATTTATTTTCTACCCAGGTACCAGGAAAACAACTCATTTTACAGTCAAATTTATGGTTGTCGGGCCACCGTTCAGGTTCAGAGGTGTACTACAATGACGCTAAGTTTGTTTATTCATTCAAGAAGAATATTAATTTGTGACTTGTTCCACTTCGACTTCCTCTGGTCTGTGTGAGAATTTTTAAAAGGATGCAAAATTATTTTAATTAGTAAAAACACCACCCTGTAATCAAAAGGAAAACAACATTTTGATTAAGTTTGTGATTTAATGAACCCATCACCCCCTTTTTCTTTTGTTAAAAAAAACATATAATGTAAGTTCATATAAACTCTAAGAAGGGAAATTTTCATGGCCACAGAAAAATGTCATCTTACAGTATTACCGCATTAGAGCATGTAGCAAGAGTCGAAATCGTAAAGGGACATTAATTTGCAAGACAGAATCAGAAACTCATGTAATTTGTGCAAAAGTTTTGTTTACTCTACGTTAACTAACATAACAAAACTTAAGTATAAATTCCCTCACACTAAGTGCAAAGAAGGCTTAAGAGTAAACCTTTAGGAAAAGCCAAAACTAAAGTTATGAAAACAGAGTTGACCTGTAAAACCATCAGTGCCGTTCATAACGGGTTTTATAACTAATACTAAACCTCTGTTTCGTTTAGTTATATATACAATACTTGCATTGCCTCGTTCCCAAAGGTCCGATGCAGTCTCAAAGTCCTGATTGTCCCAAGGTTTTGGATTGGCAATCATGTTCTTCCTGGTTTGAAGATGCATTCCAAAGATAACCTGACTCTGATGATTGGTAGATGGAAGGAGAGTTGAGAAAGAGATCTGTTGATCTGAGATCTTGAGTTACATGGAAAGTCAAGGCCTTGGCCTGGCGTAAAATTTAGCTGTTGCCATGTATTTAAATCCTCATCTTAGTGGCTCACAAGACTGCAGATTGTGCTGCATCTAGGCCCACTCGATGCGTTTGCATCTGTCCTGGGGCTTAGCCAGGAGACGAGAGAGATGGTGGGGGTCCAGCATCCAGAAAAAGCAAAAAGCAAGGCGGGTCCCTGCCGTGGGCCTTTTGAAACATGTTGAGGTCACATCTCTTGTGGGTCAAAGAGCCAATAGTGTGTTGATCTCTTTGAGGGAACTTTTATGGCTCTTTGTTTCTAGGCATGGTAATTTGCATATACACTGGATTGGAGGTTGATATACAAATTAGAGGAGATTCTTAAAACACTGATTGTTGCAAAGATACAAACAGTTAACATACACTCTCAATTAGATCATCTGAAGACGAGTCCTTAGATACCAAACATGTAATGTGTTGATATTATGAGGTAGTATTAGCTAGTGATCCATCATAAACATGCACAAAACAGTGTACCATACACAACACAATATACAATATACACAGTGACCTAAAGGATATGTGTTCACTCAAAGGATGTTTTCCTGTGAATTAAATTAGGGAAAAGTCCATTGTCTTTTCAAAAGGGAGAACTAGTCAGAGTTGCTTTGTTCACATTCCCTCAAGCAATAAACCAGTGTTATCAGTCAGTCGCCATGGAGTCAGAAGCCTGTTTTGCCTTCCTAAGGTGTTGGCTGCCTTTCGGGGCAAGGGTGCACAGACCTTTACAGTTGCAGTTTGAGTTACCCCTTGGGCTGGGTAAAGCGGTATTACCGATTATTTGTTAAATGTAACAAATAGTTTGCGCCTGATTGTTTCAAATACTACAGTGCCTGGGGACCTCGACTAACAGTAAACTGGATTTCTCAGATAATGTGTATCCTAATTGTAAGAAAGCAAACCAAATATTATATTTACTGCAGAAGCTGAGGGAGTTGAGAGAGTATTTGTTAAGCAGCTATTTCACAATTTCTACTTAAAAAGATGTCATGTTTAATTCAGTTTGATACTTGCTGTTTATTCGTTTGTAAAATTCACTACCAATATCTAATTAAAAATTGTACACCCTACACCCTTTTTCAGAGCATAATATAATATACTATAACTATTTCTCTTATTTATATAACATTTACACTGTTACTGACTACTTTCTCAGGAGAGTAACTTTAGTTGAACTATTTTTATACAGAAGCTTGCTATGGACCACAGTTAGTGACTGAGTGACAGGAGTGAGCTCCGAGGCCTCAAACCATACGATGTAAATCAACTGCTCTGTGGAGACCATGCTAAAAAATCCAACACACAGTGTAACTTCAGCGGGAGGCAAAAGTGTCCTGTGGAGTCACAAAGACGGATTCATTTTAGGTTATGTGAGTGTGTGTTTGTGCATGTGAGAAGGATAGAAGAGAGACATTGGATTGGACTGAAACTGTAATGGGAAGGGTAACAAGGAGAAGAAAGTGAGAAATATAAAGTATTTCAGCTTAAATTGAAATATATAGAAAGAATCTATAGAGAATATAGAAAGAAAGAGAGTAAACGCAAGAACAAAGAAAAGGAGATAGAAGACAGCTTACATGATGGGTTGAGTGTCAGGAGGGAATCATAAGAGATAATGACAGCGGTGCTGTGCTCTAACACACTTCAGCACTCCCGTCAGTGCCTGATGGATGAGGTCTGGGCTCTTAACTACTTGCTGGACTAACTCGAACACACTCCACAGAAAACACTCCACGCTGCTCCTGCTCCGCTCCTGCCATCTGAACCAAATCCTGCAAGGTCATATAGGACTGAACTGATGAAATTACAAACATTTCCAGGGTTTTATATATTCCCAAAATATTAGACGTGAGGGTTCACTTCAAAATAACACTGCACTAAAGA
>JAUMHP010000040.1:5584954-5596508 GCA_032361065.1 Enteromius trimaculatus | reverse complement strand
ATATTACAAACTTTCCATTAAGATCCTAAAGAATCATATTAGCTTGTGGAAAATTGCCTTTGTATGACCCCTTTAAGCAGAGCGTATTGTATTGCCTTCTTGTTATATGTATAATTGTATTTATTTAAATTTGTACTTTTTAATTCTTGTACTTGCATTTTTAACACTCTCTTTGTATTTAAATGTTTATCTGCTATCCAGCAAGGGTTTGAGAGTAACGCAAGTTCAATTCTCTGCATGTCCTGTACATGTGGCAGAATTGACAATAAAGTTGACTTTGACTTTGAATCAGGGCTCTAGGCAAGACCCCAGTCTGTTGTCACAACATAACTGTTCCCTCCATCAGGCAGAGAGGGTTACATACATGACCAAGACGTTTATTTGCTCGAATCCTTGTTCATATATATGAATACATATAAATGAATACATTTTTTCAAAACTTTATATTATATCCTTTTCTGTAACTCACCTCTCCCCTGTTGGCATCCTTTAGGAATGTTGTTAGCACTTTATTTTACAGTCCTGCTTCTCATGTACATATTAGGTATTATAGTAATTACAATAACTAGGTAATAACTAGGTACTTCACCTGAACCTATGAACTTACTTGATCACCAGTACTTTCCTAGGGAAGTACACTGTAGGTACACTGTAAGTACATGCACGTTTGCGTACTGTAAAATAGTAAAAAAGTGTAACCGCCTCAATCACAGATTTACATACATGAGTCATGCCTTAGTCTTAAGTATTTTGTTGACTGTTCTAGACTAGGTTTGGAACTTACCAGGACTGGCTGTCTGTAATATAGACAAACTTTTCCCCCCAGGAGCTGCACAAAGATCAAGAACATGCTCCCCTTCTTTCAAATTCAAACTCAGTACTGGGAGAAGAGAGGCTGCGTTTAGAAGATAGTACTGTTTTAACCAGCCGGGGTGGTGGCTTTGGGTAGGAATTCGAACTGGATCTCTGTGAATAAAACACTGCAAGGGGATGGGTGCTGTTTGGGAATAGGATTCAGGATGCGTCTGTGGAAGGAGGTTTGTGTATCCAAGCTCTGTGAGGCACTGCTTGAGGTTTGTAAGGTCACTGAAGCGATTAAGCAGTACGCCGTACTGCCATGAGAGTGGATTCAAAAGCACATCCCTGAAAACATCAAACATTTATGTTGTGCAGACTAGTTCTGAGATTGTTTAATATATGGCACTAAATCAAATAAAATACTAAATTTTTTGACATCTAATATTTACAACAAAAAAAAAAAGTACTGTAATGCCATACATGTAATAGCATATATTCATGAAAACATGCTTTAAAAAAAAATCTAATTTCCCACCTTGCACTACTCCACTGTTCTCCAAGCTCTTCACTGTACTGTGCATCGAAATGCTTCAGTACAGTCTTACAAACCTGCTTCTGAGGTTTAGGTTTGCACTGTGCTTCAAGCTGTTAAGAACAGTTTAACTCATTTAATTAATTACAAATATTGTTTTACAAAAATAAAAAAGAATTAGATAAATAATTAAAACAAAATAATATAAGTGTATCTAAGCATTTATATCATGTACAGCAATTAAACGAAATTTCAATTAAAATAAATAAAATAAAAAAAAATTGACAAATGTGTAAAAATCCTAATAAAAAAAAAAATTAAAAGACGATTATATCTAGATACTTCTCAGTATATTTTCAGTAGTAATATAAACGCTCACTGTGCCTCTGCATTGACCATGAGCTTGAGACAAGGAGGGTAGAGCCCGATTAAAAGACTTCAGAAAGAGAGGAGGGCTGCTGGTAAATCCATTAATGCAGCATAATTTCGTTGAAAACATCGATATTGGTATACGGTATGTCTTCGTTTATTTATTGCTCAGCGGTCCGCCTTCTTATTGGGTTCCCCCAGAAACGTGGATTATGATAGTTGTTCCGTTTTTCTGTGCTTACAGTCCGTTTTCGATTACCGATTCATATTCAGTTTTGTTTCGTTAGTTGAGTTATGTGCTGCTTCTGTTAGCTAAATATGGGGTAAATAAGCAACTGTTAATATTTGCAAAGATGTTTGTAAGTTTTAAGTTACAACCAATTAAGTTTTTTTGTTCGTTTTTTGCAGAATATATCTTTACCATTTTTATTAGGCTACAACATCAACACTGTAACTTATTTGTAACATTTAAACTTTTAATTAAGTGCAGTATTCACTATAATTGCAACATTTAAGTGTAATTTTCACTAACAACTGCAAAAGGATTTAAATAAGTAGACCAGTCATTATTGTGACCGACCATCAATGTTTCAACAAAATTGCATAGGCCTATATGTGAATTCATGTATTGTACTAACTAGACACCTTAGATGTAATGTAATGCGTACCAAAACTCTTTGTCATATGTTTACATACTTTACTAGCCTTCGGCCGACCAAACAGCATTTCTAACATCATCTTCTTTTACTTTACTATTACCAGCAAAATATGTGAGGAGCATGTGGCTGTATTGCAATCTGTAAAAAAATAGTTTGCACATATATAACCCAACAATATGATAACAGTAAGTTACACCTGAGATTGTTACAAAATAGATACATGTAGTTATTAGAACCCGTGTTTCTTTATCCTTTCATTGACTATGACAAACCAGCAGATTCCAGCCCCACTGTGATGTGACAAACAGAAGACACAGTCTATAGACCTAGATTTAATTTTAAATACTGGTAATGTCATTTTCAGTATTTATATACAGTATATATTTTAAAAAAGTCAACAAATAAACAAAATAATTTTATATTAGATGGCCTTAAACACTATCACTAGCAATTCTGTGTCTTTAGGACTCACAAATGAATAGTTATTTTGCAATTTTTCTTTTTTTCACGTTGTCATGTTTTCACTGTATTAGTTAGCAGATTTTTTTTCACTCAATCCAACTACAGTTTGATTAAGATTAATTGGAATGCACAATGAAAAAAACATAACCTACAAATTCCCCTTTGCAAGCCACATCCATTCAGCCCACAGTTCTCACAGTCCAAATAAGCTTTCTGTTTTCATCTGCAAACTTGTGGTCCAGACTTGTTGCAAAAGCAGTGGACTGGGTTTTTTATTTGAAAGGTGTACTGTGAAATATAAATTACATAATATTTAAAGATTCACCTTTTTTGTGTAGCTCTATCAACGTCTTATCTATTGGTATATCACTACATATTTAGAAAATATTTGTTTATAAATTTATATATTCATATTCTCATATTGTATATAATATATATTTCCTATATAAATATAACATTTGGTCCTATTTTAGGTGACCTTAATATGTAATGACACTTGAAGTATGTATAAAACTAATTAGAAAAGCAATATAGTGCTAGTCCTTAATATCTTGTTCAGATGTATATTGTATCATGGATTCTATCAGTAACCAACTTATCCTTGCAAAAACAATGTCTTGGAAGCAAAGGACTCCTAGCATCTGTCTACAAATCAGTCATTAATGCTTTTGTATTTGGTGTTGCTCTTATGATATAGGCCTGCCTTCAGTTTAAATATGGACAGTAAAATATGTAAATATTCATATGTATGTATTCCGCCTCGTCTCTCATCGGTTATTCAACTAAACTGTCAACAACTAAACAAGCAAATGTTACAATATAAAATAATCATCTTCCTTATCTTATAGCAGTTATACATAATTTACTTTTATAGAATGCAGTAAATCCAAACGTAACAAGAACATTGAAAATAAAGTATTTTTGTGTAAAAAACGCTAAATGTAAATATATTTATAAGTATGAGAGAACTATACTGCATGTTAACTGCCTGAAGAAAGCTGCCTGGACTTGGAATGATGGAACAAAGTTTGGTTACACTAACTAGAATGCTAAGATGTGTTCTGGCAGCAGCCAACAAAGGTCATATGTTGTTAAAAATGTACACCTATACCATAGTAACTGCACCAAAGAAGATTTCATACCTTGCACATTGTTATATTTTCTGATTGAACTTAAAGGATTAATCCAGCCCAAAATGAAAAATTTGTCATTAAATTACCCCCATGTCATTCCAAACAATTTCAGATATTCTGAATGAAAACCGGGAGACTTGTGACTCCATTGACTCTGTCAAGGCCCTCCATCTGAATAGTTCATCTGCCGTCGGGGGTTATGAACTGACGAGAATTCTTTTTGTATGGAAAGAACACAAAAATAACAACTTTATTCAACAATTTCTGCCATGTAGTATCACGGTGTAGTGCCATTTTGGAGAGTAACGCTGCACAAAATAGCATACACTCTTTTGTGTCAGCCACACAACACAGCTGTGCTGTTTCAATGCAAAAATACACATAGAAGATGCGTGTGACGCAGCTGACAGAATACTCTCTCAAATGGTGCTGCAGAGCCAAATTTGTCATTTTTGTTTTGTTTCTGTACAAAAATTACAGTATTTATGTGGCTTCGTAACATTATGGTGAACCACTGATGACAGATGGACTATCCTGAAGAAGTCTTTTATACTATTGTGCACCTTGGCAGTGGCAATTGCTTGGCAATGAGATGGGGGTAAGTGATTAATGACAAATTTTCATTTTGCCCATGTAATTTCCTTTCACGTTTTTTACAAGCTCTGCTGTAAACTCTGCGGTACTCTTTTGTCTGTTACAAAAGGGCTGTCAAAGCGAAAATCAACTGAGCAATCTAATATAACCATCAGGGCAGATCAAATCCTGTCCCTTTCTCGTTCCCTCCCATTTCTCTCTTCACTTTCTGTCATATCTCTACTGTCCTGTCAAGGAAAAAAATGCTAAAATCTTGCATTTGCTTCCGATCTCCAAACGTCTCCAAATCCAAAAGTGTAAGAAACAAGCTTTCCTTTGAATTTTTCAATCATTCATGCAAAAGTAAAATGTAAGCATCTTTTCATGTTTGCGTCATGCAATGATCAAACCATGATACCATGATGCAGTTACAGCATCGACCAGCAGAGGGTGCTGCTAATGTGTGTTGAGTGAGATTGACCGTAAAATGGTCCTTTTTATTTTTTTTATTTTGACATTCATATCGAGTGTAAACTGGGTACAAAAGGCGCAGGTACCGAAAGCAGAGCAAACTGGATGACGCACAGAGCGTTTCATCAAATAAATATTAGTGTGTGGGGTAAAATACAAAACAAAACATCAAACAAATGTGAAATATAAAAATGGCAACAGAGTCAAATAAATACGAAAGCATTTACAATACATGACATCATATATTAAAATATGAATTTATATACGATGTTGAGTATTGTTACATTTACAGGAAGTCATGAAATAACTAACTCAACATCTTTCAGAAGATGGCAAACGTTTTCCTTCCTGATAAAGCCAAGTGTACCATGCGTGAGAATAAAACGCAGTTTCAGACTCAACAATGGGCTTGCACAACCCTTTCTCGTCGCGTTCAAAAGTTCACTTTCTCATGATCTCTGTATCTGTTGCTGGTGCTATTTGAGAGTATGAATGTCATTCTCAAAATTAAGACAGCGTAGTGTATAACCCTATGAATGCTGCTGAAAAAAAGACCATCTGATATTTAAAAGGCAAACTGTGTCACAATCAACTCCACATTATATAAGAGTTATATAAGATATGCATGTAGACCATAAAAACATGTTTGTACAATTCCAAGTACACAAATTTAAACTCTTATGTATTTACATACATTTTAAATTCTCTTAAAAAATAGGTCTGTGATATATTTTTTGACAAAGAAGTCTCAATTGAGTTTCAAATGTCTGTTAATACTGATTTTAAGTGTTTTGATTAAAACAAGACAAACGGTTCCAAAGAAGTTGAAATGTTGAACCGAAATTTGAGCACATTATCTGAAAATAAAGGTCCATGTCCCCCATCTCAAATAAACACAGCTTCTGCCGACCACAGGTCAATAGGTGCTGGAGGTCATGCGGTCTGTCTGGGTTTGTCGATTGGGTATCAGTTCCTTGCTTCTGGGCAATTGCATCTGCGTAGTTTGCTACACTGCCCGTGCTTGAAGATAAGAACAAAACAATACTTTGATTGGTTGGGACCCTTGAGAATTGTAAACCAGTCAGGGGTGGGGGGGAGCAGAGGTAGTGTTAGGAAATTACATCATGAGTATCGCTGTTCGGCCTCTGCCTAATTGCTACAGGTGGGAGAGGTTTGCCAAAGAAATCTGCCAATGAAAAAAAAGTCATGGGGAAAACAAAGGATTAGGGTCAGCAATGTCCTTTTTTCTTTTTGTAAACAAGAATCGGCTAACTAAGACTTCACTACATCATTAAAGTCACAGCTCAAAATGCCACACTGCCTGGTTTAACATTCAGAAGAGGACACAGAACATTACATGCAGCATTCAGAATGTTCAAAATGCTTCCTGTAAGCATCAGGAATCAAATAACACACATTAGTCACAGCGCAGTGAGTGAGGTGTTAAGGAGATCGCGCTAGTAGCATTTATTAGGCACAATATCGAGCTGGATGGTTGTGGTATTTCTGTTGACAGACGATTGTATAGGAAGGATGTGGCTGAGGCTTGCTGTGTGGATGGAGAGGGGGGAGAAAAGCTTTAAGAACAGAATTATGGGAGATGGTAAGATGGTTAGGAAACAGAATGGGGGGGGGAAAAAAAGAATGTTAGAGACGTGCATGCTTGTCGACATGCCAGACGGGGAACAGACGCAATGAACCAGAAATTACCAGCATGTCTTGTATCTCCAAGAGGCTCAAGTTTGGGGAGCCTAGAGGCTTTAGGAGTAGCCCATCCAACTAAAACAGAAAAAAGTGGGGTTAGCTGTTAAGAGTCATTAATATTAAGCAGCAAAGGAAAAAACTAGGACAAATCAGTGGTTAAAAAAATGAGTCTTTTTGCAAACTTCATACTTCACCGACTTTCCTGTCTTGTGCTATAGAACAAATACACCTGCAATGTGTTTACAATAAGCCTGCCGTTTACTATACTGTGTAATTAATTGATCTGATTAATTAGGTTAAATTAAAAATGAAAATTCTGTCATTAATTATTCATCATGTTGTTCCAAACCTGTAAGACCTTTGTTATAGCCTGGCTTCCGCGACTATAAAGCTCATAGGAGCATAGTCTGTCCAAGCTACCTTACTAAGGCGGGCTTAACCTGCGTCCATCAGATGACTCTGTATACTACTGGACAAATCTACAACCAATCAGACCACTCGTTCCAATGACGTATGCGTAGCGGCGGAACCTGAAGCCACCGTAACCTTCATTAAAGCAGTAGGAAAATGTCTTTACTTTACTTTACCTTAGTCGTTTCTCATTGGTTCTCATTTTTTTGGGGAACTGAAATGCTCTAAAGCGGCAGCTTGGCCAGACTCTTTTTTGGTTGTGCTTTGGCTGTGCTCCCCTGCACAGATCAATGTATTTTGAGGCACTGGTGTGACATATGTCATCTTATCAGAATACAAATAAACAATTACACGAACCACAACTAGAGCTGCTTTTCTCTGTGTATTAGTTTGACATGACTTGCACAGGTGAATGATGCATGCATACAATTTCCCACAAAGCATGTACTGCAAACCTTGTGGCATTCATGTGCAGTATTTCACATTTAAATATAACAACATGCCTGAAACAAGGATTAGTTGTTTTATAAAATGGAAATATTTTCCCGATTAATGTAATATGTTAGGTATGCCTTGACAAAAACCTCTCAAAAACACTGGGCGTAAGCACTTTGTAGAAGCAGCTGGCATGGCAATGAGGCCACATGATACCGCATTTTTATAGTGTTCTTTGAGGCGTTTAATGTAAAGCGCTTCTGTGGCTGGTGTTATACTTTTCTTCTGAAGCCCAGCCCTTGGTTCCAACTTTTTTTCAAATGTGTGTTTGTGTATTTTCAAGAGGATGCTTATTCCTATTGTAAATGGACATCACTAACAAATCCTCAGTGTAAAAGTGTTGTACATTCAAATGGTATAGATTTCACCAATAAGTTGTTCACTGTTCATGCATGAGAAACATCTTGCAAAAGACACATTACTACCTGGTAAAGGAGGAGGGGTTGGGCTTTTGGGTTCTGCTTCTTCCACTCTGAGAGGGTCGACTCTGTGCTTACGTTTCAATCGTAATTTCCTAGTTTTCTTTTTGTTCTGGTCCACTGCTCCTGATCAAAAGTGACAAATACTGAAATCACTTCATCCACTTCAAGAAATTGCAGAGGTAAAAAGGGTCTTCATGCTTTACATGAGCAAAAAGCTTGTTTCTGGATTTACTAAAATAACAATACTAAAATAAAACTTTATCCACTTATTACTGTTGGCACAATGGAGCCGTTTTGAGGAATAAATTATACTACCTGATTCTGTGCTCTCTGGGGTCTGTCTCTCGCTCTCTTCATCCTCCCCCTCTTCCTCTTCATCCTCATCTTGAAGGACTGTCTGTTCTTGCACAGGGCCCTGCTGGCCATTTTCTCTCTGTCTTTGCATCTCTTTTTCTTTGTTTAGTTTGTCTTCATTCTGGGATTTTTATATGAATTCAGTATTTGCATCTTAATGATTTATCCAGCTTGCATTTAAAAGAAACACTGTGATAACTAACCTCATTAACAACGTTGTTTATTGGCTGGAAAGGATTGGGCATCTCGACATCATCCAGATCTTCCTCTTTCAGTGTCCGTCCTTCTCGCTCTGCTTCTTCTCGCTCCTGTCTATCTCTGTCAGTAAAAAACATTTGATCAAACTGTTGTTTGCATTTAGAACACTTTAAAAGTAACGATGAAACGGAAGTAGAGATAGCTATTTTCTTCAATAATGTAACGTGAAATAGATAATACAAAAAAATAAATAAATTGTTACGAGGCAGAGCTACTAGTATCATCAGCGTTTAAAATGGGTGTTCCCCAGGGTTCTCTTCTGAGCCCTCTCATATTTTGGCCTTTCAACTCCATCTTGAATTTTGATGTTTATTAGTGCTGGGGGGTTTGACTAAAACTCTGTATGTTTTGGTCAGACCACTTAAGTATATACTGTTTGTGTACTTCAGGCTAGTTTATCGTTTGAACCGGTACACCACCCAGAATTAAGGTTGATACAGTTGGGCCTGATTGCTATGAGCAGTGCAATTCTTTCTAAGAAACTGCCAGCAAGAAGGCAGGGCGGGGACTTGGTTCATTTGCCGTTCATTCGATTTTGAGATGTGAGCATGCAGTCTAGTGTTCGAGGGGCAGGTTGTAAGTAGACTAAAAGAATCGAGTCAGGCATATGCCTCAAGAAAGAAATCTGTCACCATCACAGGAAGATCAAGTTTTGATTAAACATTACGACAAACAATAAATAAAAATATACATGGATGAATCATTGACAGTAAGTTCCATTAAATACAAAATATTAAATAATGAAAAAATTTCAGAACTAGATTACATTACATTTGTATTGGCATGACTACGCCACTAACCTCATAGCCTGGGCCCGGCCATAATTCCTTTGACACTACAATCATTTCGCGAGCAAAGTTAGTCTGGCAAAGCTGCCGTTTTAGAGCATTTCCGTTCCCAAAAAAGTGGGAACCAATGAGAAACGAGCTCGCTCAACTCACTGACCTCTCCTCTCTGATCCGCCGGACTCTCTCTGCTCTTTCCTTCTTGTCTTGTTCTTCTTGAGCCTTCTGCTCAGCTGTATCTCTTTGTACACGCTCTGCAATTGCCTCGTAGTCCTTGGCAATGTTATTTAATAGCCAATTAAGGCCATTTTTGATGGATTTATCAACCTTCTTACCATAACCCAGCACTGCAGAACAGGGTTCCTGTGAGTAGAGGAAACAATGTTTAACTCAGTTTTATATGATTGGTTTGCAAAACTGCTGCCAAGAGATGTGATCAATTTGAACCTGAAATGTTTTGAAATGTAATTTGAACCTTTTAACAGCAAATAACAAATAAATGAAGACTTAGGATTTGTCATTTAAAAACTCAAACCAGACAGTTAAACATCAACTGAAATGTGAACTCACAATCTGACAGAGGCATTTATTCTCATTGACAAGCTTCTCCAATGACAGGGTCTCAATGATATCTGCTTCAGCCAATGCCCCATCTCGGTCCTGTTTATTAGCCAGTCTGCAAGCCATTCAGAACAAGGATAGAGCTGGTCACTAGGTGTGCAGGTCACTTGGTAAGCTGTCACAAACAAATGACGTAAGGTCTGCACTTGAAGTGGACTGTAATTAGCCTTGTGTTAAAGACAAGTATTGACTTATTGGCACACTTAACACGCTATATTTAGTCAAGGACTTCATCTGCTGCTCACTCCTTCAGTTAATTGGACCCACTGCAGCTTGTCTAATGCCCCGACAGATATACAGATGATGTATTGCACATTTATTGCACACCGCCCTGTACCACTTGGACGAGAGGTAGACATTATGTGAGGATGCTCTTCACTGATTACAGCTTGACATTCATCAAAGCCTCCAGGCTCATCAGCAAACTCAAGGTCTTGGCTCTAAACGCTTTCATATTCCTGACAGGCAGGCAATGTTGGTGAAGGGGGGGGGGCCGTGAACATTATCAGCAGCCATTTAAAAACGGGTGTTCCCCAGGGTTCTATTCTGAGCCCATTTTTATTCTCTATTTTACACACAGTTCTGTGGTTTTATGGAGTTCCAATTTCATCATGGTGGGTCTAAGGCTAGTGTCATATTTCTATGTTAAAGCTGTGTCTTAAGCAGTAGCCTGACAACCTGGCAGTTACCAAAAAGGTAATGGGTGTTAATTTTTGGATTCAAATTAGGCTAATCTACATTTTTATGTAACTGACTTAAAAAATAATGACAAAAAGAAACTTGATGATTAACTTGCATGACTAGCCTAAACATTTATGCAACTGTCCACAGATTGTTAAGAGTGATGAAATAGTAAAGATTCCAACATGGTGTTGGTATAATTACCAAACACCAACAAGAGCAAGGACCCAATCGAAGGTTTGACATGAACTGGAGAAGGCTTGTTTGGAAAGCACATAAACAGGTTTATTATCTCAGGAACCAGTGGAAATTGAGGATCTGCCCCCAAGTGCTGAGATCTCAGGTAGTAGTTCGGAATACAAACTGTCAAGGCATGCACAGGGTGGTGTAGTAAGATAAATGTATCAACAAGGATGGGTCTTCAGGTAGGTCAGGTAGTATAGGACTAAATACAAAAACAAATGATTAAAGATCTCAGCTAGGGATGGTACTGGCGCTGGTGCTAAATTATAAAAGACTGAAGTATCGATAAGCTCTGACATTAACAGTTCTGCTATCAGTACTGCAAAAAATATATATACATTTCCTATTTATTGCTAAATAATTATTACCTAGCATATTTAAACTTTTTCTTATTTGCGATAAAATTAAAGAAATTTGCCTGCACTTGTTATTACAGTGAGGTCAATAAGTAATGGATCACCATGTGATTTTGCAAGTTCTCCTACTCTCCTACTTCCCCTACTCCTAAATCATGGAGGGGTCTACAATTTTCAGCATAGGTGCATTTCCACTGTGAGAGACAGAATCTAAAAAGAAAAATCCG
>JAUMHP010000040.1:5547839-5561453 GCA_032361065.1 Enteromius trimaculatus | reverse complement strand
TCTTTCTGTCAACTCTGACCTACTGGAGAATTCTGGTTATATCAGGTTGTTTGTATGATGTTTATATAATTATTTTTATATTAAGAAGAAAAGTGAAGTGACTTGTGGCCAGGTATGGTGACCCATAATTTGTGCAAAGTGCACACACAGCAGTGAATACGGGGGATCGGTGCCTTGCACAAGGGTCTCACCTCAGTTGTGGTATTGAAGGTGGAGAGAGCGCTGGTTATTCACTCTCACCTCCTACAATCCCTGCTGGACCTGAGACTCAACAACCTTTGGGTTACATTCCAACTCCCTATCCATTAGACCACAACTGCCCCCTTTTTACAAACCAGATACATTTTTACATGCGGGTCAATCTACATTATTGTTCAAAAGTTAGATTGTTTTTAATATAAAAAAACAAAAAACAAATGTTAATAAATGTCTGAAATGTCATTACAATTTAAATAATGCTTTGCTTTTAATAGTAATACATTTCAAATGTGATTTATTCCTGCAGTGTTGACAAAGCTGAATGTTTAGCAGCCAGTCTTCATGAAATCATTACATGCTGAAAAAATGTATAGAAATATTCAGATTATGTTTAAGGAAAAAAAAAATGTTATTCTAAAAAAATATATTATTTAACATATACTCCCTAAAAACAGGCTCTACTGTTCTCATACCATATATACCGAGATGTTCTACAAAACAACAAGCTTCAAAACACATTTTTCTTCTGGCTGAAAATTAGTTAATTTACTGTGAAATCCATTTTTCCTCATAGTGTACATTTTAACTTTTGTCACTAACAAAAAAAGTCCCTTTTGAGCTTTTTATTTATTTTATTTTTTCCACACTTGTTAAATAAAAGTAAACATTAAAAGAAAAAAAATAAAATCTAACCCTAACTTTTGAACAGTAGTGCAACTTTCCTATAAATGGGTAACAAGTGTAAATATTTAAGCATGTTTTGGTTCTGCCCTCTAGTGGTAAATGAATACTTAAAAATTCCCGCTTGCCTATATACACAATACAAAAAAAAAAAAAAAACACAAACAACTGAGATATCATTAAAAATGTTATTTATTGTTAATAGGGTATACATCCCCTTACATCTGAACAATACCTGTCAGTGAACAAATTCTACAAATGAAAATCACCCATATTCCAAAACTCTCATTGTGGATTAAGCAATAAACTATGAAGTTTCCATGCCTACATTATATACATCCTTACAATATATCGCAGCGCATAACCAGCGTCAGCCTAAATGCAACTTCGGTAGATAATTCCTAAGATCAAGCTCAGAATGCCGCTTTCTCGTGCCATTTACAATAAAACCCCTTACTTTAGTCACAACTGACGATTAACAGGAACCTTCCGAGCATCTCTGAAGTCTTGATCAATGTCAACCCAAGACCTCAGGCACGAGAAATGAAGGAGAGCAACCATCTTAATAATAATGTGTTCAACCAAACATATTTCTCACGGTTCGGCATCGCCCTTGAAAAGCAGCTGAATAAAATATGCACACTCAAAATATCCAAAATGAACCCAGAAGGCAAACCAAATCATTTCCTTTTTTATAAACGGTGTGAAGGAGAGAACGGGAAACTAAAGGCGTGACTCACACGAGTGTTCTGTCATGCACCGGGAGAACAGCAAGGTACTGTGAGGACAAGACAAAAACGCGGCAAGACTAAAGACGCAGCCCTGTCACTTCTTATGTTTACAGAGGTAGAGTTCTCCTGTCAAACTTGTTTACACCAATGTGATTTTCTGAGTTATGGATTAAAAAGACAGAAGTTGTAGATTTCAGGGGAACGCATCCGCCTTAGTCTGGAAGGCATTGTATGTATTCATTTCGACGTGTATTGAAAGGTTTATTGTTATTTTCGTCCTTCTAAAGCCAGAAGAAACAGCGATTGACCTGAAAGAGTCTTAATCAACCTCGATAGTCATGTCTCATTGTCATAAATAAAAAATTGCATGTGCCATCTGTGGCATGTTATCCCAGAGTAGGCAGGTCCGTGACTGTGAATGTAAGCTTTTGGACTGTCCATTTCTCAGCATCTGTCTGTGTGTTTGCATTGGGCATGAATGTATTCTAATGTGTGTTTGTGTGTTGCTGCCGCCTCCTGTTGCCAGGCAGTAATCAGGTGTTTGTGTGAGAGCTAGTCCACTCCAAGAGCTTTGAGCTGTCTCTCAATCTCCTCATCTGATATCCCATCTGCTTTGGATGTAGCAGCGCTTGGCTGCTTTCGGCCAGCTATGGGGGCATGAGCCATCTGCAGGGGAAACAAAAAAATCCATTATGAATGCCAACTGATGGATAGTGCGTCTGCAATCCAAGACTCAATAGTCCCGAGACTACGCAGGGTACAGAAAAATGTTCTCATTCTCTAAAATAAAAAAAAAATGCATGAATGTTTTCATGCATTAATTATGATTAATCGATAAGTTTAGTACCGGCACCGATGCGTATCAGTGAGTGCTCTGACAGCACATGAACGCAAGTCAGAGCTGTTTAAGTGCCTTTTAAGTAAATTCTGTTTACATGGCGGCCATATTTGCGATACCTCCAGGTCAGTTGCAACACATGGAAATGCTGTCTTCCCTTAAATCAATGTGTAAATAAACGCAGAAAACATATCTGTGTGTTGCAGCCGACACAGAAGATTGAACCTCTGATGGCAGATGGGCTATTCTGACCATGATTTTTATACTTTGTCAGCGTTCATTACTTGGAAGTCAATGGGACAGTCACAAGCCTCCCGGTTTTCATCCAAAATATCTTAATTTGCGTTCCGAAAATGAATGAAGCTTTTATGGGTTTGAAATGACATGGGGGTAAGAGATTAATGACAAAATGTACATTCTGGGGTGGAGCAGCCCATTAAATGATATATTTCAAATCAGCAACAAAAGCTGAAATAAACTGCCTCATGAATGTTGTCTTGTGCTCAAATAGGGTTAAAAAAAAAAAAAAAGCTTATTTTTCTAGCCTCAGGTTTCTATGGGAAACAGAGCTTCTAATGGCCATGTGGTGATGCAATGACTTTACCAATCAGCCATTGGCTCTTTGGAAGGCAGAACTATTTTGCCATATTGCAGTTTCTCCCATTCATAAGTACAAGAGTGAACTGTCTTTTTATTCGTATAGTCTTTTGGAATCCACACAAAACAACAGTGTTTTGTTCAGAGTTCTGCTTCAGTGATTCTAGAAGGAGTTTCTGCATTTAACCCATTCACAACTGGATTAAAAATGTTATTATCCAAGATGTGCATATGAGCAAATGTATTTTATTTCAAAATAACACTCTCAGGCAAGAGTGCGGAAAATAAGGACACAAATAGCTGTATGACATAGTGCAGAATATCCTTATATGGAGATAGGGGCTGGCTTTATGCAAATTAAGAGACACAAGAAAATGTATGCATATATACACACAATTTAAATTTTTGACTTGAACTTTTACATAACACTTGAATGCAAATATCACTTTATCAAATTCCCTGTAGTGTGATACATTGTTCTGCTGACATTACTGGATAGCGATTTTATAAGTACATTAATATTATAGTTGCACAATATATATGGTAAGCCTGTTAGATAATTGGATGGCTATATTTGATGTGATATAAGATTAGTCTTTTATCCAAGATTGCCATCTCTGGATCTTACCAACTAAAGTAAATACATCATAAAGCTTGCAAATCAGGTATTTAACTGACGTTATGAAAAATGCATTATCCAGAATTACTGTAAATTAAATGCAAAATCTAATTGAAGGCTTAAATAGACTTATTTAAATTCAGGGGATACTGAAGCTTTGACTTCATGTTCAACATGACCTTTTACTTAAATATCAATCTGAAAAAACAGGCCTTCTGAACAAAGTGCAAGCTTAATTAGATCAAAACTTGAACCACATGAGTGCTGCTTTGGTGAAGAGGGTTAGAGCCAACCATGCATTCAGGTTTTTTTGTTGTTGTTGTTGTTACAATTTCCATGCTCAAACAGACTAAAGAGGTTTGGCGTATTTTTATGAACAGAGACCGTGGTCTACAGCAACCACTTCTGATTAGGCATGGTCATCACATTTAAAGCCAAAATACTCCCACACAACCAAGTTACTTCCTCGTTTTGACCTTATTTGAATGCAAACACATTTGTAGCTTCAGTTGTTGGTTCTCTGCTTCGCACTGTTTCTTAGTCGTCACATTGAGTATGATACATATACGCATAATCATATGCCTGATATTTTCTCTGTATCTCCTTAAAGTATATGTATTACTGCATTGAAATAATATTGCAATGCGTATTGTTTTTTTTAATTCATCATAATGTGCATCCTTAATGGACACAAATGGATTTGAACACGATTGCACTACAGTAATAAGACTGTTTATTGAATCTGCTGCCTTACCATGGTTTGATTGATGCCCATTATCTTTCAGACTTACCTTTCCTGAGATCTCAATTCCAATTTCATCCAACACCTGATTCACAATGTCCTGAGATTCTTCCTCATCACCAGAATCCTCGAAGATCTCATCCAGTGTGTCATTCACTGTAAGCAAACAGAAACATTGACAAAAAATGTGTTTCAAAAAATGCACGACATTCAAATGACGTAGTGCTTTATTCAAAAACAAATGCAAGATTAAAAAAGTATGTACAACACACTAAAGTTGGCTATAGTATGTAAGAAAGGTGCACCTGAAATCAAAATGTCAACAATATACAATATTTGTGTGTGTGTATATATATATATATTATATATATATATATATATATATATATATATCAAGTAAAGATCATGTTTCATGAAGGTACAGTATTTAGTCAATTTGCATCTAGTACATCTAGTCTTTACTATCATGTTTAATCAGTTTAATACATTATTCCTAAATATAAGTACTGATTACTTTAAAACACGATGACCATAAACATTCAAACAGTAGTGCATCCAAATTATTTTGTAGCAGTGATATTAGCGTGCAGTCATTTTTATCATAAGAGTCACTTTGTTTAATGACAAAATAAAATATTTAGATTCAATTATTTTATAAAACTCTCTAAAAGAATCACCCACAATAACTTAATAAATAACATCTTACTCATCTCTTCTGTCATGTCCATCTTTGCGGTCTCTTTCTGAAAGTTCTGCAGGGTCTGCATTGTCTTCTTCGGATCCATCTTTTTGTTGACAGCTTGCATTGTCTAAGTTGTTTTGAGAAAGGCAGAGACACAAATGAGTCACTGTTTGATTCATGTTTATTATACATTTTTGCACTTTAGGCTACTTATGCAAAGAATAATGGCTGTGTTTCGACGTGCCATTGCACTGTGCCAGATATGCATTTGTAGACCACATATACGCTCAAATTAGCACTTATACAAAACCACACAGGTCGTAACATACATAATTAATAGAGCTGTTGAGCTGCACACAATCTCAATTTGCAGCCCTAGCTAGAAACAAACTAGCATTTTCGAGCCATGACTTCCCTTAGGAATTTATAATGGGGTTTGTGAAAAGTAGTTCTTTATTTTTATGAGTAAAGTTAATATTACTTTAAGATCCTTTCACATTAAAGGGAATTTCACAAACAAAATAGGAAAGTTGCTTCAGGTAATGTTTACCACAGTCCTTATTTTACTCATAAATCCAAAACCATAACTCAAAAAACTCATTAGAAATTCCAGAGGGAAGTCACGGCTCTAAAACGCTAATCCTCCTTGGTTTTTAGGACTATGAAATAAACAGCCCTATTTATTTAAATGTGAAATCACAGCAGTTTCACACAATATTCAATCTAACTTAACAGTGAAGCTTTAAATCACTGTCAGGATTGCCTGAAATGGAGTGCCTGAGTGGAGCTAAAAATCATGGGGCTTCGGACAGGCTTTTATAAACATTATCATGGTCTTACTTTGGTGGTTGTGGCCATGGCACCAGCCATCTTCATTTGGGAGTTCATTAGCTTGGTTTGTGTCGACATGGAGGTGACCTTAGAGCTGACGGCATATGTACGCGTTTTCTGTTTCCTCACTTGAACAAGTTGCTTGGCTAAAACTTTACAGGCGTCTCTGTTACCGGTCTTCGCCATTTTCTTGATTTCCATTTCCTGTGATAAAGAAAGCAAATAGTGCAAAACCGTTAAGGATGGACCTACTGGCAATATTATTGAATTACACAGATATCCAGAATGAGGCGTATTGGTGAGAATAGATGGTGTTTTATTTGTGTGATAGTTGTATTAGATAAAATGCAGCTCAAACAGCTTCACAGATGAGAACAGAACATATTTAAGTGATTGTTGTTTTCTGTACAAGAAACCAAAAACCAAATCTGCTTTTGTAGAAAAATATATACCAAAAATGCTACAGTAAGAAGAAAAATAAAGAAAACAGTTGGTTTGGTTAACTGTAAGTTACTTTGCCAAATATAGTCAACTGCAAATGGTTTACTGTCACATCACATTTAATTTTACAGTAAAAAAAATGTCACATTTATATAGGATTATATATAATATTTTATATGAATCATTTGTTTATTCATATTTTGTTATTAGCAATACACATCAGGGTGATTTTTGTTTAATAGTCTGAATAAAATTCAGTTTATATTTTAGTCATTGAGTTTATGTTCGTTGCATTGTTTTAGTATCTATGAGTATTGGCCCTGCTTTAAGGACATGGCAACTTACAAACATCAGTCACCATATGGCTTTATAATTTACCTTTATAATAACCTGTATTTTTATGATGTTTATCAGTACATTTAACAGTAAAAAGTAGATTTTAAGTAGATAAATTAATGAATGAAATAGACATGGTTGTAAAAAATAAGTAATTCCGTAATACCTGTATTTTATGTACTTGAATTGCTGGCAACCTCATCTGCTGCTTTTTAGCATAACACTTACAGGATATTTTAACGGTGTATAATGATAGTTATTTTTACACGTACAAATGGTATGAAGGGTTGCGGTTATAAGAGAAGTATAAAAGTTTCCATCGGTAACTTCTGAAAGATACACCGTCACAATGGCACAAACATGCCTTATCTAAACTCAAAACAGAATCACAAGCTCTTAGTCATGATCTATTGACACACTATGTGACATTAATGACATAACCTCGTGATCTCACACACCTCAGTTGTGAGAAGAGGGAACAATTGGCATCATACTGTCGTCACATTTATGGGTGGGGATTCTTACCAACTGCTTTTCCTGTTTTTCCAGTGCTGTCCGGTCTCTTGTAATCTGTCTCTGCGTTCCCCGCAACTCTTTGTTTTGTTCTTTAATAACATCTATATTATGAGAGGAGATATAGTTATAGATAACCTTTTAAATGACCAATGCTGAAATGTCTGAGATACATAAATGTATGCAACGTTATGGGGCTACTTCAATAATAAGTAATCCATCTAAAGTTTCAGAAATGGCACATGGATTTTTACAAACTGTTACATGTATTTTATAGACCCTTTGACCCGATAGTTTCAAGTAACTTTACTAGTTGTTGGTCTTGAGATAATTGATTTCGGTTGTACGTTAGCTGTCCAAACAAACACACATTCCAGAATAAAAGACACTTCTGTGTTAGTTAGCACAGTGGACCAAAATATCTCGAATGCCCCGCATGAATAAAAATATGTGTAAGTGAACGAGATTTAATGTATTAAACAAATGAACAGCGTTAGTATTAACAGTCGATGATTGACATGAGAGTGTTGCTGGGCGGTTTTGACCAAACAAACAAGCCCTCAGAGCAGCAGCAAAAAAAACTTACCATCCACGGTCTTTTTCTTGAATAAAGAGGCCATAACTGCGACAAACTCCTCCGACCGCGAAAGTAATAGAAAGTAAGTATATCGCAATGACTAAAATCAAGTGTGACTCGCCTATCAAAATATCATGACTATTTCCTGGTTCTAGGCAAGTAGGCGGAAAACTTGTGTTCTTCTGCAGCGATTATTTCATTTTGATTGGTGAATAGTTCATGACGTTGCACTCAAGTTATCCAATCGTAATATTCATGTTGACAAGAACCGCCCACCGCCCATAGATACTGCAAAACAGAGGTCTCTCTGTCGTTCTCACAAAATACGGGTTGGATTTTCCCTTTGCCTTCAAAACTTAGTCCTCCAGTTCAGGGGGAAAAGTAATAAAGCAATAAAACTAAGATAAAATGAAAATAAAAAACAAAAATATTTAAAATAATTAACAAATATAAAACTAACATAATAAAAATTTAGATATTCGTTTTATTTAAAATAAAAAAAGTAAAATACTATTTGATAAACTAATAATAGTTTATACCAGATTTATAACAGTGCAGCTTTATAGTGAGTAGAAATATATATATATATATATATATAGTATGTAACTTAATATAAACTAAATCTTTTAACTTATAGAATGGGGGCCCCTCCCATGAGAATGGTCACACTTGGGGGTCCATTGCATTTAAAAGGTTGAAAACCCCTGCTTTAGTACGTTTAAACAGATGCGTTCGTGTTTATTACGACGCAAGGCAGCCAATCATAGCTCGGAGATTTGACGCATGCTCGTGTGGGTAGACTTGGAGCGAGAGCTCGTGTGAATCCGTTTCCGCTCGGCAGCTGTTCGTATATCTTCGTGTGCAGTTCGGCATATTCCGCCTACCCCTCGGATCCTGTCGATCGTGAATTAGGGCTGTATCTCGTCCCCCTCGTTCTCTGTGTTGTTGTCCTCGGTGACGCGACGGAGGTGTAGCCTGACGCGGTCTCTTACGTGTCGGACTAAATAAAAGTGGAGCTCCGGAGGCCTGGGAGTGACGAGGCGAGTCTGTGTCGGGTAAGAAGAGACGCATTCGTGGGGGAAAGAGATAATGCACTTGCTGTTTTAGTGGACATGTCGCAATGCTCGATCCGTCTGTAACAAAGAGATCATGGCGGCGGTGGGCATGTTTCTCAACAGCTCAGACTTGCTTGCAGACAATGAGTCAGTCAGGCAGTCGATTGAGGAAATTTTCGCGCGACGGTTCTGCAAAGTACATGCGTTTATGGAAAGGATGGCAGATGCGTAGCGTTATGAATGCGATCGCCCGTCCATGGCACCTTTTGATGGAAATCCAGCTCATGAAATATTTTTTTTTCTTGGCTCCAGCATTGCTTTATGGACCAGTCGGAGCTCTCCGTTACATTAAAGATATTTACTGCATTCTCGCCCTTGCAGAGGTTTTTCTGTACCACTAAAACCATGTAATTAATTGTGGTTTTAATTGGTAATAAAATCAGAGAGAAATGCATTGCTTTCGAGTATTATTTTCTTCAAATTACACCCTAAAACAGACTGTTTTTGTGTTGCATACTTGCTTCATTCAAACTGGAACGCTATTTTACAAGTCGAAACACGCCTGGAAATGCAAGCACTTGTATTTATTGGTTTGCTTTAGCAAAGAAAATCCATAAATAGGCATTTTAAAATAATAAACAAAATTAAGTCATTTTGATGGCACTCTATTTATGTTTTTTTTTTTAACTACGTCCATAAATCCTTAAAAACCATAGCTGAAATCTGACTGACAGCTGTATACGGAAGTAAAAAAAAAGGCGGCAAATGGAGTCACCCTGGTTTGTTGAGCACGATGCTTGATGAATGTCAGTTCTAACATTATAATTCATTACAAAACATACATAGAGCCATCAAACGAGTTTCGCTAGTGTAAATTAAGCATGTATCACACACGTGTTAGCGCCAGTGGCTACTTTTGATGCTATTCATATTGTAAACTGTATTTTTTACATATTTTTTGCAATACCATATGTTAGGCTATTCTTGTTCAAATACATTGAACGTTAGACTATAAAAAGGCAAACATTTCACTCCTCTAGTAATGTCAAAAAAGAACTGTATCATATACTGCATTGTATTTATTACATACATGAATAAATGAATTCTGAAGTTAAATTGTAATGCCTATAAATACATAAATGTTTTATAGGGCAACCCTTCAAATACTCAAAATGAAACTACAACTAACCCAGTTTGTGGCCAGGGTGTTTTTGTGGTCACACCATTTCAGATACTGCTCCGTGTCAGAAGTCCTTGGTGACATACCATGCGTGTTCCTCATAATATGTTTATTGTAAAAGATTTTTAAATTAAATCTCCAGGCAATCTAAATGACCATGGAGGCAGGAGCAGATGTCCAGCAGGGCGGCGACACTGCTGTCTCAGAGACAGACACTCAACAGATTGCTACCTTGGCTCAGGTGAGTTTCCTGGATCGCAAATTTTCAAAGAACATTTGCTAGCATTGCAAGTTAGAGCAATTATGCATGTAGTTGTGGTTAAGTTTAATTCAGTCCAGTTCTAGCTTAGCTCAGTTTCTCACCCTGTTGTGCCTCCCTCACGCAGGTTTCCATGGCTGCAGCACAGGCATCAGCCACTGCGCCCACAGTGACCTTAGTTCAGCTGCCCAATGGGCAAACGGTACAAGTTCATGGGGTCATCCAGGCAGCCCAGCCCTCCGTCATACAATCCCCACAGGTGCAAACTGTACAAGTAAGTCTGACATGATAATTCATTTCTGGGAAAACCGTAACATTTAATTACGTAATCCTGTGTCTGTTTTACAGACTCCGAATTATTTGCAGAATGCAAAGATGATTAAATAACCTTATATTAATATGTAAATTCTTGTTTGCTTATCTACAAGACCTGATCGTTTAAAAATTAGTTTTTTGCTATCAATATTGATGTGTTCTTTTGTTGTCTTTGTTAGATTTCTACCATTGCTGAGAGTGATGATTCACAGGAGTCAGTGGACAGCGTGACAGATTCCCAAAAAAGAAGAGAGATCCTGTCTAGACGGCCCTCATACAGGTATCTGAATGGATTTGTAGTTTTGGTCCACTGTTTACAGTTAATTAGCACAGTTTCACTGCTCTGGGTGTGTGTTCACGATATGTGTGTGCACTTTGGATGGGTTAAATGCAGAGCATGGATTCCAAGTATGGGTCACTATACCTGGCTGCAAGTCACTTCACTCACTTAATTAAACCAAAAATATTTTACTTAAACTCATAAGTTTAATAAGATGTCATTGAATGTTATGTTTTGCACCATTGCTTTAGCAAAACATCTGTGAGTTGATTTAAAATGTCTTAGTGCACTTACTAAAGCACAAAAGGCTGCAAGCTGCGTTTCAAAGCCAAGAATGGCGCTATAGTCATGCGAGTAGCTCACAATACAGCTTTTACATTATATTACAGTACCTCAGTTCACAGCGAATAGATCAAGCTTCATTTTTAGACACGCTACAGGTTTTCACATTTTACTTTGCAACATTTTTGTTAACAGACCATTACAGTATTTCACCAGGTTTGTAATGATATGCGTTTGTCAACCTGTTTTCACCGAAACTGCAGTTTTCTGCCACAATGACAGCTCTGGGAGCTCTTACAACACTCACACAAATATTTAATCAAGTTGTTCCAAACCTTTATGAATTTCTTTTTTTTTTCCTGTTAAATGCTAAAAAGGATATTTTAAAGAATGTTGGTAACCAAACATGACCTATATATGACCATTGACTTCCATGGTATGGACAAAAAATAGTATTTGTGTCAGTTGCTATCAGAAACTGTGGTTAACATTTATTGTTTGCACGCATTTGTAAATGTGAGCTGGTGGATGGACAAGAAGCTAATATGAATATATTGTAAAATTCTAATCAGTTAAGCAGAATTTATGTGCTATATATATATAATTGATACTTCTGAATCATCCAAGTCTGAAATGTGAAGTTTGTTATTTTATAAAATGTTTTTTTGAAAGCTTTTTTTGAAACTGTAAATCATACTTTACTGTAATTTTAAGGTTAATTATGTTATCATAGACTTGAGAGTGCCCCTCATATATGTTCTTTTTGAATATCTTTAAAAAGTCTTATATTTTATTTTAAAAATGCAGATGCCCTGTAAATGCAAGGAGCTTTTAATTTTGCATGGCGCACTAGATTGATCCGTTTTATGAATGTACAGCAAGCACAAAGGCCGCTCTTCTGAAAATCAGTGTTTTCCGTTTGTACCTAAGCTCATTCACAATCCATTGTTCACAAGCTTGATTTGACATTTTGTAACACAGAAAGATCCTGAACGACCTTTCATCCGATGCTCCAGCAGTCCCTCGGATAGAAGAAGAGAAATCAGAGGAGGATTCCACTCCAGCCATAACAACGGTTACTGTGCCAACGCCTATCTACCAGACAAGTAGCGGGCAGTACAGTAAGCTGTTTTTCTATACAAATCCACTACTATTTTACAACATTTGAAAAAGTAGCTTGACACTGTTCGAATTCCCTAAAAATACAGTGAGGCTCATGTGATTTGTTTTCCCCAGTTGCTATCACTCAGGGTGGGGCGATCCAGTTAGCCAATAATGGAACAGATGGAGTTCAAGGGCTACAAACCCTGACCATGACAAACGCGGCAGGTGCTCAGCCCGGCACCACCATCCTGCAGTATGCCCAGACCAGTGACGGACAGCAGATTCTGGTGCCCAGCAATCAAGTGGTTGTACAAGGTGAGATTTCACCATTTCAGTTCTATATGAGTACATAAAACCTGGAATAAAATAACAGAAGATAAGGGTACTGGTCTAGTTTCTGACATGTAGATTAAATCTAGGCTAGGCCTAATCTGTCTCCAGCAGGCAGCCACACAAGGCATCTAAATGTCCTTCTTGTCAAAACATAAATCTGTGCTGCTTGTGTTTTTCAGCGGCCTCAGGAGATGTTCAGGCGTATCAGATCCGCACCGCAGCTGCTAGCACCATTGCTCCAGGGGTGGTCATGGCCTCTTCTCCTGCTCTGCCCAGCCAGGGAGGCGCTGAGGAGGCCACGCGCAAACGGGAGGTTCGGCTAATGAAGAACAGGTACAATTTAATAAACAAAACATCTGCCCAGGTGACCCAGATGAATTGTGTAAATATGAGAACAGTTGATCTGTAATCGGGTACATTTAAAATAAAAAGCTGTATACTTAAACATTTGAAAGCAAAGAAATTTATATTAAATAAATCGACTGTCAGACAAATCTGTCTATCTATCGATTTATGAAGAGTTCATTTGCAAAAAGAGATGACTCATAAATCAACTTTTTTTTATGTTAACGTTTTTTTTGTTAGTTAGCAGTGTTTTTTGTTATTTTTTTAACCTAATCAAAATAAGCTAACTGTTTTTGCAAATAAATTCTTTATACATACACACACACATATATATGTGTATATATATACACACACACAGTGGTTATGGGAAGTATTCGAACCCCCATAAATGTTTCACTCTTTGTTATGTTGCAGCAATTTGCTAAAATCATTTGTTATTTTTTCCTTATTGATATACACACAGCACCCCATATTAACAGGAAAACATTTTTGCAGATTTATTAAAATATCACATGGTCCTAGGTATTCAGACCCTTTGCTGTGACACTCCTATATTTAACTCAGGTGCTGTCCATTTCTTCTGATGGTTCTACGCCTTCTACACCTTCATTTGAGTCCAGCTGTGTTTGATTATACTGATTGGACTTGATTAGGAAAGCCACACACTTGTCTATA
>JAUMHP010000040.1:5517497-5546272 GCA_032361065.1 Enteromius trimaculatus | reverse complement strand
CTACACCTTCATTTGAGTCCAGCTGTGTTTGATTATACTGATTGGACTTGATTAGGAAAGCCACACACTTGTCTATAAGACCTTTCAATGCATGTCAGAGCAAAAGCAGAGACAGAATTGTGGCAAGGCACAGATCTGGCCAAGGTTACAAAACATTTCTGCTGCACAAGGTTCCTAAATGCACGGTGGCCTCCATAATCCTTAAATGAAAGACTTTTGGGATGGCAAGAACCCTTTCTAGAGCTGGCCGCCCGGCCAAACTGAACTATCGGGGGAGAAGAGCCTTTGTGAGAGAGGTAAAGAAGAACCCAAAGATCATTGTGGCTGAGCTCCAGAGATGCGGTCGGGAGATGTGAGAAAGCTGTAGAAAGTCAACCATCACTGCAGCCCTCCACCAGTCTGGGCTTTATGGCAGAGTGGCCCGACAGAAGCCTCTCCTCAGTGCAAGACACATGAAAGCCTTTATGGAGTTTGCTAAAAAACACCTAAAGTACTCCATGATGGTAAGAAATAAGATTCGCGGGTCTGATGAAACTTAACCACATAGAACTTTTGGGCCTTTATTCTAAGTGGTATATGTGGAGAAAACCAGGCACTGCTCATCTCCTGTCCAACACAGTCCCAACAGTGAAGCATGGTTTACGTTTACCATCCAACCTGACAGAACTGGAGAGGATCTGCAAGGAGGAATGGCTTTATTAGATCAAAAGGGTGCTTCTACTAGGGTCTGAATACTTAGGACCATCTGATATTTCAGTTTTTATTTTTTAATAAATCTGCAAAAATGTCAACAATTCTGTGTTTTTCTGTCAATATGGGGTGCTGTGTGTACATTAATGAGGGAAAAAATGAACAAATTATTTTACCAAAAGGCTGCAATATAACAAAGGGTGAAAAATTTAAGGGGTCTGAATACTTTCTGTACCCACTGTATATATAAAATGAACACACCCCATTGATGTGATTTTTGTTTTTGTTCTATAAAATAATTAGTAGTAATTTTGTTTTATAGTACAATATTATTGCCATATTAATATTTTTGATTAATTCATGTAATTTGCTTAATATTATTGTTATTAGTAGTATTGTTAATTATTATGTTTATAAATAATACTACTACTATTATTATTATTAGCAATATGAAGTTGATTTGTTTAATTTAAATAGAACTATTATTAGTAATAATAAGAATAATATGAATTATAAGAATTATATGTTATTACAGGATATTTTTTTTTCTTGCAATATTACATCAGCTGTGACTATAAAACACCTCTGTTCCATGTTCTTTCTTAGAACCCTAAACTAGAAACCTTAGATTTTGGTCACAATTTAATATGTAAAATGTGGATTAAATGTTGCATTTTTGGTTTGAGTGACTCATGCAGTGTCCTTTGTAATCCCCTGACTGTAATAATATGTTTCCACCACAGGGAGGCAGCACGGGAGTGCCGCAGGAAAAAGAAAGAGTATGTTAAATGTCTGGAAAACAGAGTGGCTGTGCTGGAGAATCAGAACAAAACACTCATCGAGGAGCTCAAAGCTCTAAAGGACCTTTACTGTCACAAATCTGAATAATGGCCCTCACACATACATCCTGAACGGATCTCTTCTGGTGCCTCAAGAGACAGAGACTCTGAACGTAACACAGGCACCTGCACAGCATCTCTGTCTCTTTTCATTTCTATTACTTTTTCTTTCTTTTTTTTAAATATTACCTTCTGTAAAAATCCAGTTATCAGGAATACATTGTAAGTTTGTAAGCGTAAACTTTTTTTATTTACTTTTTTCTCTTCAGAAGAAAGAAAAAAAGAAAAGAAATGCAGGGTACAATATATGTAGTTTCAATATCAAACGCGTTGCCCTACTTAAGGAGCGTCGCCAACCATAAAGAGCACCTTTCAGCTGCAACCATGACAGGGAATGAATGTTTGTGTGGGTTTATCATAGAAACAGCCCAGGGTGCTGCTTCTGAGACCTGCTCCTGTCACTCTGAGGTTCCCATTTGAAAGACTTTCCCACACTGCACCAGTTTTCGATGGCGCTGCCTACGAGCGTGATTAAACAGGGATGGAGCTTCTCACTTGTGCAGCATGGGTCTTTAATGATTGAGATTAAATCAGCTGTGCCCTCTCTTGTTGTTTTACTGCTTATTTTACTAAATACATATACTCATATTTTTGTTCTTAGGAAGACATGCATACATACAAACACACACACATATATACACATATGTATGTCTCTGTTTATGACTTGGATTGGTTAAGGACGCGCCATTGTCTACTTTTTCTAAAGCAGTGTTGCTTTTGTTACAAAATTAAGTGCTATAAGGAAAAAACTCAGTCAGATTTGTTAAAAAAAATTGGTGGATACTTTCAAACATGGAATGATGACGTTTGAAAACGTGTTGTAAAAAAGTAAATGAAATATACTATGTGATTTTCAGTGAGCATTTGATTGCCCGTAATCAGAAAATCATTTTTTAACTTGTAAGTGTGCTTATATTGTAATATATTGGAATTTCTTCATCTATGCCAGACTTTACAGGTCATTTTGGTGCCATCTACACTGATCAGAGACTAATTGTGTTAAATCCCCTATATTTTAGGCAACGATTTTGATATACAAAACTGATCTCTGATCAGTGGAAAGGTTAGTTTTTTTGTTTTTCCACATTTCAGTGGTGAAAATGCTATCGTTATTCTCTTCTGTCTTTTGCCATAAGGTGTAGCTGTCCACAACTACAATGTAAATGTTATTTTTAAGTGTTTTTGTTTTTTACCTTGACTTCTTTCATTCTTATTTTCCCCCTTTTTTTGGATTATGTATTGTATTTTTAAGATGTGTTGCTTATATGTAACCTAAATGAGTTAAAAAGCCTTCAGATGCAGTCTTTCATCAACAATTATATATTTGGCAGCTGTTCATAATCAAATGTGTTGAGGTACTTTTTATTTTGCATTTAATGTTTGTGAAGATTTTAATCAAATTTTAATGTTTGCTTCAGTCCAGGATTGAGACCTGCAAAGTTAATTTTAAACCAGTTCATCTCTGTCTGTAGTTATAGTTAGTTATAGAGCTGCAGGAAGGTCTGAACAACCTTGAAGCAGTATAATGGGTTGTGTTCAGAATAGCATATTGCTATACTAGGTACAGTTCAAAAGTTTGGGCAGTATTTTATTTTATTTTTTTATTATGTCGATTATCGATACATTTATTCAGCCAGTGTGCATTAACTTGGTCAAGAAGTAAATGCTGGTCTACACTATACATTAAAGAGTGATAATAATTGGTCATCAGAGATATTCATTGAAAACTGAATCTGCATATAATTACTAATGAATGAACTGAACTGGAATAATAGCTGTTAAAATTCACCAATTTTTAAGAATTATATTACCATTAAAACAAAAAAAATATTGTTGCGAGTTGTAATATACTGTAACAAAATAAGGTTTGCCTCAAATAATTTCAGCCATAAGAGATTACCTTCAAAAACATTAGAAAATTGACCCCAAACTTTTGAGTAGTATATTGTTGTCAGTATGCACATTGTCTGTGCATATAATATTCAGATTCCCTACTACACTGTGTGCACAATTATAAGGCAAGTGAGTATTTTGATCATATCATCGTTTTCTCCATCATTTTCCAACTCAAAGCTGTATAAACGAATGCTTATTGTATTTAATGCTTATCAGGTGATGTGTAACGAGGGAGGGTGTGGGCTAAGGAGATATATGAAGGTGTGCTTAATTATTAGACATTAATGATTATTCTCCTCAGGAAAAATGGGCCAAAGAAGAGATTTAACTGACTCTGAAAAGTCAAAAATTGAAGTCTTTCACAAGGATGCTGCACTCTTGAAGATATCGGGGCATGATCGCAGAACCATCCAAGGTTTTGTAGCAAATTGTCAACAGGGTTGCCAGAAATGTGTCGAGAAGAGAAGACGCAAATTAACTGCCAAAGATTTGAGAAGAAACAAATGTGAAGCTACCAGGAACCCTTTATCCTCCAGGGCTGCCACATTCCACAACAGCAACCTACCTGGAGTGTCAAGAAGTATGAGTTCTCAGGCATGGTCGAGGTAAGAAAGGCTGAAACCCGACCACCTCTGAACAAGACACATAAGTTGAAATGTCAAGAATAGGCCAAGAATTATCCTTAGGCAGATCCTTTTTTTTTTTTTTTTTTTTTTTTTTTTAAAGGTTTTTTGGAGTGATGAGATGAGAGTGACTCTTAACTGACCGAATGGATGGGCCTGTGGTTGGATCAGGAACGGACACAGAGCTCCGCTTCAACTCAGAAACCAGCAAGGGGGAGGTGGGGTATTGGTATGGGCAGGTATTATTAAGGATGATCTAGTTGGACCTTTTCGGGTTGAAAATGGACTCCAAATCAACTCTGACCTACTACCAATTTTTAGAAACCCTTTCTTCAAGCAGTGGTACAAGGAAAAAGTTAGCATTTTTCAAGAAGACAAGACAACGCTCCATCACATGTACTGAAGTACTCTGGCCAGTAAAGGCCTTAAAGATGAAAAACTAATGATGTGGCCCCCTTCTTTACCTGACTTAAACCCTACTGAGAACATTTAGGCCCTTCTAAAGCAGGATACAATAACAATGTATCCTCAAAAATACAACTTGCCTAATTGTGCACCGTGTATACTTGCAACAAAAATAAAAGGACCAGGTAAACCGCAACAGTATTGTCTACCGCAATGAAATGCAGTCAACATCACCTTCACATTTGCAGAGTTCTAAACAAATTGGAAGTATCGAACAACTTATTAACAAATTGGGATTAAAGCAGTATCAGAATGCAGCTATAAGGTCATTTGTCGTGAATTAATTGAAAAAGCAATATGCTTTGACATCAGGTTCACACTGCTTTTACCCAATTGCAGTTTGTGTAAATTATAAACCGACATAAGAAAAATTGTCTGTGACGTCTTACCTGCACAGCATGATAACAAAGTATTTTATTCTATAACCGACACAGAAATCTCAATTTTCTGCTTTAAGAACAGCAGATTGCTTTGTGGCATTGCTTGCAACCGAACAGCACAGAGCTCCCTAATTGCTTGTATTCTGTTACATAGAGCGCTTTACCTTCACGCTCAGTGATCAAGATCTCCAGCAGTCTTGGAGAGTGGCCACAGGCAAACTTATTCATAAAACACATCAGGGTACTAAATGGTGCTAAACAGACCCTCGGTGTAAACCTATCCTCTCACCCCCTTGTCTTTGAATCTGGGGGTTTGATTGCCATTAAAGCAAAATGAGAGGCTTAAATTAAAATACCCTGTGATCAATGATTGTAGACTCCAGTAATTAGTGCTGATTCATATTAGCAATACCTTTAAGTGATTAAAAATGATCATTTATGTCAAGGGTTAATTACAGAGCTTTTTCATGCAGAATTTAATTATCTTATTTGCCTTGAAGTTGTTGGATGAAAATAAATTAAGGAAATTAATGCTTAACAGTTTGCATCAATCTCCTTATTTTTATTTTTATTTTTTACTTAGTTGGGACTCCACCGGAAGTAGTATAAACCTTTTCTGTTAAAATTAGTACCGCATACTATATATATAGTTTATTAGTATGTAAATTTAACGAACAATGTTTTACTTTGCTAGCATTATGCAGTCATTGTTCACAGAGTCAGCACAATGACCACAAATTCAACATAAACCTTTTAAATTGGCAAACAGTGTTAATATAATTGACTTTAACACTGAGAGGTTGGTTCTCAAAAAAAAAAGTCATACATTTTTGACCAAAATAATCTTTATTAACTTTTCATCACGAAGGTGTTTTTTTTTTTTCAGTCATTTTCAGAACACAAATTAAGATATTTTTGATGATATCAGATAGTCATCTGACCCTCCATATCAACTGGTAATGATCCAGAAACATTGCAAAAACATTGGTAAAACACCACATCAGTGGCTCAACTTCAGTTTGAATCCTTTTTTGTTGTTGTTTTTCTTTATTAGCTTTTTTTCATAAGACAAATGTCTGAGTTTGGAACAACATGAGGGTGAGTAATTATTGACAGAATTTACATTTTTTGTTTAACCCTTTAAGATGCAGATTATGGAGAGAAAAAAAAAAAGAAGGTAAAATTCTGACTCCCCCAACTACTGATAATTCCAGACAAAAGAAAATTCTGAAATCCAAAGCAAAAAATAGGCTATTTATATACTAAACACACTAAAACAACTATCTGCCTTCATTCGTTTCAGCACCTGGTCATTTTTAATCAGATCTCATTAAGCCTTATTGAAATGAATGGTGTGATTGCTTTTGCACTCGTACAGCTGTGTCCTGATTCTCTGCTGAAGGATTCTGGGCTAGTAATGGCATGACCTCTCTCCTCATCTCTCTCACACATTTAACTTCATGACCCTGTCTATTTGATTTCTGTTTTGGATTTTGATTGTTCTTCTTAGGCAGAGAGGTATTCCATTTCGTTTGTAATGTGCACTAATCGAAATAAATTAAACAGTAAATGAAGTGTGAACTCCACTGCTGGATGGATGGATGTTGCAGTGTCCTTCCGATCTGTATCATTTTCTGCTATGAACTGAAATCTAGGAGAAAATCTCTGGAAACTTATTCTGTTCTATTTCATTCTATTCACACATTTCTACTGTGAACTGAAGTCTGGGAGAAAATCTCTGGAAACACTTTACATACTATTCTCTTCTGTTCTGTTTTCAGTTTTCTACTATGAACTGAAGTATATTCTATTCTATTCTCACAATTCTACCATGAAGTAAAAAAAATATATATATTTTTTCTATTCTATTCACCTATTGTTCTCCTTTTTTGCTCTAGTCTAGGAGAAAATCTCTGGAAACACTTTTTATTCTATTCTCACGTTTCTATATTCTATATCGTTGCATACTTTTTTTAAGTAAGGTCAACTAATTACATTTTACAGTGTAAGGAGAAAAATACATATACATTCTCTATTCTATTAAATGTCCGACTTATGGAGGTGCGAATAATTCCAAATTAACAACACAAACGAATTAAATAAAATTAAATAAAACTGTGACAGATATAGAAATAAAGCTTTTATTTTAGTACTATAGTAGAACATTTTTGTTGCGTTTTAATCAAACATTTTCATAACTCAAACTCATTCAATAAAATTAAAATACACAATTTGACATCCAGTCTTCTGTTTATCTGTTTTCTTCTTGAACTACTTATAAAGAATTGTAAAAATGTTCCCACATGACATATTGCCGCATTTTTTCAATGGACCATGTAAAGGCATGACCTAATTACCATGTCTCTATTTTGCATTTACTAAGGACTTTTCCGGATGGCTACATTTTCATCCATTCACAAAAATCAATTCATCAGTCACTAAGAAGATTAGCAGGTACATCTACCCAAAGCCTTTTGTCGTTTTCAAGATGTTTCAATTATTAATCTAAAGAAAGCTAACAAAAATGGCAATGAATGAGGAGAGTGCAATTGATTTGACGACTTGGTTCCTTTGGGCATCTCACTGTGGTACAATTACAATCTAATTACACAGAGGCAGGGCAGAGAGAATGGTTCTCTCCAGTGCTATTATTCATCTACCATTTGGTCTTGAAGCAAATCACTGAAAACGTCTTGTTACGCATGTAACCCTCGTTTCCTGAAGGAGGGAACAGAGACGTTACGTCATTGACTGATATTATGGGATCCCGCCTGGGAGACCAATCGACTCTGATCTTTAGAGAAAACGCCAATGAGAATTGGCCAGTGGTTTTTGCATGCCAAGCCACTTCCCACATACATGTCACATACAGGTATATAAGATGGTGGTGTGCTAACCACCATTAGGTTTCCGCTGAGGAATGGACTCCCCTGCACAGTCCTCCCTTGTGGCAGTAGGGATGTAACGTCTCCATTCCCTCCTTCAGGGAAGGAGAATTACATGCGTAACCGAGATGCTCCCTTTGAGTCAGTCACTATGACGTTATGTCATTGACTGATGTCATTGGGTCTCTATGGGAAATGCCACAACCCAGACTGCGTTACATAGGGGACCATAATGCTGAGAAGCTGCAGGGACAGCGTGTCAGACAAAGTGGAGATCCCACACAACCTTCCCAACACCCTGAGGGCCAGATAAGGGGGCCCTCCAGGGATGCGAAAAGCAGAGGTTGTGGGACAGAGCACACAAATGTTTAGGCCTGTGCGAGAAGATCTTACTAGAATAAGGGGAACATGGTGGAAGAACCGTGGAGGAAAAATGCCAGGCCCGAGGAATGTGAAGGAAGTCCTCCATCGGGCACAGTTCAATCTACTCCGCTTCGCTCAAACTGTGGGGCAGTGGAGGAGCCAGATGTAACCTGTTGAAAACACTGGAATATAGCGATCGGGTCCCAAAGGAATGGCGCTGCAAACCAACACCCGCCCCGGCTTCTCGGAATTACCTGATGTTACCCAAAACACGGGAGGCCACGGGATTCAGAAGATTATAAAAATCTGACGAATGTGTTGGGTGTCGCCCAAACTGCAACTCTGCAGATGTCTGCTAGAGAGGTGCTGTGTGCCAATGCCCAGAAGGAGGCAACACTCAGAGTGGAATGGGCTTTCACCCCCAGGGGGCACGGCTCACACTTGCCTTGTTATGCCAGGATGATGACATCCACCACCCAATGAGCCAACCTCTGTTTGGAGACAGCATTCCCCTTCTGCTGACCTCCAAAGCAGACAAAGAGCTGCTCTGAGTTCCTAAAACTCCAGGTACGTTCCACATAGAGGCCCAATGCACGTATGGGACAGTGAGCTAGTATTAGCCAGTGGTCGAGATAGTTGAGGATTTGGATGCCCTTCGTCTACACAGAGGGTTCAGGGCACCCTTTGTCACAAAGGGAGGCAAGGCTGTTGAGAACAGCACACACATGCTCTCCCCCTTCCCGCGGTGGCGAATTGACACCATGAGCCTGTGTGTGCGGAAGAAGTTCACAACCTGAACATGGTGAAAGAAGGAGGGAGGAGCTCTACCGCACACTAGATGTACAGTTTACGGTGCCTTCCACGATTTGGTGAGCTCCTCATGAACCTCCAGGAAGAAAGGCACTGGGGCCAGATGAGGCTGGTAGCCATGTCAGTAGCCCATAAACCAAATGTCCAGACTCGAGCACTCCGGTAGGGTGGGGACTTGCCCGGCGGGTTATTTCTGATGGTCACCCTGAGGTCTGCCAAGCCACTAGCCGATGCAGCCGAGGAGCTTTTAGGGTACGACGAACTGGAAGGGGTAATGGACGAATCTAGCCTTCTAATGGAAGCAAGCCATGACCTGAGCGAAGCAATGGACATGCATTCCCAATGAGGGCATGAACCATCCGCAAAAGCTGTCTTATCATGACTGAGACAGCAATCGTGGCCGTTTGAAACTCCCACACCCAGAAGCACATGGTTGAAAAGACAGCACGGAGAACATGTTTCACCGACAGCTATTTTGGAAAATTGTTCTTTTAGGTCAAGACTGCCAAGGGGAGGACCAAATTCGCCCAGTGCAGTCTTTCCGCTGGATCGCAGGACGCTCTGACCGAGGATCTCCACACAGCAGGTAGATTTTTCTTCTTTTTCTTCTCCAACTTCAAATGCCAGATCCAGTCTCCAAAGCAGAAAGCTATCTCATATACCTATATGTATGTGGGAGTGGCTTAGCATGCAAAAACCACTGGCCAATTCTCATTGGCATTTTCTCCAAAGATCCCCATGACGTCATAATGACTGACTGAAAGGGAACTTGCTCATTTATTTTCTGCTGTCAGATGCCGCTCTTTCTGCTACGCTGAAAAGATTGGTTTTTATTCCAAGGATAGAGAGCAAATAAATTTGTTGTAAATAAAATTAATTAAAGATACAAATGTGTCTGATAGGGCTGGAAATGTCTCGCTGGGGTTTTTTTTCTTTTTCACACAAATTTTAAAATGCACAATTAATAAGTTTTCCAAAAATAAGTAAATACATAAAAATAAAGTAAAGTAAAGTAAAATAATATAAAATAAAATAAATAAATGAAAAGGAAAAAAAACAAAAACAAAGAATAAAAGCATACTATCTTCTTTGCACAGATCTGTATAAAACTGAAAGTTTATAATAAAAGTTGAGCATAGAAACAAGCTTATCCAATAAAATAAAGTTATTTAAAATAAAATAAAATAGAAAGCAGCCTTTTCGGTCATGGCCTCTTGGATGTATTGATTTTTATTATTTTATTTTGTCCATAAAACAAATTGAAAGTAAGATATTAATCTATTTTAATTAAAAAATAACACGTTGATGTATAACCTATACCTACGCAGCTGCTATAAAATATTTATTTTAATCAATCTCATTCAATAAAATAAAAATTCATAAGCTGACACCCACATAAATGTAATTAAAAATAATATATATATAAAAAGAGAGATGAGATAAATTTAAAAAATGAGATAAAAGTATATAAAAGTATATAAAATGACAGTTCTTCCAAAATAAATTTTGGTGGGCATATAAAAAAGGTGTTAAGGCCTGTTCATACCAATAATGATCAATATAAAGTCTACCAACATACAACAACCTTCAGCTCATTGCTAATAATAACATTAAGATATTGGTAATGTTTTTATTGTTCATCATGTGGACAAATTGTGTTGTTCCTCTATGTTGTTCTCATAGAATTATTAATTATTAATCAGTTATTAAAACTTTATAATTACAGTTATCACTAAAGTTATCATTGTTTATGTGAATGGGCCTTTAAGGGAATTTGATCCACATATGCCTAAATTGAATGTATAATGTCCATGGCATTTCAGGTTTATGACATTAAATCCACACTTTTAGAATTTGAATTCTTTTTTTTAAATGCTGGTGACACAAAACACAAATGATTCACATACTGTACACGGACAAAAGCAAGACATCCCAAAATAGCGCAAAGCTTGTTAGTTCACAAAACTAAAAATGATCCAAAATCTGGATTACCGTTTTGGCAGCAGGAAGAACTAAGACCTTATTATACTGATAATTCTCGATGTCTCGGCGGCTCACACAAGGATGAAGCTGGCTCGGCCTGTTACACCCTAATATGTGTTTCAACACCCCAGCGAGACTGTGACAGTCAGCCAGTGATGATGAATATATCTATTCCCTCAGCACTGACAAATCCCATTTTCACCATACAGAGTCCAGCCTTCAAATATGTGTCCAGGCACATTCCATTTTCTCGCAATAAGGAGCTACACAATCCTCTGTAATGGATGAATTTTGTGGATCATCTTTTTGTGATTGTCATGCAGCGGTGCAAAACAATGAAGGTTGTTTGCTTGTGCACCTAATTTAGTACACGTTCCTATATATCACTGTCTCATAGTCTCTGTGAGTCAAGGTATTTGATTTTGACACAATATTAGCTGTAAACACATTCATATCTAAAGAAATAAAAAAATTCAAACAGGTTATTTTAAGTGCCCTTATTTTGGAAAGTAGCCTACCTTTATGCAATAGCTCTAAGAAAATAAAAAAAAAACATCATGCATAAGTATAAAATCTGAAAGTGCACCGTGTACAAAAGTTATTGTCTCTTAAAAGAAAGAGTTGACTTTGAAATGTTTTTTAAACCAGACCAAGCCCTTTCATGTTGAAGTCATTTAAAAATAGGACCACATGCAAAAGTAAATAGTGCCTACAGCAGCTTGGCCAAATCAACAACTTGCTGGTATGACATTGCATAAACAGTTCAGCGAACAATAAATAAATCCTCAGTAACTCAAATTTGTACCCAATATTGGTACTTTTGTGTTTGTAGATAAATCGGTTTAATTGAGTGAATGATTCAATGAAACACAATTGTTTCCTTCAACAGCTGACTTAGTGGCTCAGTGTTTAGCCCTTTCGCGCATCAGGCTTGGCTGGTCCCCGGAGCATACGATCACACCAGTGTGATTAGAATGTTCAGTGTCTGTCAGTGAATGTTCAGAATGTCATCAACTGCTGAATTTAAATCTGCTCTCTCGCTTTTGCTGGCGCAGAGCCAGATCGGACGCGCTGAGCGCTTGTAATATTATTACAAATATGAAGTGTTTTCAATCATATACTGCTAATTGTAGGTTTTATACATTTAAAAACGTCTAGGTTACGAACGTAACCCATGTTCCCTGAAGAAGGGAATGGAGACGTTACATATGGGAACTCGCCAGAGAGACCAATTGACTATGAGCCTTTTTACTAAAGGCCAATGAACATTGGCATGCACTGATTTGTGCTCAGGTACACTCAATCACCGTGTGAGTATAAGAGGGCACGAGCACAGTGCACATGCAGGTTTTCACTGAAGAGCCGTAGATGGCGTCAGCGCGACCTCAGAGACGTGGCGGAGTAAGTGTTATGTCTCCGGTCCCTCATTCAGGGAACGTGGGTTATGTTCGTAACCTAGACGTTACCCTTTCAGTCGAATCACTTTGTTACATATGGGAACACCCATGGAACGGGCCATGACTGTTTTAGCTTTTCCAGTTCGTCAGCAGAGGATCTGCATGCAACCTTCCCAACCCTCTGCGGCCCAAGAAGAGGGGGCGACAGAGTTGCTTTCAGTGGTGCTGAAGCAAGTGGTTGAGGTGGACCACATGAATTACACAAATGTTTACACAAATGTGGAATAAAAAATACAATATATCGATAATATTACGGATATAATTGAAAGGGAAACACAGCCTTCTGGTAGACCGTGGAGATGTTTTATAGCCACACCTCTGGCAAAGGAGACCAGAGTGAGTGAGCTCTCAAACCTAAGGGGCAAGGCTCTCCCTGGTATAAATAAGCCAAGGAGATGGCTTCTATCACCCAGTGAGCCAACCTCTGTTTGGTGACGGCATTCCCTTTCTGGGGAATATGCGGCTATAGAAGCGACGTACACTTTAAGAGTTGAAGGGGACAGCCTGCACTCCAAAGAAAGCAGAACTGCAATCATGCATCTCTGTGGGTCCTTTCTGTGAGAGGAACACCAGTCGATGAACAGACTCCATCTCTGAGCGTAAGCCTGCCTCGTAGATGAAGCACGCGCTTGAGAGATGGTGTCTACAACAGCGCTGGAGAGGCTGGAGAAGTCGCATATGGTGCCCAATCCCTGAGAAAGAAGGTCCTTCCTCCAGGGTATTTTCCAGGGAGGGACTGCCACGAGGAACGGGAGGTCTGCAAACCAGGTCCGGGAGGGCCAGTGCGGCTCTACCGACAGGACTTGTTCCTCGTCCTCCCTGATCTTGACATTCCCTTCTGCTGTCCAGACTCACTATCGACACAGTGTCCTGGGTCAGCATCTGAGGAGACAAAAATGTTTGTGTTAGATGGGGACCTTCAGACACTGGGCCCGGAGGTGTGAGAAATTGCTCTTTCTGTGAGATTGTGAGTACCGCCGACCCGTGGGCCTGAATGCACAGAAGCTCCTGGCCCTCCTCCAGGAGTGGGGATGGAGATGTCATCGACATCACCCGAAGAGCAGTCCTCATCACCTCCGGGTAGCCTGTCTCAGGAGCGCTTCCCGTCCCTCCGGGTGTTCCTGGCTGGCCCCTGAGCAGGCGGGGTCCCTCACCCGCAGCCAGCTCGACGTTGTGCAGCCAGCCTAGCATCGGGTGCTTCGGCCAGGGATGGAGCAAATGGTTCTTTGGGTGCTGCGGGGGGACGCCCTCAGCGAAGAGCAGGCGGAGGAGCACTCGGGGAACGGCTGGGCGCTCGCCTCTGGGATGTGCGACATAGACCTCCGTTTGCTTCTGAACTGCCACAAACTCCAACAATGTCGCCGAATAGGCCGGCCTGGGAGATGGGGGCATCAAGAAAGCGAGCCTTCTCGGTGTTCGGCACCTGTGCCAGGTTCAGGCATAGATGGCGTTCCTGGACCACCGTAGTGGACATTACCTGACCAAGGGCTCGCGCTGTGACTTTCGTCGCCCTGAGAGCGAGGTCTGCTCCTCACCCATGCTCGTGCAGCTCTTTCAGATCTTTAGCATGGTACACTTGCAGTGTAGCCATGGCATGCAGGGCGGTAGCAGACTGTCCAGCGGCGCTGTAAGCCTTGCCCGCTAGGGCACCTACAAGCCGATTCCTGTCGCGGCACAGAGCATGTCCGACAGTTCAGCGACCGCTGCAGGGACAGCTTCACCATCGGACTCACCCTCTGATGGTGCAGAAGACATCATAACCTCGCGAGGCGCCCCAAAGGACACACTCGGGCCTGCTGTAGCAGGGGGAGCGGTCTCCTCCAGGAGTACCACAGGGCTACGCGTGTGGCTGTAACACCGGACGGAGCATTCTGGACGGTCACCAGGAGGTTCCCCCAAGCGCCTCACCGTGGTAGACGTGACCTCACTACGGTCCAACGTTTTCCCATGGGAAGGACGCGAGGGGAGCCGTCTCATAAATGAGAGGTGGGTCCTTAACGTAACCATGGTCATGCCCTCGCAATGAGGACATTGACCATCCATGAACGCTGCCTCAGCGTGCTCTCGGCCAAGGTACGTAAGACAGCACTCATGACCGTCTGACGAGGTGAGGAAACTTCCACACCCAGAAATGAATGAAAGAAGAAACAAATTTCTTCCTGGTTGCCCAGGGAAGACCTATCGCGGCAACTCCTTGCACTCAGAAGTCTATGCTCACTGGATATGCAAAAAACTGGCACTGCTGGCCTTGAAAAAGGCCACCAGCTCGCAGGGTCTGCTGACAGCCGCCCAGGAATGCTGTCAGTTGCGGGAACTTCTCCAAACAATCGCACCTTCACTTACAAACGAAAAGCCCAGGGGATCTCCAGCTCCAAAACGGCAATGGCTCTGAAGCGAAAAGCTGCATACTCACACAGTGATTGAGTGCACCTGAGCACAATCACTGCAAGCCAATGTTCATTGGCCTTTAGTAAAAGGCTCATAGGGAATTGGTCTCTTTGGCGAGTTCCCATATGTAACGTTGAAGTGATTCGACTGAAATTGTAACACACAAGTACTAGCAAAAACATACATTTATAGTTGATAATACACGCTGATGTCTATAGAAACGGCAATAATGATCTTTACAAATATAATCTGACGAAGGGTTTTATTAATAGCATATACAGATTGTGTAGGCTACTATAAAGTTTACTCTTCTCTTCTCCCCGTTTACCGGAGACTTACTTTAACGTGTTTTGGAAGGAGAGGAGAGGATGAATTTACATGCTTTAAATTACCAAATACATTTACTTGCACAGATTTCAAATTTGGAATATAAAATATTTCATAATATAGTATGTTTGTAAATCTTAATAATAAAAAAAGGAAAAACGAAATTAGAAAGATCCATGTGTCATGCATTGCTATTGTGACTGCCGTGCGTCACATGACAAGTATGATGCATCGCCATGGAAACAACAAGGCTAAACGTTCCAAAATAACGGTCGCCTAAAAAAACTCCCTCTGGAGGCTCAGCTAGAATATTTTAAACTCACCTGTGAAAGGGTTAAAGTACTGCACTTTAATCTTGGACACCTGAGTTCAAATCAGACTTTTAATGCATTTCGTTGCCTTGTACTTGCCTTGTATCTAATCGAATCAATGAATTTGTCTCATTTTAAGAATTGGTTTGGTTGAGTTGATTAAAGTAACTTATAAAGACAGTCACTAGTCACCGTCTACAGGCATATTCATGTAACATGCAGAATAACAGCACTTAAAATCACTACTACTAAAAGTGTAGAGACATTCACTATTGCTCAATGAAATTCTGTGGGGAAAATTCAGTCAGTCCAATAGAAATCTTAAGATCAAGCAAGCATAAATTTACCATTTATGTTCACCGGGGTGCCAAGTCCTAACGCATGGTTGATTCTAAAGCCATATGACTTCATGGTTGAAAATAACTGTTTTAATATGAATATATTGTATAATGTCATTTATTTCTGTGATGGCAAAGAGGACTTTTCATAAGTCCAGTTTTCAGTGATATATGATCCTATAGAAATCATCCTATCAAGTATCTGACACGTAGGTTTAATTACTTAGAAATATAATACATAGAAATATAATGTAGCATTTAAATTATATTAATAAACGTCACAGCAACAAGTTTCTGTGCTCCTGAATGTTTTTTCTGTGCCGTTCGATCTTCAAACTCTTTGTGGGATTTGTGTGTATACGCTTTAGTGAAGATAGTGCTTAAATACAGAATGTGATTAAACAGACTATAACTATCCGTGGTTTTAATGCATACCTTCAGAATCAAGTGTTCAGGCAGACCATGCTATAAATACGAATTAATAAACCACGTGTGCACTGTAGATAACTTGTAGAAGTGAACAGCAGCCACGGCACACAAATTGGAAATAGGCTGTACTACAAAGCAATCACACAGCAAACCAAATGCATCATCTTATTTCCACATCTGTCAAAATGTTTGTTAGTATATTTGTGTCTTATTTAAGGCAGGGTCACAGAATGTGACAACCACACTTTCAACACTCGCTCAACCGCCCCTAAATCCAGTCATGTTTGCAGTGGTGCTATCTTTGGTGATTCCAATTTCAGTAAGGTAATAGTGATCTTCTCCGTTCTACTGAAATAAGGCAGATGCTGATCGCCTTTTTCGTTTGCTCTCGGCTGTCTCCCACTGTGGACTTGCTTATTGGAGAAACGAATAATAGCTTGAACACTGATTATTTTGCTCAAACGATATTGCTTTTTTATTGGGTTGACCTTATAAGAGCAGAAAATGTAAGGCAATTTCTATCAACAGTGCAATTTCAGCAACTTCAGATTGGTTATTGATGCCTTTAGCACAGTTTTCCTTCAAACTCTAAGAGGAGTCATACCAGCACTCACATGGAAAATGAGGCATCAACAGCCATCATGACTTTATAATCAATGCAAATCCTTTTTACTTGTGAAAGCAAGGTTTGTTAAGGGTGCAAGCTGTAGCAGAGCACATGGGAATTATTTAAATATATATGTCATGATTAGTTTGGTGGTTAAAGCAAAATTCTATCATTATTTTTCTAAACCTGCTAAGCCTTTGCAGGAAGACATTTGGAAGAATCTAAAAGAAGGTATTTTGCATAAGGACATGTCAGGTCTATATAATATCTGTTCACTGCTTAGAAAACAAACAAACAAGCCTGACCAACTAAGAAAGTGGCCAAAACCCCTCTAAAACCATCCTGATCAGCTAAGACCAGGCTGGTTGAGCTTGTTGTCTCTTGAAGTAAAATGATAACTTTCAAACCAAATTTGACGAAAGCAGTGGCAACAGAAAAAATTATATATATTATCAGAGAATTGGAACTGGCATGACTATTTGAGGTTATAAAGAGGTTATAAAGAATAAAAGATCAAATGTAACTTTAGGGGGTTGAATAATTTAGAACGTGTATGATTCAAGCCATTTTTTCCCTTTAACTTCACATTCTTAAAGTCCCTCAAATATGTATTGATACATTTTATCAGAATGTATTGCAGTTTAAATAGTTTTGACTGTGTGTGTGTTTTAGTGTTTCTCTTTACTGTGGGGAACAAATATCCCCACAAGTATAAAAGCTAGAAGTTTTGACCTTGTGGGGACAGTTTTTTTGTATTATTATTATTTATTTAAACTCCATAAATAATTGTATGAGAGCTAAGTTTAGGGGTAGGGATAGGGTGAGGGTATTAAAACAGTTTGTACCTGGTACATACACATCCTTGTACATTATAAAATCCATGGAATCTCCCAATAAAACATGGAAAACCAATGTGTGCGTGTCTTTTTGAGCTTTTGCTTTTAAAAGAACCTACCTCTCTTTCAAGGGTTTATGCTATTGATAAAACGAATACAGAAGTCCACTGAAATCATTTTCACTACAAGTCAGTTACTTTATCAATGAGATTTTTAGACCCATTATGTGTTCGGTTAGTTTATTTCAAGGTGTTATTTTAAGGTAATTTTAAGTTTACACGTACTTACTGTTTTAATAACAATAAATTACACAATTGCATGCAAGTAACCCCTAAACCAAATCTTAATCTTAAACCTTACCATACACATATTACTCATGTATAATTACACTGTAACAATGACACCTTAAAATAAATAAGAATTTCTAGTGGTTCCAGTAATTGTGTCCATGTATTTAAGAAAAAAAATTATATTTCCCCCATTTTGCATTCTCATTACCCAGTGAAAGGTTAGATTTTTTGTGATTTTTATAATAAAAAGACAACGCAGATTTATTTTCACAGCCTTCTTTTATCATATTTACCAAGGGTGCCAACAATTATGAGCATGTAAAGTGAGACCAGATACTCCAGCTTGCACTGACTGGTATGAAAAGAGAGTGACCACATGATATAGTGCTGGTATATTGCCAGTGACAATGGTAAAATATATATTTAAGCACTTATGTGAAGTGAAGCAAAAATGTTCTAATCAAGTATTCCAGAGGGTCGAGATGTGAATAATGGGTTTATATTATAAGCGATACTTTAATATAATATAAAGACTTTAGCTTTGCCAGCATCTCAGCACATGTCCTGCCTCTCTCTCTCTCTTTCTCTCTTGTCCTGTCTCCCTCAGTGCTTCCTGCCCAATCTGTAATTACACTTTGCGAAACACATTATTTTTAATTGTTAGCGTGAAGTAGAGATTCAAAGGTCAGAGAGCAGTGTTTCTGATTACAATGGGACTCACTTGTGTCAATGTGTGTGTGTGTGTGTAGAGGTAGGTAGGTACTTCCTCTATGGCCTGTGATTAATAGCTGCAATACTGTGCTGTTGACCTTGAGAGCTCCGTCATTACAGGTGGTGGCTTACAGGGTGGGAGGGAGAACAGATGGGACATATTACCTCTGAATATCCACAGACAGGGAATATCCCACGGGCCAGTGCACCCACCTAAATCAAAGTTTGGAATATGCAGAGGGGAATTTGATAAATACTGATACATATGAGGACAGAATTGGTCATTGTAATGCACTTTTCATTGTGCTCTTTCATGCGAACAACACCCATCTCAGTGATTGGTTACACAGCTTAACTGCGTTGGAAAAAAGGAGGTTAACCTAAATACAATGCTGTAATCGTTGTGTTTCACAATTAGTTAATCGTTTTTTTAATGATTTGTTCAGCCTTAGATCATAGTTTTATGATTCTTTAATGCTTAATTTTAAATATGTGTATACATGAACATTTTGACAAATGTCAGATCGGTAAAATAATCCATGAGACATCAGGGGTTCAACTGTAATTTTACGAATGTTGTTCTGTGTCAGCTGCGTCACATTGGATAAATTGTTTTCATTCAAATCAATGCATAAATGATAACTCAGTAAAATGATAAATGATAAACGATAAACGATAAACTCAGCTAACACAGAAGAAGCACACACGGTTTCTGTTTAGTGTAGTGGATGCTTTCCAAAGCACTGCGGTAATGCAAAGTAGTCGTTGTTTCAGTTTTCTTTGTGTTCAGAATGTATTCTTGTAGCTTCACAAAATTACAGTTGAACTCCTGGATTACTTTACTAATCTCCTTGCTATGTTTCTGGACGTTGATTGTGTTATATTGCTGTCTATGGGAGGGTCACAGAGCTGTCAGAATGCATCCAAAATATCTTAAATTGTGTGTAGCTTTTTGAGTTTGGAAAAACATGGGGACAAGTGATTAATGGCAAAATTTTCATTCTGGGGTGGACTAAATAAAACAAATTAAAATACATAAAATTCATTGTAAAACAAGTTCTAAATACATAAATGCGTTTCTGTCAAAAACATTACAAGAAAAAAAAAGATTTTAATGGTATTGGCAATAAACAAGAACAAGAAAGAAAGATAGGTCACAACTTCTAATTTGCTGCTTATTAATAGTTAGTACATTAGTTGTTAAGTTTAAGTATTGGGTAGGGATATTGAATATGGTCATGCTGAATATAAGTACTAATAAAAAGCTGTTATAGGAGCCTGTTCTTCAACAAAAAAGTGCAAGTATCTTATTAAAACCTATATTTATGTTTTAAAGTAAGCACCCTCTAGTGGGCGTAAAAATAATGACAGTGCCGTATTGCGTCTGTCGTCATGAAACGACATACGACTGTGATTACCAATCAAAATGCGTGTTTTGAGTTTGAGTCAATCTCATGGTGATTAAACCATAAACATACCTAGGTTTAATGTGTATGACTGACTACACCAACCCACCCCTAAACCTACCTGTTAAAAAAATGTGCAAAATCACAATTTGTAGGATTTTATGAGCACATGCATTCTCTGGGTTCAAACACTACACCAACACTGCTACACCAATACTGAATAACATACCTGATGAAACAGTACAAAACATTAATATGCAAATGTTCTGTTGCCAACAAGGGCGTAATTGTAGTATACAGTCTGATGGGTTGTATTTCACCGCTATTGTATAAACAACCTATACGGGTGTATTAGTTGGAGGACAGGTTGGGATTTAATAGCGTCAGGGAGTCACAGTCACCACAGTCCCCGTCACCAGCACTCTCCAGATCTCAGTCACCTGATTATTGATTATGAAAATCTGTTTCTGCTCATCATGCTCCTTATCAGTGCACTCCTTCCATGCATCATGACCTTGTTTGATCTTGTGTAATTTGGATGATAATGTTTACTGTAATCATCATAGCTGTTTATTTACCGCTTCGCTCCCCCAAAGATACGTTTGACCTTCAGTTTAGCAGCCCCAACAAAGTCACACGTTTAGCTGCACAGTCTCTTATCCATGTTTTATGCTGAGACTTGCTGGCCCTGCATTCCTCCTCCATCTCCTGCACTGCAAACTCCATTTGAAATGCAAATCAAAGCCTGGTGATTATGGAGAGTAACCCAGCCTCCTTCTGTTCTGTCTGCTGAACGCTTGCGTTTGTGTATGCTCAAGCACAAAGACATGCATGCTCACACACACCGACTCATCTAATGATACGCTGCTGTTCTCCAGTGCTCTCAGGATGGAGCAGGATTTATGGGAACACGTCTATATTAATGCCAGTGTGCCAGTCATACATCAGCCCAGATGTCTCTTTACCAACATACCACCAATTTAAATTAAATATGGTCATTTATCACACAGAGTGAAAGCACAGATCAAAAAAAGCTGGTTAATGATGTTTCTGGTGTTAAAGAAATTGCTCACCTTAAAATGTACATCTATTGAAAATGCACACAGATTGAACAGTTTGTTTCTTCATTGCAACAAAATTGGATCCTCTGCAGTGAATGGGTGCCATGAGACCAAACAGCTGATAAAAACATCACACGACTCCAATCCATCAGTTACTGTAACATCTTGTGAAGTGAAACGTGTGTTTGTCAAAAACAAATCTACCATTAGGAGATTTAAAATGCTCTTTTTGTTTTTAATGTAATATTTAAGCAATTCTCATGACAAGTTGTGAGCTTTGTAATAATATTTCACTATATATATATGTATATATATATATATATTTAATCTAAATCCATCCTTAATGAATGTAAGTAGCCTATTTCAAAAACATCCAAAATCATACCCAAATCAATACCAAATCTGTAAATGGTAGCACATGAGCTAGATGCTGAATGTCTGAAAGGTACAGAAATTAAGGCTAATAGTTGTAATAAATAATAGCTTATCTGGGATTGATTTACAGTTAGACTAAAATAAATGTCCCCGGCATAAATGAACAGTAAACACTGGATCTAAGTAGAAATATATACTGTAGGAAACGTCTTGCTAGAACTCTGTGACCTTCTCTCCTGAATCTCTTTTAGCAAACGCAGCGTTCTCTCAGCCTAAACAAATGCTGTCAGGACCCTGACAGATCTCATCTAGGACGTAATTGAAAACAGTCTTACCACAAAAGGGGCCATATTGATTAAATTCAGAGCTCATTCTGTCACCTGTCATTCAGCTACAAACATATCTGAGCGGCGGCCTATAGGGATATGTTGATGACATTAATGGATAAATTCAGTACATTTGGATTTTTCAGAAGGCTGAAAGGAGGATGATGGTATCGCCGAGGTAAAAACTGCCTATGTATGCATGCGTCGCAAGACTTTGATGAAAACGAATGGTGAAACCATGAAATTTAGTGTCCATCAAATTAAAATCTCAGCACATAAAAGTGCCATCGGAAAATGAATCTCATACAAACACCAGAGTTGTCTACATACTTCTATTCGCTTCAGCCTGAAAATTGTATTTGTTACTACAATACCAATAGGAAAGTGCATTCCAATGGTCAGCCATTGACCATTAGTTTCTTTGTGCTCAACAGAAGAAAGACACTCATATAGGTTTGAGTTTAAAGATTTGATACCAGAATTATGACATTCGGGTGAACTATCCCTTTAAGTTCTCAAGTATCCAGCAGAAATACAGCTGAAGGAAATGTTCACAGTGTAACTAATGAGAGTATTTCCTGCTTGAATGGTTAGATGTTTTGATCTACCGATACCCTGAAGCTGGAGATGTTCAGATGTGTGCCCTCCACCTAATTTCAATCCCAGCGCGCAATATATAATCCCTTAGCAGCCTGTTATATATTTTAGCCATACATATGCATGTGAAATATTAGTGCTCAGAAATGTTACTAAAATTGTTAATTTGTGGAGAGAGGCACTTAAGTAATCACAACCAAATCTGGAATGTGTATATTATAATATTTTATTCAGCCTTTGGCTAATAATTACCTAACAAATGCACAAAATAAGGATAATATGGAAGAGATATTAGCAAAGTGGGAACAAAAAAGCATGTTTGTTGTGGCATCTGTTCTCAATGTTTGTTTGGGATTTATGAGTACTGACACAATGCATCAGCTAATTTGACAGAGATGTAACTATGTAACCATGTTTTTTTCTTGTTATATTCTTAATAATGCTGCTGGCTAGCAGCCAAACCTGAAACCATCAGAGTGGTGTCTCAGGAGTTTTACTGTTCTTCCTTATTTGCTAAGACACAACTCCAAAACAATATCTCTGTAAGGTTTTTTTCAAAACAATAAACACAAACTGACAAGTTCAGCTGCACAATTGGCATTATCCATCAAATATGGATAATCCAATATGGCAAATCCATCCAATACCAACATACACTAAGTCTACTATTAAAAACAATATGATCACATCCACTTTATTGTACTTATATTTATATCAATCATTATTTTGCCATAATGACCAGTACACTGTTTATTACTCAACTACTGACCAAATACATAAATGGCATGCAGGGTCATGAAATAGTTTACTGATATGAAATGGAATTATTTTAGAGTTTTACCAGCATATTATCTTGAAGCTTACACTTTATAAAATAATATAACATGTATGATTAAGAAACCTTTCTAAATTAGGTAGCATAAAATCTAAGAAGAGAGTTTTTAAAGTAGTTTTGAAATCAGAAATTAACATACGTTAGTTTCAATTCATTATTTTTTATTTTAATTTTGATAATTGATGTTGCTCAAGTAGTAAAGTAATGCTAACAAATGAAATCTTATTGTAAACTGTTACTGAATACATTATTTTGCTTTAAGATTATGCATATGGGAATGGATTGTATCTGTAGTATGTATTTGACCTCTGACATGGAGTGCAACATACCTGAGGGAAAGCAAATCTGCTAAAAAAATTCCAAGCATGTGTCTCTCTTTGTTTCTCCCCCTCCCTATAAACAAAAAAAGCCCAGAGGGGGCAAGATACTGTTCCACCAAGGCTACCTTGTCTCTTTGCATTTTCATTATGAAAACCGCTTATTACTACAATATTGCTAATCTGAAAGCTCACACAAAGGGTAAACAACCACAGGAGCAGCGACAAAATGACTTACACCCTAAAGCATTTCTTTAAGATGTACCAAAGACCTTGAAATTTCTTTTTTTATTCTATCACCATAAACCAGCTTGATAGAGTAAAAAATGTATTCACATTCAAAAAATGCAAAGCACAGAATTATTATTTTTTTTAAAGCTGGCAACATAATAAAATGTCTGCCTTTCCATTACATCAGCTGCTCTGACAATGTTAAATTGTAAAGTTAGTGAAAGTTATTTAAATAAAAAAATAAAAAAATAAATATAATAATAATAAAAAAAATTGTAGTTTTTGTTTCATCGAAAAACTGCATACAGGTTTTGACATGTGATCAAGATAACTAATAATGGCAGCATTTTCATTTTTTAAATATTTATATGTCTGCAGAAATGTTACTGATTATAGCAGAAGGTCACTGACCTGCTCTGTCAGCCATTCATCTGTAACCAGTGTTGCCAGTTCTCTAATCAAGTTGATACAAACCCAGTCTTCGACCAGAAAACATTTCTTCTGACTGAGCCTATAGTGTTTGGGTGCCTGTCAAATATGCTAAAGCAAAGGCTAAAGATGGAAAAGCTAATTACTTCAGAACTCTATGATCTCTTTGGAACCATGCTAACCAGCCAATTCTTGACACCTCAAACAAAAAAGTAAATCAATGTCAAGCGAAAGGTGATATTCACAAAAGAGAAGAATAGGTGAAAGTCAAAATTAAGGTCAATAATGTGCATTAAGAAAACAGTGTAAACTAAAAATAAAGATAAAAATGGCTTGCAGCTGTTTTTTAAGATTCAGCTCATATAAAAAGGGTTTTATACTGTGGCGGAGAAAGCAGAAAAAGCATCAGCAAATTATTATATATACATATATTCAAGTCAAGTCAAGTCACTTTTATTTATATAGCGCTTTTAACAATACAGATTGTAGCAAAGCACTGAACATTATCAAATAGGAGAATAGAGTGATGGTAATGTATAACGACGAGTATTAAACTATTTATTTATCAAATGCAGAGACGGTCTCTTAAAATAAAAATAAAAAACTTACCTTTCTGAGTAAACATTAAGCATGTCTCATCCACATTCATCATTTGTTGTGTTCCATTAAACATTTCCATTGTTGTCTGTGCATATTTATAGCTTTTTTTCTTCTTTGTTAGCTTTTTCAGTATTTGCAGTGCATATCTTTGTTAGTTTGTGTTTGAATACTTGCAGTGTATTTCTGGATTTGTATTGCGAGTACTTGCAGTGTATTTCTGGATTTGTTTTCTGGATGTGTATGTGTTTGAGTATTTGCAGTGCGTTTCTGTATGTGTTTAAGTACTTGCAGTGCGTTTCTGGATTTGTTTTTTGGATGTGTCTGAGTACTTGCAGTGAATTCTGGATACGTTTGTATTTACAGCGCTTTTCTGTATTTTTTTTTAGTTTGAATACTTGCAGTGCATTTCTGTGTTTAAGTTTGAGTATTTGCAGTATGTTTCTGTGTTTGTGTACTTGCAGTGTATTTCTGGATTTGTTTCAGTTTGTGTACTTGTAGTGCTTTTTGTGTTTGTTTGTGAGTATTTGCAGCATGTTTCTGTATTTGTTTGTATTGTGAGTTTTAATTAAGTAAGCTATGTTCTGTTAATGTGCATGATTCCTGATTCATTAGCCACTATAGGAAGAATAGTTTGAATAATAAACAAATATATGCACTGGCACATATATTTTGAAGAGCTTGTGTACATGCCAGGTTTTTATTTGCACGCTTTAAAGTAAAACAAACAAACAAACAAAAAAACTGTGGTCTTATATACAACATTAAGATCCATTTTTAAACAAACCAAACATTAATTTTGCCTAAATAAACTCATAGTTTGCTGCTCTTTAGTAAAGTTGGTATTGTTTACAAAATAGAGATATATGGTATATGTGGTCATAAAGAATATGTGACCCTGGACCACAAAACCAGCCTTAAGTTGCTGGGGTATATTTGTAGCAATAGCCAAAAATACATTGTATGGGTCAAAATTATAGATTTTTCGTTTTTGCCAAAAATCCTTAGGATAGTAAGTGAAGATCATGTTTCATGAAGTAATTTAGTCAATTTCTTACCGAAAATATATTAAAATGTTATATTTGATTAGTAATATGCATTGATAAGATCTACTTTGGACAACTTTAAAGGTGATTTTCTCAGCCTTTACCCTCAGATTCCAGATTTTCATATAGTTGTATCTCGGTCAAATATTGCCCTATCCATCCAAATCATACATCAAAGCTTATTTATTCAGCTTTCAGATCATGTACAACTCTTAATTTCGGAAAATTAACACTTACGACTGATTTTGTTGTCCAGGGTCCATGTCCATGTGTGCTTTGTAAGTAATAATAAATAGTCAATATGTTAATAATAAACCACTAGTTAATAATAATTGAACAAGAATTAGTCGCTATATTAAAATGTTATCCAGTGTACTTTAGTATACCATTCATAGTATTTTTATCACTGTTTGAATGACAAGAAATGTCAGCACTTTATAGGCATCTTGGACAGCACATCAACTCATTGAAACTCATTTGCATTTTATTGAGGGAAATAAGTATTTGAACCTTTACCAACCATTAAGAGTTCTGGCTCCCACAGAGTGGTTAGACACCCCTGCTTAATTAGTCACCCTCATTAAAGACACCTGTCTTAACTAGTCACCTGTATTAAAGACATCTGTCCACAGAATCAATCAATCAAGCAGACTCCAAACTCTCCAACATGGGAAAGACCAAAGAGCTGTCCAAGGATGTCAGAGACAAAATTGTAGACCTGCACAAGGCTGGAACGGGCTACAAAAACAATAAGCAAGAAGCTGGGAGAGGTGGTGACAATTGTTGGTGCCCAAAATGACCATCAATCGACCTCGCCCTGGGGCTCCACGCAAGATCTCACCTCGTGGGGTGTCAATGATTCTGAGAAAGGTGAGAAATCATCGTAGAACTACACGGGAGGAGTTAGTTAATGACCTCAAAGCAGCTGGGACCACAGTCATCCAGAAAACAATTGGAAACACATTTCACCACAATGGATTCAAATCCTGCAGTGCTCGCAAGGTCCCCCTGCTCAAGAAGGCACATGTGCAGGCCCATCTGAAGTTTGCCAATGAACTCCTGAATGATTCAGAGAGAGACTGGAAGAAGGTGCTGTGGTCAGATGAGACCAAAATTGAGCTCTTTGGCATTAACTCAACTCGCCGTGTTTGGAGGAAGAAAAATGCTGCCTATGACCCCCAAAAGACCGTCCACACCGTCAAGCATAGAGGTGGAAACATTTTGCTTTTGGGGTGTTTTTCTAAGGCCACAGGACAACTTCACCGCATCAACGGGGAAATGGCATTTTCAGTTTCTGGCAGGAAACTGAAAATGGGTCGTGTTCCAGCACGACAATGACCCAAAACATACAGCAAAGTCAACGAAGGAGTGACTCAAGAAGAAGCACATTAAGGTCATTGAGTGGCCAAGTCAGTCTCCGGACCTTCATCCAATAGAAAACCTATGGAGGGAGCTGAAGCTCAAAGTTGCACAGAGACAGCCTCGAAATCTTAGTGATTTAGAGATGATCTGCAAACAGGAGTGGACCAAAATTCCTCCTAAAATGTGTGCAAACTTGGTCATCAATTACAAGAAACGTTTGACCTCTGTGCTTGCCAGGGTCAAGGGTTTTGCCACTAAGTATTACGTGTTTTTTGTTAAAGGGTTCAAATACTTATTTCCCTCAATGAAATGCAAATGAGTTTCTATCTTTTATTTAAAGTTATTTTTTCAATTTTCCTTTTGATGTGATCTGTCACTGATAAAATAAACCTACCATTAAAATTATACTGTTCTGAGACTTTATTTCTTTGTCATTGGACAAACTTACAAAATCAGAGAGGGGTCAAATAATTATTTCTTCCACTGTATATATTGTATAGAGACAATAGGCAATGAAACCATTGGGTTGTTGTGAAAATAGGGTTGTTGAAGGTGTTTGGCTTCAAAAAGCCAGAAGTCAGTGATCTCATTTGGTGGACAGAGGCCTATAAACCAGTTGATCACATTGACAAGGTGACGGTTCATTAATTGATTCGATTCAGTGGCAGCTACTTACCTGCGCACGTCTTTTATCGAGCAGACAAAGCAAACAAGTCTGATGCACAAATTAGGGTCAGATGAGGATCTAAAACGCTGGATTCCAGACACGGTGGGGGACCAACCGGAGCGCCACAAAGGCCATAGAGTGATGGGAAAGTGTGACAAGCCCTGGCAAGCCTGTGATAGTGATAAATTAGAGATAGCCATCCTTTGCAGGAAAATAAACTACAGGGGAACATGGATCAAGTCAAGCGCATATACAGACACACACTAATGTGGCCCGTGGACACTAATCAGAGATTTATGGATAAGACAACAGCGCTCTGCACACACCTTCCTTCCCACCCCATTGAGAGCGTGGGAGGATTGATCCTGGGCAAATCTGATAGATGACTGATAGAGTGAAAGGCATGCTGATGAGCCTGCTGGCCAGTGGTCACCTCTACAACCGACTGGAAATATGTTTCAAATTAAATATCTTCTTCCGTACCTTTTGGTTCCACAACTATAAGTTATATAATTGCATGGATTTTTTTTTTTTAAATAAAATATCCAGCTGCTAAATAGCATATTAAAGGGATAGTTCACCCAAAAATGAAAATGATCATGTCTTTTACTCAACTTTGAAAAAACATAGGTGTATGTGACTTTCTTATTTCAAACTAATCCAATCGATGTCATAAAAAAATTGTCCTGACCCCTCTAAGCTGTCACGATCGGCGGGTGTGTTTGCTAAGCCTCCCAGCGAGATGAAAGAGCAGAGAACATGAGAGATTCCAATAATAAAGATATTTAATAACATAAACCAGAGCACAAAACAAAAAGCTGTCAGGGCAGCAAAAAGG
>JAUMHP010000040.1:5432842-5460155 GCA_032361065.1 Enteromius trimaculatus | reverse complement strand
TGCTAACATGACAGCTCTTTAAAGTCATAAACTATGTATGCTTATGTTACTCAATTAGAGAGCATCTTTCATTTGATTTGCTTCAAAAAATCATGCCATTCTCAGCATATTGAGGTCTTCCTCTTTATATGTTCTAAACTGAGCACAAGAGAGATCTAATTAGACTCTGATTCGCTCTAAATGTGTATTTAAACCATGGCTGTAGTAAAATACTTGCAGTTTACGTTTAGACAAACTATATATTTTTAAATCTAATAACACATCTGTTCCATGATCTGTGGTTTTGTTGTTGGGATCAACCGTTGTCCTGCTTTCCACACAGATTTCACACAGTTTGGTGTTACCTTAATATTAATCACTCTGCTGTAGTTAGTACTGTATGTGCAACTTTGATGAAAGCTATACATGGTTAAAAAACACATAGTGAGACAGAAGATGTTTTCAGTAAGAAATGTTTTCCCACACTTTTAGAGAATATATAGAGGGGATTTAGTGACTAGCTTCTAAAAATATATATGTTGGTGAAATAAAAAAAACAACAACAACAAAAAACATAAATTGGATGAGTGCTCATTTGATTGTTATGCTTTCATCATAGTTGAGAAAACTTTGAAATGTTTATATAGTCATTAGCAAAGGCTAAAGAGTGATAAAAAAGTTTAATGTTGTATTTGAAGAACATAGATGTACATATTTACATTTTATAGGAGATTCTTGTGCAAAATGATAGATGGTCTTTGTTTATGCAAATTGATCATCAAATTTTTATGGGACATTAACCAAAAGACAGGATAACGGAGCAAAGTTGGTGTTTGTTGTAAATGTATAATCTAAAAAGGATTCACCCCCTTGAATCCCTGTTTAATATCTCGGTAACTCATTCTCATGACAGTGCAATAACTCTCTTAGATGAAGAGCAGGAGGGCATTGTTCTTCATCTATGTTATCTGAATCAGAATGGCTGACATCACATTTTTTTATTAAAACTTATCTTTATTAAAAATATGCAAGTACAAATACATTAGTTTTCAAAAGAACAAATAATTTATAAGTGTTACAACTGAAACAACAGAAAGGTATGGAACATTTAGAAACAGATCTATGCAGATGCAACAAATCATGAGAAAGCTATTGTAGGCAACTTTTTTATCTGATGAGAGAGCAATTCTTGAAAGCAATTAAAAAAGTAATTTAAACATTGTATGAATGATTTGAAATTGTTTTCTTTACCGGATGCATTATTAATATAATTTTATCCCTGACTTGTGAAATATTCTGAATCATTCGCTTTGAAAGTCAGAATATATCCATTATATTTTTCTTCAGGCTACAAATAAATCTTTTATTTCAACTATACATTTAGACATAAACTGTCATTGTCAAACAGTAAAAGCAGAAAGATGCTTTGTAATATCAGTAGGTTGGTTACATTACATGAATCCCATACCAAGCTTTTGAAGGATAGTACCTTTTTACATTTCGCAATATTTTACTAGCGAACTTGAATAAAATACAATGTAATGTTTTGACTTTGGGCTGATTCCTTTCTATATTTCACATTGACAAATGCTATTGCTATTAAGCTGTGTTATAGCTCAACGTCGCAGTTCCTTGGGCATATGAAGAGTAGATCTCCTGTGTTTAATACACGTAAAGGTATGTACTTTTTGTGTCGACCCCTACCACATTTCTGGCTGTGCATCTGTATAATCCAGCATCTCTTATGGTAGGATTCTGGATGATTAAGGAACCCTGAGGATGGAGGTACTTGTTCCCAATCATCCGTGGCTGGGGACTGACAATAAGCCGTGTTCGGTCTGGGGTCTCCCATGAAACTTCTGCTTTGGGTGTACCCATGGCTGCACAGTTAAGTTGTACTGCTACTCCTTTTTTAGCGTAGGTGGCAGGAGCTGGGCCGCTAGAGATACGGGGTGGATACGCAATGACGATGACTGGGACAGTTAGTAGAGAGCTTCCGTATTCATTTGAGGCCCTGCAAGTGTACAAGCCTCTGTCATGAACAGAAGCCTGTTGAATCGAGAGGGTTCCATTGGAAAGAACAGCATAACGACCTGCTCTTTGAGGCTGGTTTAAGACCATCCCGCTCGGCAGGGTCCAGGCGAGGCGGACAGAGTCAGTGTTTGACAAGCAGTGCAGATGTAAACTCTGCCCATTCATGATACTAACAGGTGAGTTATACCTGTTATTGATTTCTGGTTTGTGTCCTGGCATTAATGTAACAGTTCTTTCAACCATTCCAGCAGCATTGCGTCCCAAACAACGATATGTGCCTGCCTCTGAGAGAGTAGGATTACTAATCACCAAAGTCCCATCAGACTTGTGGAGGAATTTATTGAACTGTGCACCACTCGGTAGTGGAGAGCCATTTAGAAGGATCCAAGTCACCTGTAGGGTTGGTGACCCATCAATTGAACAGTTAAGATTAATAGTCCTGCCTACAGTCAGTAAGAGTGACTCCATTTTAGGACTCTTAAGTTTTGGCTTCTCTAAAATATCTTTCACGTCAAGCTGAACGACAAGCCTTGTTTCGCCTCCCTCATTACGAGCAACGCAGGCTAACTGGCCTGCGTCGGTCATTCTTACTGAACGGATATCTAAAGTGCCGTTGCGATGTACTGTCATTCGACTGCCATAATATGGTGCAGGGAGTACAACATTTTCTGGAAGAACCCACATGACACGTGGAACAGGGGTACCTGTTGTTTCACAGTCAATCAGTTTGCGCTGATCTTTCACACTAGAAACCCTTATTGAGTTTGTGGTACCAATGAGGCTATTAATCGCAGGTGGAGAGACAAGGATTTCTACTCTGGTTACTTTGCGATCCTGTCCTGCACTGTTCCTGGCAAGACATACATAGTTCCCACCATCAAATCTCTGAAGTTTCTGAATGACTAGAGTCCCATTATCATGTATAAAATATTTGTCTGAACCTGAAGTAATGGCTCTATTAGTCGGTGAAAACCACAGTATAAGTGGTGTTGGTTCACCCTTGGCACTGCATTGCAGAGAGACGGATTCTCCGTACAGGACCCTGATTACATCATTTGTTTTATTAGCAATCATGGGAACATCTGCAACTACTTTTACATGCACCTTCATCTCATCTTTTCCAACCTGGTTCTCGGCATAACAAGTGTAGTCGCCCTCTTCACGCATCCCTACTTCATTGAAGAAGAGGGTTCCATTGTCGAAGACAACATACCTGCGACTTCGACCGCCAACATTACGTTCAGACTTCACAACATTGTTGATCATTGTGCCATCAGGCAGTGCCCACTGGATTTTTGGGTCGGGTAGTCCAGAGGCCACACAGTCAACTTTTAGGTTTCCTCCATACATCACCTTTTTATCAGACTCTGTCTTCTGCTCAATTTTAGCAGGTTTTGCCAGGACGATAACTTTAAAGGGCACAAAATCATCCCCAACTTTGTTGCGGACAACACAGAGGTATTCACCATCATCTTTCTCTGTCACAGATATGATGGATAGTGTACCGTTGGCAGACACTTTTATCCTTTGATCATAACTGAAATATAAAAAAAAGATATCATTATTATTATGATTATTGTTACTATTTAATGTGTAATTTGAGCACCGTAATGTAAAATGTTACTAACAGAAGATTTTTGCTTTTTTTGTAGTGTTGCACTCTTGATGCTTGCAATTTCATAACCAGATGTGCCCTTCTTTTTGAAGAGCAGTTAAAGTCTTTGATTTGCATGCAGACAGTAACATGTCTCGTCAGTCAAAACAAGACACAAAGTTATGAAAACGTTCTAAGTGCATGCTTTACGGAGCAAGAGAAATGCAGAGAGAAAGCAAAAGAAAGGAAGGCAGTAGCTATGTGCATAGTTTTTCTAAAGAGTGTACACCCAGAATGCAAAGGAGATGTGCTTCAGTGAAGTGTTAATATCACCTGTAGTGAGCATCCACAAGCTTTTTTGATGGAGTCCTCCAGATGATCCTGGGTTCTGGATTCCCTGATGCAATACAGTCCAGGTGCAACCTGCCTCCATAGACCACATCTGTTTTATGAGGCGAAGAGAATGTAATCTTGGCTCTTGAGTATATCATGGACTTCCTTACAGTCAAAATAATGGTCCTCTGTGCGGTGCCAACCACATTGGTTACTGAGCATTCATACCTCCCTGCATCTGTCGGAAAGACACTACGAATATAGAGTGTCCCATTTGGGAATACAAACAAGTTACGTCCATTGATGAACTGTGAGGGACGGAGCTGCATTCCATCAGGGGTAATCCAGCCAATAGAAGGTGCACCCGTGGCAGTGCAATTCAAAAATGCAGTGCTCCCTTCAGGAAGAGTGAGATTTTCATGTCTTGATTGCTGAATTATGGGTGGCAAAGCCGAAATAGTCAGCCGAACAGACATGGTATCAGCACCTGCTGCATTGCTTGCAATGCATTTATAAATTCCTCGATCCATGTGACTGACAGATTTCATGTGCAGCGTGCCATTAGGTAAGACTGAGACCTTGTTTTCAGGATTGGCTTGAGTAGGTCCACTAGAATGTACTATTTCTCTATCAGGTAGGACCCAGGTGATCCGAGGCTGAGGAAACCCTTGGGACTGACACTCAAATGCAAAACTTTCTCCAAGGTATGCTGTGACCTCACTATAGCGAGGCTGCAGCACTCTGGGGTGTTCTGCCAGAACAATTAAATTGATGACAATTTTATCTTCTCCATGCTGGTTTCGGACACTGCAGTGGTACTGTCCCCGGTCCAGAGGAAGTACATTGTGAATTATGAGTGTACCATTAGAGGAGACCTCAAATCGTTGAACCCTGGTATTCTGAGTAACACTTGCTCCTGCGGATATACATTGAACAGTTTTGTACAGAAAATATTTCAACATGCATGTGTCAACAAAGTATTAAAAACTAAATTGTAATATCGTTAAATAATGATAGACCATATCTTTTCCTACCTGTGGATACTTTAGTCCATGAAATGAAGGGACTGGGTTTCCCCACAGCAACACAGGGCAAATAGGCATCAGTCTCAGCATGTGCTGTTACTGATCTAACGTCTGTGCTGATGATTCGAGGCTTGCCACTACCCTCAGGCACTGCTGTTGGTCTTTGTTGAGGTCCTCCTGATGTGGCATAATGTATCAAAGAGCTTCCTCTACCCTGAACACCTGGCCTACCAGGACGTTTTTGCTTGGGTGTAGAAACTGTTAAAGTTGAGTGAAGTGGTTGAGTCGTGGGTGTTTTTGTAGTGGTCTTTTTGTGGATGTCTTCTTCTAATTCTCGAGATAGTGTTTCCTCAGAAACACTGGCTAATTGATAAGGAAATTGTGTGACTGGAGGTCCTGCCCTGATATTTGTTCTGCTAAGTTCTACCTTACTAATAGTTTCTTTGCCTGGGGTTACAAACATGGCTTTGTCACTGTCTGGAATGTGATTAGCATTGTCTAGTTCACCTAGCATGCTTGCAGACGTGGGTGTATTTAAATTGGTATGCACTGTTGAAGATTTCAGAGCTGTTGTAGTTGTTGTCGTGGCAATAATGTTTTCTTTTGTAACTGGTGGCAGATCAGAATTTTCTAATGGAGCCCAAGGAGTCATGGATAAGGAAGAAGAATCTTCTCCGTTGTGATTGTTGTCAGTTGGAATTCTGCTTGGGTTTGTTGTTGCAAGCACTAATACTGGAGAGATTTTGGGGCTGCCTGTTGAAACCTGTGAACTCTGTTGTGCCCCCTCAAAAATTTTAGTGGCTGCTGTTGCTGAACCATGTTGGATATCCAAATTATTTATAAGGATTTCATTCTGGGTGCTTGGGGAAGATGAAGTGAATGGCCTCACGGGAAACCTTCCTTCAAGCTCTTTGTAAGACAGAACGTTTTCAGTCTCTGTGGGGTTATATTGATTTGTTTTATCTGGGCTCGCAACTGGAAGCTCTTCTAACTGTGCATGAGAGCTTTCTGATGTTGGGATTGAGCTGGGGTCTCTTGTAATTTTTCCCTGTTGAGTCTCTTCAAACTTTTTAGCTGCAGGGGTATGGATGCTTGTAAACCATTCATGAATGTCTGCTTTAACTGTAGGATTTGCAATATGGGGGGACAAGGTGGATTTGTTCTCTTTCTGTATAGCTGCCGTAACTTGTTCTCTTCCAAAATTACTTAATATTGATGGAGACACTGCAGTTTTTTTAAGTTCTTCAGCTGGCTTAGAATCAGATGAGTGTCTGTCCTTTGTCATAGATACATTTTCTTGGGATTTGGATGTATGGATTTTGTTATTCCTGCCACTGTATAATGGATCTGTGTTCTCTTCAAGAGTCATTTTGCCTAGTGACGGTGTTTGGCTGTCAGTTAATGGAACAGTAATATTCATCTTGGCTCCTGCACTTTTGGCCCATGAAGATGTTTCTATTTTAGTTTTAGAGGAGGCAGTTGTCTTAGTAATGACTGAAAACCCATTTGTAACCTCTACAGTTAATGCTGAAGTGGGCTTGGTGGTGACATTTGTGACATATACTGATGATTTAGAATTGTTTGTCTTAGTTCTAATTCGATTAGGCTTTCTTCGTCTTCCACCATTCCTCCTCCTCAAATTGGATGAGTTCCTAGCACGTGAGGAAGAGGCATTAAATGAATTAGTGAAGGTTGCTTTATGTCCTGAAGTGGGTTTGGTGGTTGGTGTCACAGTAAGAAGCAGTGGAATTTTTGAGACATTATGCTTCTTCTGAGTTATGTGCTTCCGTAGGGTCTGTGGTCCCTGCTTAATTGTAGTAAGATTTTCAGTAAAAGAGTACATAGCAGTTTCTGGACTTGGTTCTGTGATAGTTTTAGCTGTGGTCGATGCTAAGCTGTGATCCATCCTTCCCTGATAAACCCCTTCCACAAGCTTAGGGTTTTGCAAAACTCTGTGTTCTTCATCTTCCTCACCATCGGACTTTTGAATTGCTTCAGTTACCCTGCCACCATCCATTGTGTGGCTTTGGTTTTCCTGTAAATGGGTTCCATATGATGCTGTGCTCCACACAGTGTTCTCTGCAGTTCCTTCTGAAATCTCTGAATTTCCCAAAGTAAAATGGGTCACCTGTGGTCCAACTGTGGATCGTGTGATATAAGTGCTAACTGTAAACACATTATGATCGGTTTCAGGAGCCGCTATCTGGTATGTAACATCTCTCGAATCCTCAGAATCCAGAGCTCTTATATCCAAGTTGTACTCAGTAGCCTCATTGGGCATCTGTGACATTGTGATGGAGTACAACACATCCTTTACAGGTGCCCTGGTGCCCTCTATCGTTGCACCTTCTGCAGATGATCTTTCAATCTTGTTAGTTGTTTCTGACTGCTTTGTATAGGCAGTCTCCGTCTCTTGTATTTTGTTTGTGCTGGTCTGAACATAGTTTGGAGTAGTTGTTTTTAAACTAGTTCCACCACTGCGAACTTTTGCCAAAATGCTTGCCCAGCGCTTTGGGTCTATTTGTTTGTTTGACACACTCATTTTTCTTCTTGACTCTACAGTGTTAACCCTATCCACTACAGGGCTTCCAACTCTCCTCCTTGGTGTGACAGGGCGTCTCCAAGAGTTCCTAAATGGATGCCCTCTTTTTATTCCCACACTTGGCACCCGCCGCCTATGCGCTAAGTCCACTTGCCTAGGAAGCACTTTCTCTAAAAACTCTTCAGGTTCATTATCCCCAGAAGACTCCATGTCATTCGTCACAAGGACTTGGGTTGAAACTCCCTCAGCAGGCTGAGGGCTACTAGAGTACTTCCTTAATGGGAGTAAACCTGGTGGCCTTGATATTATTAGTTTTGTGCCTAATGTATCCATCCCATGCTGATTTCCTGCTACACACTTATAGTAGCCATTGTCTGAAAGCTGACTTTGTCGAATAATCAAAGATCCATTTGGAGCCACAAATATCCTGGATATGTTTACCCACTTGTTTATAATGTTACCATCAGGGAGAATCCAGTGTATATCAGCGTCAGGGGATCCAGTGGCAACACATGGTAGGAAAAAAGGTCCACCTGTAAATCCTGTAACTGGCTCTGTTACTCCTTCACCTCCAGGAGGCGGATTGGATGACTCCTCCACTGTTAGGCGAAAAGGGAGGATGGCAAGGTCGTCTGAAACCTCTGCAATACAGTAGTACACTCCTGAATCTGAATGATCCACAGTTTTGATCTGAAGAAGACCAGCACCTGATGCTGCAAGCCTATTATCACCATTGCTAAAAGGTGTTTTTAAAGTAGAGCCATTGGGTAGCATCCATTTAACTGACTCGTTCCCTGAGCTATGTATGGAACAGTTTATCTCAGCAGGACTTCCCACGACAGCAGTCTGCATTGTTCTAGTGTCATTCTTGGACTCAATTACAACCCACCCCCTATTCTGCTGTCTTATAGATTCCTTTTCCATAACCTCTTTTATATGGGTGCTGAGAATTAGTCTAACACTTTTACTTGTAGACTGAAGTCTGTTTAGCTGAAGGTCCATTGATGACTGCATTATCCAGGGTGGGTCAGCTGCTATGTTAGCTTTTACTCCTGTATAGTAAAGAGCATCCCTTTCAGCATCTTGCCGAAATCTGAAACTCGTGTAAGGTTCCTTACTCAACATAATTTCTCTTCGAAGGTGGGCTGGAACATCACTGTAATAGGCAATCAGCCTCCATAACCTCTCATAACTGGACCTGTCAATTGCACACTTTAAATCTAACGTCAGAGTCACATTTGCTGCTATTTGATACTGGTTAACATAGTCCCAGCCTATGCTAGTCAGCTCTCTTGGCTCAGTGACAAGGCATTCCAGGTCTACTTGATGTCCATGTTCATCTGACAGGCCCAGGGAAATGTTGCCAAGGGGTTGACGAAATTCATCAGTCGTCAAGAGGTCACTTTCTGTGTCCTCTGGGGAAATGGCTCTGTGAGCCATGCTGATGGTGGGACTATTGCAAGTGGGTTTCTCCAACTCCTGGAGCTGTTTCTTCTTTAGTTGTTTTGGAGAGAAACACATAGGGCATAGCTGGCCATCTGGATAGGCTTTGTCCTTTTTACATTTCAGCACTCCTGGAAAAGAAAGAGGGGTGGTCGAAGTACAGTAAGTGGAAATTCATTAAGATAAAATAAAGTGATAACAATTCTGTAACAGTTCTGCAATTTTACTATTATGAGTTCAGTATAATCATAAACAACATATCAATAATTATGATAATTACCTGGTGAATTTTTATTCCAGTCTTTAAACCACCTCATGCGACAGTCACACGTCCAAGGGTTCCCATGCAGGGAGAGATTCTCCAGGTAGGGCATGCCTGTTAGCATCCTCTGTGACAAAGTGGTCAGTAAATTATCAGACAGGTGAAAGTGTTTCAGGGTGGAAACTGGGAAGTGTCCAAGAATAGAGAAAGTTGAGAATGTGGCTGGGTGGAGCTGCTGAAGTTGATTGCCCTCCAGTTGGAGAAGACGAAGAGACGTGAGGCCTTGGAATGCATCGGGGTGGATAAACTCAAGTCTATTGTGATCCAGGTGCAACCTAGTGAGACTCCAGAGACCCACAAGGGTCTGTCTTCTAATTACCTTCAGTTTATTATAGCTTAGTTTCAGCATCTGTGAAGAAAGAGGCATTTTAACTCATGTAATTTCATTTCAGTAGTTGTTCCGTAAATATATTAAGTGTCATGCCACAGTAGTACAACAAATGAAATGCAGAAATAATGAATTTTCAAAAGAAAAAGTTGACCATACCTGAAGGGATATGAGGTCATGGAATGTTCCATCAGGAATTTGATGCACATCATTGCCATGCATTAAAAGAAGCTCCAGTTTTCGTAACCCAGCGAAAGAGCTGTAAGTTATTCTATGTATAGAATTAAATCTGAATGAAGGAGGGACATAAGAAGGGGTCAATATGATTAAGGTTAATTATGCAATGATGTTGCAGTGATTTACTAAAAAAAAACAAATCAATTTTAATGGGCAGACCAGAGCATGTCATTTAAAAGGCTATATTTTTTTCAAATTGATTTGTATTGTATTGATTGATTTCAAATGCCTAGTTGTTACAATTAAACAATTTCAAAGTGAAGTTAACATAGTGAATGTAATGTTTTACTTATAATACTATAATAATACTTATAATAATACTTTGGAACTACTGTTGGGTAAACACAATAAAACAATACTTAGTTCAACTAAGCTTAATTTACAGTTTGAACTTTGTTCTCAGGACATTTGTATTTTTCATACTTTTTCATGGCAAGTATTAAATGTTTTTATTATTTACAATAAAACTGTGAAACTCTTATTTGTTCAATGCATTATTGCTTAATAAATTATTTGTTTATCATAATCGTTTTGCTAATTTTATTTAATTTTAATAAAAAACATAGTCTGATGACAGGTTTATTGCATTGTGACAACAATTGAGTGAACTAAATCTTAACTTTTTTGGGGAATCAGGAGAAATGTACCTCTGTAAGTAACTAACAAGTTATGTTTTTATGTAGAAATATAGTGAGAAATGGGTGACAACTACTCCCCAAAGTACCACCCTTACTGAGAGAGTCCTAAACATCCTGAATAGTTGAAGGTTACCTGTAAAATGGTTGAAATATCCCTGGCATTTAACATCATCAAGGGAAATTCCCACTAACCTACAAATGAACCCAATTGGATTAAATGTCTTAAAACAATGAGAAATGAGACCCAGTTTCAGCATGTTTCGATGACCTGCACGATAATCTTTACAATATACATCATTCAAGTGGGTGTGATAAAGTGTTCATTTAAGCAAGATAATATCAGAAAACAAAGAAAAAAAAAAATCAATTTCTAAGAATAATGAACTTATGACACAGTCATTCTTACCCCAAATTCATCCGCTCCACTTGTTTGGGCACGCCAGCAGGCACCGTGAGCAAGGAGCGGAACGTGCAGTGCACCTCTGCGGGCTGCTGGCAAGCACATGACCGTGGGCAACACCGTACTACTACAGCCAGTGCTACCATCACCAGCATCAACAAAACCTGAGCATAAAAGCGACCCATCTTCAGCTCCACAGCAGCAAACACCTTAAACTGCAGAAAGACACAAAAGCTAAAGCAGCATATTACAAAATACTGTCAACACTCCCCCGTGACTTTTAATATAACAAAATCTTGGTGAATCATTTATTGGAATGAAATTGGTTTTAAATGTCATGCTTTAGTTAAACGATAACTAGCTTATAGTTAAACTATAGTATATGGTTTTACTACACTAACCATAGTATAAGTTTGTAGTAAAACTGTTTATACAGTAGGAGTTGTAATATATGCAAAAAAAAAAAAAGGTTACTACACTTTTACTATAAAACCATGGTTAATTTTAGTAAGTAAGGCAGCTTAGCTTACTGAACTAGTTCAAAAGGGGAAATAGCAAACCTTATGTTAACTTTGTTAACAGGAGATCACTCCATTTACAATCCAGCATGATTTTGGTCCACAGAACCCTTCAAAACTGCATTTCCAACGATCATGTGATAGTCCATTTACTTCAGGCAGCAAATTCTCCACTGATGATGAAAAGCTGAAAAGGTTTTCATTCAGGTATCAACTTTTTGTTTCTTGTCGTTACTCTTTTTAGTCCATATGAATCCAACTGGTTGTTTTCGGATGAGGGAAAACGTCAAAACAGTATAAATCACAATTGTTTTAAAGAAAGAGGATAGCAATCCAGCTGTGAAGCTGCGCGTTCTGTTAGAAACGTAAGAATGGAAGTTTCAGCTGGCGGTGGCACGCGTGGATGCGTCTGCGCAAAGGACGCGGGGTTTGGGGGAGTGACCGACTGTGAGCCTTTTACACGCGTTCCTCAAACTGATGTTTTGGACGGCACGAGGAGCTGCTGAAAAGCACACCGCCCAGGCAAAAGGGTAGTGCATTAACCCTTCATGTTAGATGGGAGAGAAAATGCTCTTCAATTACATCGCATTAGACAAAATCAGACTTTTGGTTTTGGTTTTCTTTTATTACATGTCTCATTATGTTATAAATGAGATGCAGTCGTTTTTGTTGACTTGCTTGAGTAGCCTAATACATATTTACTGGAGGTGCATAAGTTTAGATAATTAAGGCCTACTACAACCTATTAGTTCCAAAAAGAAATACAAACATTGTGTTATTAAAAATATAATATAACAAAATAAGAGATTTACAAACTCCTTTTAAAAGGGCAGTGTTTTTATTTTTTTAACAGGAACCCCATTTAAGGGTTAATGTAAATTCTGGATTAAAACCTAGCCATTATCTACAAAAAAGAACATGTTGTTTATGGTAGGTTTGAAATTACTGCATCTCACCACTGTTTGCCTCTTACAGGTTCCGGCTCTGTATAAGTAAAGGTTACACAGAGTTCAAAGCCTTGTTATTTCCATTCTAGACACTAGTCCTCCTTGCCATTCACAAACACACATACACATACCGTGTGTACTCTAAACTGATGCTTGAAATCCCCTGAGTTCACAAGGCACCCTGAAGCATTTAGAGAAGAAAATGCAGGGGCTGGCAAGGGCAGAGGTCACAAGCTTCTGACCATGTTATTGACCACTTGGGAGATTCCATACATCACTTCATGTCATTTCAAGTAAAAGGCACACCTGTTTGAAAATGATATGTATGTACATGCAGTCATCTTCGGTGATGGAAACAGAGGTACTGAATAGATTGTGATCACGATAAGACAAGAATCCAAAACAAAATGTAATTACCATCTTTAAGAAAGGGACTTTCTTTAGGGAGATCAAATCTAAATCAATAAACAGTTCTTTTCTCATTCGTTTGCTTTCATCAACAATAAATAATTGATAGTAGTAGAATAAATGACTTTTTATTTTTTGATGACTTTATCTTATACTAATAAATAACCAAAATAAGATATTTTTATTCAGCAAGAACAAAAATTATATTTTATATTTAAAAGGCAATAAGATCTTACCAATTCAAGAAGAACATAGAGTGCATTTTGTAAATTACACCTTACACCTTTTTAATTACAAATAATTACAAATTACACCTTTTTAATACGTCAAATGCAGTGAGACTACAAGAAGAAAATATTCTACAGTGACTGGTTTTCTCAGAGCGCACATTTAAGCATTATTCAAACAACACGCTCAACTTATGGTCATTTAATGTTCTGTGTCCTCCACATGGCATTAATTTAATGGCAGAATAACTTCTAAACACAGAGAAAGAACCTGATGTCAGAATCTTTTAACAACGGCTGACTGAGTGGTAAAAAAAAATAGGCTTCTCTTTTAAAAAAAGTCTCACGCTTTGCCACAGACCAGTCATACACTACAGTCACGCCGAATGGTCTTTCAATATACTTCTGCTGTGGTCAGATGAAATAGTACACCTGGAACAGACTTGGGAGTTCATCCTCCATCGCCTTTGATGCACACTGCATATGAACATGCTCTTATTAAGCATGAGTCAACCTTAATTTTCCAAAACTACAGTATGACAAAGCTCTAGGGCTATGGGTAGCATAATCTGCACATTTAGTTTTATTGCAGAAATACTAAAGGTGGAATCCTAAGTAAACTATTTGTTAACAATATATATATATTACATATGAATTTATGAATGTACAAAATTACTATCTTATGAAATGGAACAATTTCATATATTAACGCATATTTAACTCACAAATATGTGTGTTTATGAATGTGTAATACATTTTTATCCATCCTAAAAATAAGTATATCCATCCTAAAATATGTCAGATGTCAGGAAAAAATAAGTAAATATACAATATGTATTTTTTTTTAAAATATTTATAAGGAAATTTCAGTCTTTCTATTAAAAAAGTTTAATTAAATGTGTAATTTGTGAAATTTACTTACTGAAAATAATAAGTAAATTATATAGAATAAACAACGTAGTAAATTAATAAAGTACACTTTTCCCCCTGTATAAAGATGAGCTTATAGATCTTAGCTTATAGAGTGTGCATTTAAACTGAAGCTTTAATACTTTTTTTATGTATGAGGTCCCAAAAACACTTGTAAAAATGTAATTGTTACTTTTAAGCTTGTTGTAAATTTGTTATGTCTGAGACGATTACATTTAATAACAGGGAGGCTGAAGAAACATGTTTACAGGTTGTGAGGTCAAAGGTGCTTTGATAAGCTTATAATCAAAGACCTTTGTTGGTACAATTTAAAATTAGCTTTGAAGGGTGTGCACACACTTTAGCAACAACCTCATATTGGATTAATAATATTTTGGTGTGGTGGGAAGCATCAAAGCTTGCACCTGTTTTCCAGACACTGTTTTGAAAGCGAATGTAGCTACCATTCAACAATGAATCTACAGTATACAATGCAGGCCAGCCCACCTGGTTAGCACATGTTACCAGTGGTCCCTGAGCGGTAGTTCCTCTGACACCAACTGACCTAAAGACCTAGTATATGCATGATATCCTTGCAAATACCTTTCAGGTGCTGGAAAAAGCTTTCTTTCAGGCAATTGAGATCTCCATGATACTTGTAGGAAAACACTGATGTTCATTCAGCATATTAATTGTACTTTCAAAAAATATCTTCTAAATCATATCAAGCTGGAAATTTAAAATAAAACAACAAGTACAAAGCATTCATTATTATTGAGTATAACATTACCTTTTACATTTTGAATACATTTTCTCAAGAATTACCCACAGCACCTGTGATAGATGTACAGTGTATATATATATATATATATATATATATATATATAAACTAGCACCTGTTTCTCTATACTCTGTGATTTACAACATTTTAGCAGCTTCTACATTTCCATTTTTGTTGTCTTTAGGCACTGAAATGTGTTTTTCATTTCTCCCTGCATTAATCAAAAAGTGTCTGAACTGCACATTCATGCTGCTCCCAGATCAGTTTTTCTTGTTTAATTCATTGAAAAAGAAACAGTAAATCTGGTCTTAGATCAGCAAATGATCTACCAGACTTCCCTGTTTGACCATCTGGCTGAAGACTGTAATGCAACTAATAATAAACAACATCCCCTAGACAATGAAATTCTGTTTATTGTCCCTGGTGATTGGACCACATGTTAAAATGATAACGGTGAGACAATGGTCCTATAACGGTAAAAGTAGCTTTTATTTACATTTATATATATATATATATATATATATATATATATATATTTTACACACATCCTAAAATGAACAGCTAATCACATCGGCTATTGTCATGACTCTTGAAATATTTCCAACCTTCTCAGCTTTAAAGAAAAAAAGGCAGTTGATGGACATTTAAAGGGCATATCTGAGAAAGAAAAGAGTTGGAAGACAAGCACTGAAAAGACAGATATAAGAGGTGCTATTTTAGTCAGTTTTTTCTGTAGAGCAGACTATGTGGTTTTCAGTGTGTGACTATTAAACTCTAGCATTCAGGTTTATAGGCCATTTCCCTGAATTCTCAAATAGCTTTTGTCTTGCCGTTTTGGCCTAGATCCCCAGGGCCTCCACATGGACAAGACTGTATAATAAACAGCCTCCCGACCTGCTGTGTGCAGCTGGACAATTGCTAGAATTCAGACAAAGCGTGGAAAACCATGGACACCTCAACACACTGACAGTTACTTTATACTACAGTCTATAAAGAAATAGTTTAAAAAAGCATTTAAGATAAGAAGTTCAATTTCTGCACCAGTAGTTACAGAAGATTGTTTTTTCCATGGGATAAATCTTACAATTCTTACTTTTTTCCCTCATAATTTTGAGATTTATTTGTCACGGATACGCCAGGCTCCACCTCCACTCTCCTTCAGTGATCCCAATCCCTCTAATTTCAGGATCACTAACTAGAACCCAGAATCCTCCATGCTCCATGCTTTATCCACATCAGTAATCACGCCCCTGAAAACACATACCTTATCATTGCATCGCCACAAAAGAAACATTAACCAGTTCAATTATTGTCTGGTCACTATTTTGACATTGGCTGTTACCTCTAGATACTCACCTCCTTAGATATTGCCATTGGCACTCATCATTTTGTCAGTAAACTGCTCTGGGTTTGAGTCTCACGTTACAACATCTCAGACTTCTTCTTTTATTGCAGTAATTCAGAATTATAAGATAACCTGCAGTTCTAAGAAGAAAAGGCCGAATTATAATAAGTACTGTAGCATATACTTATAATTGCACATGGAAAAAATTGACATTTTGGGTGTAGCAAATGTGCAAAAAGTACTTTATTGAATGGGTTTTTTGAACATTTCCATTGGTTGAGTCAGTGTTGCTGTGTTGGCTGGTCAGAACACTGAAACAAGTGCCACAGAGTTACTTCTTTCCGGAAATCCACCTGATAATACACAAATTTTTCTTGTTCACGCAGAATAAACAGAGAGAAGACATTTAAAAATGGCAAGGAATTACACACATTAAGCAATTCTTCTTGTGTTGACACAATGTATTCTACAGTCTAAAAGTAAGACAAAGACTAAACTGTTCTGATGTTCCTCAAATGCTGTTATAATGCATTTCAGCTGAGTCAATATTTATCCAGCTAAACCGTAGGAAACAGCTTGAAAACACTGCGTATCTAAGTCGCGTAATCAAGCTTTACACAAATGATTCACCGACCAATGCACAGCTCTCCTTCAGTGTGCAGACTTATCTGTTATACAGAGTTGATTTAGGAAATATTCATCATACCTTGATTATTACTGTTAGTCATGCCCAGAATAAAAAACAAATAAATCTGAAATTGAATGAGCACATGCAGTCTTTCCGCAAACAAGGTAAGACGATCTCTTCACTGACACATCTGTCAGCAGGCAGGAAAGAGCTTCTGTGCTGAACTAGCACTTCATAACAGTCTTTGAATCTTTATATGAGACTGTATTGTTCAATTTGGCGACGTACTGTAGTATGAGGAGGGCAAACTTGAGTTTTCCCGCATTTTGCCCCACTTTTGTTAATGAACCGCTTCCTGCAATAGTTAAATAACATGTTGCCAGTTTCAACATAACACCTGGTCTTGATTATTGTGATATAAGATGACAGTAAATCACAGAACTGTGTGTACTACAAAAATCATGGCAGAGGTATGTGGAAACTACTGGATGTGATTGCGCACAGAACCAAACATGCCCTGGCACATAATTTATTTTTTACAGGATAGAGGCATCACAAAATTATGGAGATCTGTTCAACCTTATCCAGGTCTTACATTAGTCTGTGTCCTCTAGGGGGGTTTGCTTTCTCACAAATTTAGTCTCCAGAGATGGAAGCAGAACCTGGGTATTCTGATTAAGACACTTTAATGAAGACCATCTGTGGAAAGGCACTGACATTAAGACCTTTCTATCCAGGTTTTCGCATATGTAAGAAAATATCTTAGAATGTTCATTAATAATATCCCTGGAATGAAAAGAGAAAGTGGGACACCAAAATAGAAGTGATTCTGACTAAGCTAGGCAACTTTTAAAAGATAACACAATTTGAGCTGGAAATAATGAGAACTTTTTACAGCTTTGACTTTTGAGGTAACAAAATGAAATTGATGCAAATGTTGAACCCCAGTGACCGGAAAACTCTCAGGTCAAAGACAGAATCTAAATCAGGATTATCCCAGATACCCCAGATTACACTGTGTAACATATTTTCAGCATGTCTGGCTCAGATCGCAAACAGATGCTAAGCACATAAAATGCTCTACTGTATGTGCAGGATTATATAACAGCTACCTGTAGCACCAGTAATGACTAAAACACAAACCTGCTCACATAATTAACCCAACAGCTGTACAACACATTCGAAGAATTCCTTTCAAAACAGCCACCTCCTAAAAACAATGGACACTTCTTTCCAGTGTTCTTCCCAATGAAATCGGTAAGAGGCGTGAGATGTTCCTTGGACATCAAATTGGACATAAACTTACCAAGGAATCACTAAATAGTGTAACAGACCTATTATCATTTAACATCTGCTGTAGAGCAGCCTGTCCACCAAAGGGTGATAAACTGAGATTTATTCAGCTGTGCTTCCAGAACAGTTGTTTTACACTTTATGATTGAAATATTTCGGAAACTTGTTAAACATGGTTGGGGTGGGCCTAATATGATCTACTTATACATTATTGCTTTTAACTGTTTACAGAAGTGTAGGCTTGAACCTGCAACACTTAGAATGCTTACTTGTAAAGACTGATCTCACACAATGTGCGTGGAATAAGAAAGGATTAAGTATTCTCACTTACAAATTGAGAGAATTAGCAGTTTTAACAGATGCACCTCTAAAGAAATCCACATGGACTCCCTTGGAGGAATTTAGTGAAAGTTCTAGACTGTGGAAAAAAGATTTTGATCCTCAGAGGAAGAGTCTCTGGCAGGATTCAGGAAGGGGCTCCTGTGGGAGAGCAATTAAATTACACAGGTTGAGATGTGAGAGTCATACATTAGTTTAGATGATCATCTGTATTATGATATTAAATGATACAATCTGGAAGCATACATTCAATTAGTTTTATCTCCTCCTGAGGCAGACTTTAATGAGGCTGCCATGTCACTACGCTGACAGCTTGCGTTAAGACAAAGTTGTATACGGTACTGGCCTTTTACTTTCTGGAATGAGGAAAACTTGAGAGAAGCAGATATGTCAAGATATACATGTCTATCTGAAAGTTCATTCAACAGCAGTGAAGAATATTCTCAAGAAAAAAAATCCCCGAAAAAATGTAGTCTGAGGATCAGCTTAGGTTAAAATGAAATCAATTACATTTGTGTGCGCATTTACATTGTGGTTGTCATGAGCAGCTGGATGTGCCAGTCCGCTGATGGCTTGTGTCTGAACTCTTGTCTCCGCCCCTTTATTTGATGCCATAGCCGTTCATTGCAAGTCTCCACCCACTGACCTCATTCCTAGTGTATAAAGTCCCTGTTTGTCTGTGTGCTTGTACTGTCTCGCTGTCGTGTTTTCATTCATGCTATCTCTGTGTTTTGGATTGACTGTTGCCGATCCTCGCCTGCCTTTGATTATCGTCTCTGTCTCGCCCTTTGGACACTGTTTACCCCTTGCACGACCCACGCTACGAACTTTGATTACTCTCTTGCTCTGCCTCTGTCTGTCTGTTTATGCTCAGTGTCTTTTTAATAAACAGCTCGCAGTTGAATCCGTACATCTCCTCGCCTCTGTTTGTGACAGTGGTAAAGTTTTTAGGCGGGTTTTGCCAATAAAGTCTGTAATCATCTGTCTATCCATAATCAAATATTTGAAGGACATGTTGCAGATCACTTTTCGAAGCAAGTAGACAACAGAAAAGGTTGAATGTTATTTAATTAGCGTGCTATTAACATGCTATCAAACAGTTTGCCTTTAGTTCAACTATGAAAACCTCCTCATTACCTTTCTATCAAGCATTGGTTACATTCCTTATTTGAGATACTATATTTGAAACCAATCATGCTGAACCTGCCATATGTGGAAGTATTGTATATGTTCAGTTAGGGGAATCTAGCACATTCAAACCATTTTTATTATTTTTTGTAGTTATTTTATCAACTCCTGATGTGCGGGGGGTTGGGGGAGGTTGCGGGGGAGTAGCTGTCTGATGCTTTTTTTGTATGTTTTAACTTATATGCTACTTAAATATAAATAATAAAAAAAAGGTCTGTTCACACTAACACTAAAATGCTGCCTGTTTGACGTGCTCTTTTTTTTTTTGGATTTTTACATGTAAAAAAGCTATTTCAGTCTTTGACTATGAAAAGATTATGAAAAGATCAAATACAAGAATACATAAATAAAATAGTTGGTTCCAGATGCCTTATACGATTTTCATTCATTTTACTGGCATAGCAAAATAATTATTTTATGTGACAACCAAAACAACAGCAGTCTGTTAAAAAATGTGACACATTTATTGAATGCGAATATTCATGTCGGTTAAAGCAACACAGTCTCACGACAAATTCATACATATTCGTACAAGGTGCCAAATTTGTGCCAATTCGTACTAATTTTGTACGATTTGTCTAAAACCACGTTATGGGTAGGTTTTGGGGCCAGGGTTATGTTTAGGTCATTCGTACAAATTCATACGAATTGGCAAAAAATATGTATGAATTGCCATGAGATCAGGTTGGTTAAAGCCATTCATTCATATTAAGTTATATTAAGTTTATTGAACCAAATTGTTGCTAGGTGTCTATAGACATTGTACTTGGGGCTGACCTGGCACTTATGGAACAAACCAACAACAGCAATAAAACTTCTGTTACTTTTATTAGGTGTTTGATGAAGATTATGGCCAGACAACTAGTTATTTCTAATCTCCGTTTTGATGATTCTGCTAGGATATCTTAGTGTTTGAAGCTACAACAGCAAAGCCTTTGATGTCTTTGGTCTCACTTCAAAGGGGAAAAGATGGTGAACTAATGTCAGTTTACCTGTAAGGCAGTAATAACAGGGTGATGACAGGGGTCGACCTTTATGGGGGACCATGTTTGCATCATAAGGGTTAGAGGAAATTATAATTTTATGTCCTTAACACAGCACATAAGTTATTTAGTACAGTAAAAGTCTTAAAGGAATAGTGCACCTGATTTAATTACATGAATGTCTTTTTTCTGCCGAACACAAAGGAAGATAGTTTGAAGAAAGTTTGTAACAAGGCTGTTTTGGGTCACCTTTCCTATGGAAGTCACTAGGGACCAAAATAGCCTGGTTACAAACCTTTCTTCAAAATATCTTCCTTTGTGTTCGACAGAACAAAGAAATTCATAGGTTGGGAGCTACTTGAGAGGTAGTAATTCATGACAGAATTAATAAATTTTATAAATAAATTTTGGGGTGAACAATTTCTTTAATTCCACAAGTGTTTGTATTAAATGTGAAATGTGTTGTCAAATACACATACAGTATACTTGTTAAGAAATGGAAATCAACCTGTTATCATTGACCTGGAAATGTCTAAACTGATTGTAAAGGAAACTGCATTCAATAACAAAATGAGTTGACAGGAAGGCCTCAGGCAATGCTTAAACTTGCAGTGTGCTGATGGTATGATAAATCTTTGGACTGTCTTTCAGCCATGAGCTTCAGTTTTATGTTTCCTCTCTCAAAGCTAAGACATCTCCTGGAAACTATGCCAGAATACACTTTCCTTCTGCCAGGGCATGACTCACTTGTCTACTGGTGCCTATTGAGTATGTCAGTGTGTCAAGGACTGAGGGGCTTTTATAGGGGCTTATAAAAGGAATGACAGCTGGGATGTGGGACAATGAATTCACCATGATCAAATCAAATTATATTGTATCACACTTTATACTGCAGCATGCACTTCATTCTCTGTTTGCATATAATATTCAAATATGCAACATGTTGCCTACTCAGTCATTTTCCATGTTGAGATCACATGGAAAATGCATGATTTATACCAATATCAACAAGCTCTTTTGAAGGAACACAGACTATAATGACATCATATCAGTTCATAATGTACAGCCTGACCAGGCCAGTAACTTGACACAGATGTCAGATTGGTTCACAAATAATCTTTTAAAATTAATTTGAAACATGATTTAGCTGCTTCTTATAGTTGGAATGAAGTAGGAGTTTACAATTTATTGAGTTTGAAACAGCACAGAGTAAGACTTGATCGTATTAATTGGTTATCTATTTGATTGTAAAAAGGAAGTGTTTTTAATACTCCATTGAAAGCATATCTGAATGTGATTGGCAGAAGTGAATCTTGTATAATGTATACATTCATTACACACAGACTCATATATTTTAAGTGTTTATTTCTTTTAATTTTGATGACTGACAACTAATGAAAACCCCAAATTCAGTATCACAGAAAATTAGAATAATACTTAAGAAAGGATTTTTAGTCTTGGAGATTTTAGAATCTTGGTCAACTGAAAAGTATGAACATGTATACTTAGTTGGGGCTCCTTTTGCCTGAATTACTGCAGCAATGCGGCGTGGCATGGAGTTGATCAATCTGTGGCACGGCTCTGGTGTTATGAGAGCCCAGGTTGCTCTGATAGTGGTCTTCAGCTCTTCTGCATTGTCGGGTCTGGCATATTGCATCTTCCTCTTCACAATACCCCTAGATTTTCTATGGAGTTAAGGTCAGGTGAGTTTGCTGGCCAATAAAGAACAGGGATACCATGGTCCTTAAACCAGGCACTGGTAGCTTTCAGTGCCAAGTCCTGTTGAAAAATTAAATCTGCATCTCCATAAAGTTGGTCAGCAGCATGAAGTGCTCTAAAACGTCCTGGTATACAACAGTGTTGACTTTGGACCACAGAAAACACAGTGGACCAACACCAGCAGATGAAATGTCACCCCCAACCATGACTGATTGTGGAAACTTTACACTGGACATCAAACAACGTGGATTCTGTGCCTCTCCTCTGCAAAATTTACTTTCATCAGAGAAAACGTACTTTGGACCACTCAGGAACAGTCCATTCCTTTTTGGCTGCATTTACACTGGCACCAAAATGATCTGATTTCTTGCCCACATCTGATATAGATCGGAATTTGATGCACATGTGTAAACACAAAAATCCACAAAAGATCCGTTTTTTTCGCATCCAATCTGGTCCACTTCCAAATGTGAATTTTAATCTGAAACATTTCCAATATCTGGACATCCGACCTATGTCTAAACACACATATCCGATTCCCCGCAGAATCCTAATGCAAGGGCGACACGTTTTACCATAAAGACCATAAAGTGTTATTGCCGGCTAATTTTATTGAGGCAGGAACACCTGCCTACCATTTTATAAATACAACAGCTTTGTTACAAAAACCTACAGTAATTTTTTTCACCAATGACGGGATAATGTCACAGCTCACTATAGACTACTCACTCGTGCGCTCTCTCTCACGTTAATTCATTTCAAATTTATGCAGTCTTACAGTGCTACTTTTCTAAAGAATTCTACCACGCACTGTAGATAACAAAGCAATGAAAATGAATAAAATAAATGTGACACAAATGAAAACTACCATTATTCTGTATATCTGTTGTCCATGCTGGGAAATAATAACGGCCACTCAACTTGAGATCTATAGCTAAATAGTTTTAACAGCACAGCCATACAGAACCAGAGGGTCTATCATGTGCATCATTTCGGGTGTAAACACAGATATCGTATATCAGTCGTATCTAAAGTAAATGTAAACAGACAGGCCAAAAAAAAAAATGATATGGTAAAAAGATTGGATCTGTGCATTTAGACTTGCAATATAAACACAGGCTCTGTCTTTAGCCCAGGCAAGACACTTCTGTCTGTTGTTCAAGAGTGGCTTGACACAAAGAATGCGATGCTGAAACCCATGTCTTCCATACGTCTGTGCGTAGTGGTTCTTGAAACACTGACCCTAGCTGCAGTTCACTCTTTGTCCATCTCCCCCACATTTTTTGAGTGGGTTTTGTTTCACGGTTCTCTTCAGGGCACAATTCTCTTATCCCTACACTTTTTTCTACCACATCTTTTCCTTCGCTTCGCTTCTCTATTAATGTGCTTGGAGACAGAACTCTGTGAACAGCCAACCTTTTATGTCTTGCCCTCCGTGCACAAGGTGTAAATGGTCGTCTTTTGGACAATTGTCAAATCAGCTGTCTCCACAATGATTGTAACTAGACTGAGAGACCATTTAAAGGTCTTTGCATTAGTTATTTCGCTGATTAGAGTGTGGCACCAGGTGTCTTTGATAATGAACCTTTTCACAATATTCTGAACACAATATATGAATTCTGAATGGAATGAACATTATACAAATTTCACTTCTTGAATGGAATTAGTGAAATAAATCAACTTTTTGAAGTTAATTCTAATTATATGACCAGCATCTGTATGTACACACACACACACACACACACAGTCATGGTCAAAAATATGGTAAATAAGATCAAAGAAAGCTGCATAATTAAATGAATATTGCAGTTAATATAAAATTAATCTGCATTGGTAATTCTTGTTAATTTGTTAATATTGTTAATAAAAATAAACAATATCTAAAAAAAATCTAACCTTTCATTGAAAAATAATAATTTAAAATGGGGGTAAATATCATTATGAAATAAATGTTTTTCTCCAATGCACGTTGCCCAGTACACCCTGTTATTCAGTACTTTCACTACTCCATTTCCAGCTTAACAGCTCTAATTTTTATATATAATGTCTGATGAGGTTAGAGATCACATGGCAAGATTTTTGAGACCAGAATCTCTCCAGACCCTTTAGATTCCCAGATCCATGGTGGTGCTTCTTCTCTTCCCTTCACTCCACTCATTTTTTACAGGGTTCAGGTCAGAGGACTGGAATGGCCAACAGAAGCTTCATTCTGTGCTCATTGACTAATTCTTGTGTTTATTTTGATGTTTGTGTTTGGACTGTTGTCCCAGTGGAAGACCCAGCCATGGCATATTATAAGATTTCTAACAGAGTCAGTCACTTATTGATTTGTTATATGTTGGTATTTAATGGAATCCATGATGTCATGTGTCTAAACAAGATGTCCATTACTTCCAGCAGAATAATTGACTCACAACACCAAAAACACAGCAGTATAGTGCACATGGGACACTTTTATTCCTGTGTTCACCAGAGTGTTTGCTGCTAAAAAGCTCACTTTTTTGTTTTATCTGATGATAGAAGTCAGTCCCATTTGAAGTTCCAGTCCTGTCTGATAACTGAATATGCTGAGGCTTGTTTTTTGAATGAGCTAGGAAAAGTTTTCTTAAAACAATACAAACAAAGTGATGATGATGAAAATTTGTTACATTTCTGACCTCGAGATTTAACTTTTCTTTTTTTTTTGCAGTTGTCCAGCTGTGGTCCTTGGAGAGTCTTTGTCCCCCAAACTCTCCTTCTAATTGTGAAAATAAAAAAATCAACAATGAAGATTTATTTTTACAGCCTTCTTTGTTTATATTTTCCAAGGGTGCCAATATTTTTGGCCATGGTCGTATACAGTATATACACACACAATCCTGTCAACTTCTACTTCCATTCTCGTTTCCACTGAGTTTTTGTATTTTTCTTCAGAGATTCTCTGTGTGTTTTGTTTTGACAAAGCCAATGTTATAATCTGAGTCAGCGGAATAGTTCATGGTGATGGTATGTATGGATCAGCATGCAGTGACTCACCAGTCTAAACATAATGAGTCAAAGAGGAGAATTAAAATGTCCAAACAAAGCAGTGCTTGCTGGAGCAAAGAAAAAAAAAAAGCTATGACAAATGTCAGAACCTCAAGTGGTCAAGCATGCAAACACAGCAGATACAACTGTATCACAAAAGTTTTCTAGCTGGGTTACATATACTGTATGTGCATCTCCATAACTGAGGCCATAACTGAGGTCGATGCGATACACATCTCGATATATAGCCAACGATACGATACATTAAAGATACACAAAGCAGCTGGCGATGTGATGCAATACGATACACCCGTTGCGATACACTGCAATCCGATTCCGATTCAACACGATTCAATGCTGTATGATGCAATGAAACAAATATGCAGGTACACCGGTATTGGAAGACCTTGTTCTCTGTAACGCTGTAAGGCTGAATGTCTTTACAGATAAAAAAGGCAATTGCGTCGGTTATTGCCTTGAAACGAACAGAACAGTTAGGCAGCTGCGATTGAAAAAGAGTTTTGATCGTTGGCTCCAAACTCACACCGTGTTGGCGCTTCAAGTGTGTTGTCAGATTCGTCGTGCTGCCTGTATATTTTATAGTGGCACAACATATTTTACAAATTCTACTTTCTAAATAATGAAAGTATAGTATGTCTACTAATAATTACAAAGAAATAAATCGGGTTTTACGATGCAGATACGATAGAAACGATGCATCGCGATACAAATGCCAATTTGTATCTGATGCACACATTCTAAAAACCGATGCATCACGATGTTAACGTTATAAGCTGATGCACCGAGCGAATTGGGGAATCTTCCCATCCCTAATATACAGTGTATATTTTTAATTTATTGCAATTATATACAAAATAACACCTTCAAATAAACTAGATTTTATAATAACATTTTTTTTGCACTGGAGCAATTCAAGCTTGAATTCAATTCAACATTCATATGCAGCTACAAAAGGCAACAATCCTCATTAAACCACACTTACACAGGTTGTGTAATGGAACAGAATGCAGGTCTGCAAGACATTTTACAAACTGAATTGTTTTTCACTGACATCTTGATATCTTAAAAACAGGGCACGCGTTGCATTAAATAATAGCCAGGCGCAATGTCGAGAGACATCTGATTATATTTGTGTGTATAGATCTTAAACTTGTTTTCATGAGCAAAAGATTTGACGCCATAACTCACAAACAAGAACAAAGACCAGACATAACAAATCAGTCAGTTCCCCGTTATGAATAAAAACCAATCTGATGATGCAGACTGACCACCAAGCAAATCATTTACAAAAAGCTTTGCCGTTACTTGAAGACTTCGTGAAAAACAACCGTTAAAATGATTTATTTGTCTCATACATGTGTGTCTGTTTTTCTGTAAAAGTCTGAGTAAAGTCAGATCAAATTCACTCAAGACAACCCTGGATGAACAGTGAAGGAATCTGGTACACATAAGGCCCCAAGAAAAGCATTAGAGTTAATTAAGTAGAAGCGTCGAGAGTTTTGGATCAGTCTTTTGTACGAGTCCAAATCGTGATGATACTGATGCAGTCTGACAGTTACAGCCATTAATCATAAATATGTTGATATAAAAGGATCCTCTATTGCTCTTATCCACCACTTGGATTAGACACAGATCAAATGTAATATTATTTAAATAAGATCTACTTCTCCATGCAAGAAGATCCCCTCTAATTTCATTCTCATTTCCGTGCAACGTCGTCCCCTCTAATCAGCCCGTTAGACTGTAATCATGAGAGCTACAGTTCACTCCTTCCCCAGAGGCTCTGCAAATGGACGTTTAGAACTGAGTAAGCATATTTGTGCAATGACCATCACCAGAGAGGCCTGCTCTAAATTCAGCTGCTGTTACACTCAACAGCTGGTTAATCAAGAAATATAACAGCATTGCCGGTGGTAAAATGGGGACTCTGGGCTGACCTAGATATGGACTTTATTGGCTGACCTTAACTGTCCCCAAAACTGCAGGGTATCCACATGCTTCAATTGACACCTTCAGTTTTTCAAAAAATGTTTATTTTGTAATCATTGTTCTGAACCGGCATGACTCTGTTAAATAAAATACATGTATCTCCCACTGTCTTTCACTGCATGATTTAAAAAACAAAA
>JAUMHP010000040.1:5404841-5417770 GCA_032361065.1 Enteromius trimaculatus | reverse complement strand
GGTTGATTGATATATCTGAGAGTGTCTGGTCACCATAGCCTTTTACTGAATAAAGAAAAAAAAAAAGGACCATTATAAAAGTCTACTTTTGTGTATGAATAAAAATACATTTTTGGAATGACATTAAGGTAAGTAAAGGATGACAGAATTTCCCATTTCTTTAAAGACTGCAGCCTTCTGAAAGAAGCAGAATAAGGTGGTTCCACATATAATGGATTGACCAGGACAGACCGAGCGTGGAAACCATAAACAGAAAGAGAAGCCAGGAGAGCAGAACTTGCAGCTATTTCTTCTTGTGAGTGATGGAAAAGAGAGATGGAGAGAAGGAGAAAGTGAGCAGAAGAGGCATATTCATCTCTATAGTGTTACTGTAAGCAGTGGCTGGTGACAGGGGAAAAAGCAGAATTATGAAACTGAAACTTTTACATAACAGCATAGGTGTCGCCAAGATTCCACTGAGAAAATAAAATGCTCTTGAACTCTTGAATCAACTACTGTATTATAACTAAGACCAAAAAACGATAAAATAATAATGCCATGATTTGCTGATTAATTAATAAAAATAAGTTATATTAGTTAGTCAATTATCAATCTTTTTTTTTTGATATTTGCATTGACTAGGCCATCGACTGAATTCTGTCCATCTGTAAATCATTAACCAATGTACACATGCAGACTTTCAGTATTTAGGCATTGTGTCTTGCTCTTTTTCTGTACCTCGTGCCATGACTATGGTATTTTTAAGACAAAAATGTGCCTTGAGACCCTCGCATTCTGTTCTATTATGTTATGCTCTAAAAATGTAATATAAAATGTTTGCACATGCTTCTGTAGGTGCATATGTATAATTTTGGTCAAAGTATTCCAGATAGCCAAAAATACAATACCGAAATACTTCGTACTCATCTCCAGATTTAACCTTCCTCTTGATGAGATTCCACACAACATTTGGAAGATCTTTGCAATTTTCAGGCATTGGTCTCAGAAGGTTGGAAAGATTTTAGAAAGGTATTTTGTAATATTTTTAAAAAGTCTCTTAAGCTATTTTTGAATTCAGGATTTTTTTATGAATAGAGAACAAATATTTAGTTGTAAATGTCTTTTTACTACAATTCAATGCTTCCTTAATTGCAAGTAGTGTATGCGATATCCCAGCCCTCACCCTGCTCCCATGAAATCTAGTTTCCTTTAATGAGAAGAGCAAAACGTGTACATTTCAAGGTGATATAATATGGTGCATGGCTAGAAAAAGCTTTTTTTTTTTTTTTTTTTACAAAGTTACATTAAAACCAGTTGAAAAAAAAATATGTTTCAATTTACATGAACTCTGAAGTTAATCAAAGAGGTGATCTCTCAGGAGAGCCCTGAGTGAGACTAGAGTTTCCTCTCAAACTTTCAGAGGAAGTAGTACCTGTCATTTCCTTTGGACCACCTTACAAGTGGAGCGAGAGTTTCTCACATATGCTTAAAGTACCCTCTCTCTCTTTTACACACCCCCGACACGTGAAGTTTCTAATCCTGTCTTAATCTAAAATACATTTCTTTTTGTTTTATTTACTATGTTGTTGCATTTCTAAGATAAGTTTTTAGATGCATACACCAATTTTGTACCTAAATGCAGTTATTTCTGAAATAGAATATCACCAACAAGACATTTGCTCACATCTATATATGCCTTCACTGCGATGGGGTTGCGACCCTTTTCATGGCTCAAACCAAGAGGAGGCATTTGAACTGTTGCCACATTTTCCGCAAGAGTCTGAAACGACCTTTGACATACACTGACAAGCACGCTCACAGACTCAGAGATGACTGAAGGGAGCTTTTGTATGTCTGGGCAAGCTGTGCTTATGGCCCATGTGCCTGTATCTTGAAAAAATAAGGGACCAGGTCATTTTCTCTCACTCACATGCAGGAGCCAACACTTCAAAAGAAGTCTGGGATGAATGAAGAGGGTGGGTCACTTTTTCCTCCACACGAGAGCCTGAGAAAGCTCTAGGGCAGATTTTGAGGTGGGAAAATGGAGCAGTTTGGACGGGATATACACTACAGCATCCAAAATTATACCAGGAGGGAAGAAGTTTAGTTTCACACCGGCTTTGGAGACCGTGTGACAAAATCAACACATTTACTTGTGCAAGACAGATATTATGCCAAAAGAAATAAAAATATCAACTAGAATTTGTCCAAAATTTATCTATACAGTTTGCATGCGGTGCTATCACACATTTAAGCCCACCACGTGTGTTAGTAATAAGAATTTAATCTAGATGTAATCTTTTTGTAAACAAGATATATTCCAAGAAATGCATCCGCCCCCTGAGATACTGTAAATACAAGCAGATTATCTGTGTGCATATTAAAGATGCCAGTTTGTGCACACTAAATGTAGGCTGCAGGGATAAACGTCTAGGCAAATAAGGATAAATATCATAATAAGGATAAATTCCAAGGCAGCAAAGAAGAGGCCATCTGCTTTGAGACATGTACATAGAGATTTGGGCCTTTGGCAGAACTCTGGGTCTAATATTCCACTGCTGCCCTCTAGTGGTGCATCTTTGAAAATAGCAGATTTTTCCTGACCACAAGCCAGTACAAATACATTCTGAGCCACACAGGAAGAAATAGCAAGTGTTATTTTTCGTCATGACTGGTTTTGGTCAAGCAGCCATTAGCTTAAGGGCAATTAAATTATACATGGAAAATAGTTGTCATAAAATAGGATTTGAAATTCCCTTTATTCACAAACACGTGCAAGTCACAAACGTTTTTTAAGAGATGGAAATTCAAGTCTTGCTTGTTCTCTGCGTCTCGGTCTGATGACGGCTCACTCAGAGCGGGTCTGAGGTAAGACACCAGTTTAGTCTGTGTGACACGCTGCTGTCAATCAACTATTGTGGGAGTGGCCTCTGTCGGTGTGACGCCACACTGACATGCATTTGAGAATGCCTTGATTTCAGAAGGGGCAACTTATTTTTATTAAATTAAAAGAAAACTACTGGTGGATCTTTATCATTGTAGGGTGGTTGTGTACACACACTCCCAACACATATTTCAGTCCAAACAGCTTGAAAAAGTACATGTAGCACCAGATGACGCCTTTAAAATAAAGTGTAACCAAATCTAAATATTATTGGTAAAACTGTGTAATAACATTACACAATGCTTGAATACTGGAATGCTTGATTCTGATTGGTCAGCTGAGACATTTGCAGGTTTGTTCTTTTCAAATAATAACGCTCCAAAGTAATAACGCATAGCCGGTACTACTTGCATGTTTAAGATTACCGTTTGGCGCCATCTTGTGACAAACACTGGACAACCACAATTAACAATGGAAATTTTAAAATACATCCGTTGTTATATATTCATAGGTAGATGTTATAAATTGTCTTACTAACGTTTGAATGTTAGTCACGTGGTACTATATCGTTTTGCGGAAGGATGAAAATGTTCATTTAAAAACAAATATGCCAATAAAAAGTTTCAAATTCATATTTATGTCCATTTTTTTTCCCTTATGTGGCAAGTAGCCATGTAATAAGCAGGATAATGTCCAGGCAGCCTGTAGTTATTGCGAAATAAGCCCCGACAGTGTGATCAGGACCCGACGCGAAGCGGTATGTAATTATCCCTTACATACAATGCTTACCAGGTCATAAGATAATTTTCCTTAAAATCACTAAAAGTATGTCATAAAAATTCATTCATGCTTTATACATCTCTGCGGTGCCCCTGAAGGAAATTACACAGTACCAGGGCTACACAGATTCCTGGTTGAAATCTCTGGTGTAAAATGTTTAGAAGGTGATCATAGTGCCATAGATCATAGTCTTACCCTGCAAGCATTTCAAAGATGAGAACACCCAAAGCCCACCAATCCACTGCTCGTCCGTGACCTTTACTTTGGATCACTTCTGGAGCCAAATACTCAGGAGTACCACATAGAGTCCATGTCCTGAAAAGAAAGGCAGATTAAAGAATGATGGACAGAAAGAGATGTAAATCCCACAGGGTCCCAAATTGTTAAGACCACTAGGATCAAAATGTGATTTATAATCGGAAACGTAATGTTTTAGGATGATGAAAATAAATGTTATTATGGTATAAATAAAGAACAAACATGTAAAATTCTGTACTTTTTCACAGCCAGTAATTAAATCCACTTTTTTAAGCTTTCCATTTAAAGAAGTGATAGTTCACCCAAAAATGAAAATTGTAATCATTCACACACCTACATGTGTTTCATTCATTTACCTGCAGAACACAAATGAGAATATATTTTAAAAATGGTTGGAAGCCAAACCCAATTATCATAAATAAATAAATGGACATTGAATATCGATTTGTGTTGGCTATATATTCAACACAGTAAAATTAGATATATAACCAGTGTAACATAGCCCATCTTACTACAGTGACAGTTTAGATAGCACACAGAGGGGTGTAATTACAGTACACCTTGTGACAGCTGGCTATCTGGACCCGGTTGTATTGGCTAGTGTAAGGTAGAGACAGTATATCCAGACAAGGCAACTATAAGCGTAACTGTATATTGAGCTAGAAGCTAGGGTCCCAAGCCCACTGTATTAGAGGGTTTCTGATTACATGGAGTAGCTGCAGCTCCTTGGGGTGAAATGACAAATCCGTGTTTGTTTGGGGCCATGGGGCTGGTCGATAAATGAGTCTGTTGACCTGTCCTTCAGCAAACGGCTGCCCTTTGCTTCTATGTCTTGCTCCTGGGTCTTCAAACCTTTTTACGGCAAAGTACATTATACAAGTATGCAAGTAATTTTTAACAGGCCCAGTAGTAACATACTAAATCATTATTAATTTTCTAATTCAACATTACAGAGTTTGTCACTTACACATTATATTTACATTTTAGGTAAAACTCTTTATTTTGGGAACAATAACATTTTGATTAATTTTGTAACTTTCTTTTATTCAACATTATCATGATACGTATTCCGTTTTTTCAAGGAGTGTCAATATCACATCACAGAACCGAGGTACCTCAGGGTTCAGTTCTTGGCCCTCTTCTATTCCCAGTTTAACTTTACTGGGTCATATTACTGCTGATACTATCATAATATTGCCAAGGTGACAGCAAACTTACACGAAAGAGGGTCTGGAATTGCTTCTGTGCATGTCTCTCAGACTATTTATATCCCTTCTTGCTCTCTATTCCAGTCTCTTTCTCTATCTTTCTGTGCTCAGCTGTCTGGTTTTAGTTCTTCTCTCTATAATAAAGAGGATTAGTCTCCCTTGTGTTAACTGAAGCCTCTGTCAGGTGTCAGCTCACAACAGCATTCCAATGAACTGTGAGAGAGGTTTGGTGGGCGCGATTTTCGATTGGCTCTGATGATTTATGTTTACTCTAATTATATCAGACTGCATACTAACAGGAGCAGCGAAGAAACCGATCCGGTTATCAAGATCAGATCCTGTTATTAATATAAGCACATCTGATGACTCACTTAACAATATGTTTGTCTGCGCGGCTGCATTTGCATGTCTGACTTGAAAAGGTAGGTCTCTCTGTGTTTTATTTCACCGTTACTCTTTGGCTAGCGTTAGTCATTGCTGTAGCAAGCGTGTAAACATTTCAAAACTCACAGTTGAATTTACAAAAAATACTTTTAGGACATCAAAACCGTTGTGATGAAGGTGACTTTTCTCTGAATTCCTTTTATTTATTTATTTTTTTCTTTTTGACTAGCCACTTGAAGCTGTGCAGTTAGCGTTTGACAAGTTCCCTCCTTCGGCCCCAAACATGACCACAATAAGAGCCCAGCAATTCAGCAGTAACTCTGACAAAATAATAAGCCCTTGTCTTGAGCAGACATTCTGACAAGATGATAAGATGAAAAATACCCAAATGCCACCTACAAGAATAATATTTAAAAAAATGATGTACTCATGTTGTCCTCCTTCTTTCCACATTTTAACAATACAGGTGCTTCAAATAACCACTGATCAAAGTAAACAGCAAATATTTCGAAACATGGAACCAAACGCAAATATAGCCACCAGGTGGCATTGTTGCCACATGACACTCTGTGCAGACATATCTACTCAGACTGGAAATGCCAAAGCTATTGCTTGCAGGAACAGTTGTCTTCTCCATTGGACCAGAGTGTATATGTGGGTCACTTGCACATCAGAGTCAGACCCCCGATGTTTTGGGGTCCTTCCTCATGCACAGAGAAACAGAATCACGACCCACGCTTATACATCAAAGGGGTCAAGGGTAGCTCTGAGAAAGAACTGCAATACTCAGCACTACAGATGGACATACACACACATACAAACACACAATCTCTTGGTCTTTTATTGCATTTGAATGATACTATCAGGGGGCGCAACCAGAGGGATTTTCAATTTCAGCAAGGTTACTCTTAAATTGGTTCATGGTCCATTGGTTGCACTGCAGAATTAATAACGGTGGGTTGATGGATGCTCTAGGGGGCCAAACTAAGCCTTTTTTTTTTTAAAAGGCACTCATATTAGGACAGCTTTAATAACACACAGCGAAGCAATCGTATATGTCTTTTGTAGGGGAGTCACACAGTATGAGTGGATGAAGACATTCAGTTGGACATTCTGAGGGATGAAGAGTGATGTGGTGGTTTGTTACTGCTTTATATATTCACTAACATAACAGTTACAATTCTAAAAAAAACTCCATGAACCCTGCAACTGTATTTAATCACCTACAGGATTTCAAAGCAGGTCTAATGTTTAACATTTAATTTGACAGTGAGAACACTAGGAATGCTAAAATGCCATGGAATGAAGGTAAAAATCTGCAGCATGCGTAATCCAAACTTAAAATCAACTTTAATCTTCAAGGGTGCACACTTCAGATAACTGCGGCTCAGCTATCTCTATCTCCCTGGGTTTATGTACTTAAAAATAACTTCAAAAGATTTCACAACATCAACACATCTATCTAGGAGTGTATTAAGGGGAAATGACTATATTTATGTAATAATACATAAGCTGAGGAAACACCAACAACAAACAAAAACTGTGATATCTGCAGTTAAATTTCATCATATGTTGACTGTTTCAGGTAGGAATGCACCAATGGCATTTATAGACACCAAATATGAGAATCTACTTCTAACTCCATCTAGCTCTAATGTTCCGCTTTATTTGCTTTTGGGTTATTTGTGGAGTACTTAAGCACAGAGTTGGACCTTAGTTACTGCATGCAAAATTAAGTACATTTAGGCTTTAGACAATGAATGAACAATAAAAAATACAAATAAATATATAAATACATAAATCAGTGTGTGTTTGGGTTTGCGCTGTGGATAATTGTCAAAAAATAAAAAAAATAAAAAGGTCAACCCACATGTGACACTGAAGACTTGAGTAAAGTCTTGTGGAAAACAAACCAAAAATACAAAAATATTTTTTTATCAAATAAATGCAGCTTTGGTGACCATATGAGACTCCTGTGTGTGTGTGTGCGCATGCACAACTTTTCGAAAACTACTCTGTTTTTTTTTGTATATAATAAATTGCCAACATACCTTTCTGATAGCTTTTTAGCGAACCCAAAATCTGTCAATCGAATGTGCCCCTCACTGTCCAGCAGTATATTCTCTGGTTTCAGGTCTCGGTAGACAATTTCTTTGGAGTGAAGGTATTCAATGGCGCAGACAATTTCAGCTGAATAAAACATTCCTGTGCTGTTGCTGAAACGTCCACGGCTGCGCAAATAGCTGAAGAGTTCACCGCCATTTACATATTCCATCAACATGTACAGAAAACGATCATCATGGTGCGTCCAGAACCTGAAACAATTCCACATTATGTGTTACATGTGATTTTTACATGTGATAGAGTACATACACATATGTACACTTGCTGCATGTAACAAATAGGCTATACTTTAAAAGACTTACATTATAAAAAGATATCAAATCAACAATAATTACAGTAAGGTTATGTCATAATGTCAATAATCATGAGATATTACAGTGGTTCTTTTGGCCATGGAGTTATAAGTTTGTATTAGTCTTTTTCAAGTCTAGAAATCATACTTTCAAAATTACACTAACTCATATATCCAGGTTTTTCAAAAGATGTAACTTAAAAAAGAAACATTTATTTCTTGACACTTCCTAGTTGAGAACCATTGGTACTGTATATTATAGATTAGTATATACAGCTAAAAATATTTAACAATACTTTTAAAGATAAATACAAAATCAAAGTTTCAAATTGACTGTATGGTGACTGTCGAAGGTCAAACAACATTTTTATGAGATAAACTTTAACAGTGTTCTCATTTCTGTTGTAGCTTATATGTTAATGTTGTGTAGTGTTAACTTACAGTCTAACAAGGAAAGGATGGTTCACCTCCGTCAGAACCTCTTTCTCATTATGCACATGTTGCTCCTGTTTCAGACGTATTACATCTGGGATTTTCATCGCCTTCAGAGCAAAAAAACCTCTTGTCTTTTTATCCTTCACTAGAAAAACCCTTCCAAAGGTTCCTGTACCTGTAACAATATTGACATAAGGAGAATGGCTACCATGTAGAAATCAATATTAACATGTTTTCTTTATTCACAGCGATCCCAAAATATATGGACAAGACACCTAAGCCATATTTAAAAATGGGTGCGAATTTATCCATCTTTGCTCAGTTTTTCTTCCCAGTATCCAAAGGAAACCATCAAATCTATTAATTCTTTTGTGACAGACACTTAGAGTATAGAAGCATGTTTGTGTTTGGTCTCTGCACAGAGATTTGTTGTCCAAAGATGAATGGTACTCAGAGCTGGGAGAGTAAAACTCTCAAGACGGCACGTCTCAAAGAAGTCTTTGATTTCTACTGTACGGGGACACGGGTTTCAGTGGGTAACAGATCTTACGTTACACACACATGATCAGTAAGAAAGAGCTCTCAAGATGAGAGAGCAGGGCACCTTGAACCACCCACCAAATTACAGGCTACTCAGTCTCACCGGAGTGCTGTTACAAGCCTGAGAGGTCAATACCTACAGGAGACAACTTGACAGGCTTTTTGGACAATACATCCTATTATATGCTCTTAGACCCAAGCCTCTCACTTAGTGCTTAACTAACCCTTGATAATGAACCAAACAACTTTACAGCATCATGGGAAAAAAAGTATGCCCAGAAATGTGTACGTGAGGAGTGTACGTCAGAAAACCAGTCGTTGAGTGGCAGTTGTTTGGGTTTAAGGGCCATGAAGTAGATCAAGGAGATACCACAGAGAGGCTTGTGTTTTATTTGTTTAACCTAGCTTTGGTTTGAGAAAGACTTTTTACCTAGACACCTGAGACAGAACAAATGCCCTTGACATTTTGATGGATGTTATTGTAAAAAAAAAAATTTTTGAAAGAAATCGTGGTTTTTGATTTATACTTCAAAAGTTTGGGGTCATTAAGATATTTTACCCTTATTATTTAACACTTTGAATTAATCTTACTTAATACTTTTCAGCAAAGAAATACATTACTGTCAAAATACAGTATATTCTTTATATCCTTCAATAAAGGTTTGAAATGACATGAGGGAGAGTAAATGACTTGTTTTTTAACATTTTTTGGGGAACTATCCCTTTAAATATCTCAAAAAATAGCTTTTCGGTTTGATAAAAATTCTAAAAGATTTTTTACTTTTTTACAAAGTACTTCTTAATAAAATTTTTGAATAAAATCTATACAATCTAAGCCTACGGTTACATAAAAAAGAACAATCCAATACTGAGACTCGTGACTCTTTTTTCATGTACAGTACAAAAAGATTTTAAGAAACAAGTCGAGAAACAGAAGCAAAATGATTAATGCCGTACTGAACACCGAACTAAGCTCTACTCTATTTGTAACGGTAGTATTAGACGACCTACATTTCGTTGTAGCTGCATTGTGATGAGTTACGAGCTACGTTACTGATGGAATAACTGACATGGAATGTTGGCATTTAACATGTTTACCTCACACAAGGAATCTTTGTTCAGAGACCACTGAGTTGACATGGTTACACAAGCACGGAAGAAAACAAACGCCTTAGCTGTCAAAGGGGAGGGGACGGGACTGGTAACACGTGAAGCAAGACACTTGATGACACATTCTTAGATCATGTTTCCTGCATGTTACAGGGAAGTCTTATCCAGCTGGAAACACATTCAAAAATTCAAATGAGTTGTTATTGTGAACTTATAAGTGAAGAAATCCAAGTCACTATAGAATACAACTGTATGACAGACACAGTGCTTCACTATGCTGCTCCGATTTAAGTTAGTCATTGGACTGGTGGCGATTGAAAAGCTTCATGTAAATGTCAATTGACTCGAATGAGCTCGATCTGAAAGATTTGAAATTTTGATCGGATTGAAAAGAGTGGTGCAGACCAGAAACAATCCAATAGTCTAAAACCAATAATCAATAGGGAGTGGGGGTGGGTGGGAGATATTAGGGGGTCATGTGTTTATGTTAGGTCTTACATACCAGTCAATTGAAGAGACTGAATATTTGGGAATTAAATGAACAACAAGACAGAAACGACAATGATACTCAAGGTGACTTTTTCATAACTGTGGCTTTTTCCAGTTCTGAATGCAGTGACCAGGGCTGTTTGGGATTCATATGAACAGAAACTATCTATTTGATCAAAACAGTCTCTTTCTCTGTTTTTAATCTTTTCACCAATATTTTAATAGCTAGCTATATTAAAATGGCACAGTTCATTTCATAAATTGAATTAATTAAAATAAATGCAAACCGAGGAACAATATTTATTACTACTATTTCTTAAGAGTCAAACATGTAAAATGAACATTTCAAACAGACATAGGAAATATTTTTGCATCTTCAAAAAATAAATAAATAAATAAAATTAAAAATCAACAAAAGACCTAAACACTCTAAAGCAACAGTACATTTATAAGCAAGAACAGTTTTATTTAATAAATCTAAAGTCTGCTAGTGGTGAAGAGATGTTTGTTCTATCTTATTAAGGTTAAAGAGATGGATTAAATGATGTATTTTATAGCATACAGATGTACTGCATTAAATTATAACAAAGGCAGAATAAAAATTTTTAATAGACATAAAAAAAATAAAAAAATCTCTTAGAAACAAAAATACTTTTGTGCCATGATCAAATAATTTGTGACTGTGAGCGAGCTACAAATTACCTAGTCTAACATAGCCAGACCTTCAGACTGACAGTAGAAGGTCTGGGAACCATTGCCGCTTTGAACGACCAAGAATGAACTGGCAGGTAAAGCAAATCAATCACGTTAATTAATTACTCTCTCACCCCCCGCCCCGATATATCGAATGTGATGATCATGTGCAACTTGTCAGTAATCTTGCCGGTCTTGTGATTACTCGGAAATCTCCATACCTGCTTTGAGTTGGAGCTGTATAATTGACGCCAAGATTAGATATTTCCAGAGACTTTGGGGTTATTGCAGAAAACTAGCTCTGTGACCAACAAAAGTTCATGATATATACCATAACTACTTGGTTCATTAAGATCTTCACAAATTAACAGTTTACATTAATTATAAATAATAAATACAATTACAAGATGGAAACTTCTTAAGTAAGGCTATTAAAGTTGCATGATTACAAAGCTACAAATCTAAGCTCCAGACCAATCTCAATTTCCCATGTTTTAAGTGCAAACATTAAGTCCCCGTAGCCAGGGGTGTCGTAGTTGGAGGAAAAGTGGGACTAAATTATTTTATTTTCCTTAAAATATAATTTTAAGATCACAATAAATGTTAATTAGTTGATTGATGTATTATATGGTGTCCAAGTACATATAGTGTCTGACGAAAAGGCACCCTCTCCCTTGCACAAAATGGTTTAGTCCACTTTCACCGGGCTTTTTGACTAGGGGCATTTGAAGTAGCGTTCATTCTGCTGAAGCGGCAGACGGCAGTGCATAACTGTGCTGTGGAATATGATGTCTAAGAAAGCTAAACCGGTTCTCAGAAAAGAAAAGAGAGGCAAGAAAAGGATTAAAAAATAAATTAGGGAAAGCAACTGCTAACAAACTTATTTTCCAAGAAACAGAGCAAAATGTGAAAGCAGAAAGTCTACAAATGAACTCCTGCTGTGGTTACAAAACACTTCAATACCACCACGATTATCAGTGCTAATAACAAAACGGCATAACCCAAAATTAGAAATTACCTGATGCCTTGTTTGCATAGCCTACACCATATCAGTAGTATACTAATTCGAAATCCAAATTAATATTTGTTATTGGACTATAATAGTCTAACTTTGTAGGCTCAATGCCAGATGAAGTTCATGAGGATAGGCTGTCATATTAGTAGTAAAGCTAACTTGTGAAACGCATGGCAGAAACTGTCACAGAGGGGGATGCAGCAACAGACCCCTCATCATCTGATACTGTGGACTTCAGACAAGGTGAGCCTATCATGTAGTTTAAAATGAAAGCACATCATTTTAGCTGTTTATACTGTAATGTGTTACACTAAGTCATGCTCTGCCTTTTAATTAAGAGACTTTTTAAGAGACTTCTTTTTGACACAGAAATAAATAAAACAGAAATTCAGAGAAGTTGTGTAATAAGGCTTTTTTTGTTATACATATAAGAAGTCTTAGATATAGTATGGTTAGTTGTAGGTAGTTGTGAACCTCGAGCTTATGCGAGCCCATAAGGCTGCTTGTACATAGGGCTCAGAATTTGGTGCTATGCCCCTGCCCATAGCATCTACCAACCAAGGACATGTGAAAACATTAACCCAGTGACTTTCTGTTAGTAAGCCTTTTTCTGAAAGCCTCTGAAAAAAAGGAAACAAAACATCAATCAAAAAAAATGTTCAAACACAAATTACAACAACTGTATAAAATAGTCAAATTACAATCAACTCAAATATTTGGTTCTAACTGAACAGAAAT
>JAUMHP010000040.1:5379910-5390092 GCA_032361065.1 Enteromius trimaculatus | reverse complement strand
TACCAAGAGACCAACCAGAGAGAGGGAGGGAGCACCACCCTGAGAAAGAGAGAGAGAGAGAGAGAGAGAGAGAGAGAAATTAAAGACATCTCTCGCAGGCATGATTAGAAATAACCCCCCTTTCATCACTGATAGTGAGGAGGATTTATGAGCGTTCAGATTGTCTCACTCTGTTGTTGATGGAGTAGAGGCAATCAGAGGCCGTTGTTAGAAGCACGCTGTATACGTAAAGTGCAAGGCAGCAGTGCCTCCCATAGTGCAGACATTGCAGTGACCATTTTATTTTCTGTACTGTATGAAAGCTGCCATTTTCCCTTCTCTCCCATTGAACACCTCTATATGAAAGCCTCCCTTTCTCACTGCGTGTGTTCATCTCTCCCTCCCTGTTCTGTTTGCTCTAATTCAGACTGCTTGTGTGTGTGAAGGCACCTCTGCTCCTTGCATTACACTACTGATAAGAAGGGGACAGCTGGATTCAGCCCTGGTTTGACTCTCACTGCCAGGAGAAACTCAATTTTCAAAATGTTACAACAGTTTGCCCTACAGGCCTTCAGCTTTCACAGTCCCATTCACATGTACACACACACAACACCCAGACATTGCACAGACATACTAGTCAGGGATGTGATGGACACTAATGGTGAAATAGAATGTCAAGTAAAGTGTTTTTCTGGTCAAATAGACAGACTGTCAGACTGAGAAAAAATACCTTGGGTTTATTTTTTTAAACAATGCAGGATAAAATCTCTTACAAACAATCTCTCTAACAGTTTCTGTCCAAACTAAATTTCTCTTGCTAATACAGTTTTCTTTAGATTTCTCTCCTTATTACATGTTCTTGTCATCACAATAACATGTATATGTCTTTAAAAATAGGTTATTAAAAATAGTCTGATTTAAAAGGGAATCAGAAGGTTGAATCCTGACAGGCCAAGAGGAGGAGCTGCTGATAATACTGAAGGACCTTGTAGAGAGGTGCTGTGATAGGTGGATCAGACGTGAATAATCATGCTAATAATAATAATAACAACAAATATGTACAGATTACATGGCAGCACATCAGTGTAGGTAGACATGGTAAAACAATCTGCCGCAGTTCAAACCGAGCATCAGAATGCGGAAGAAGGGTGATTTAAATCAATCAATCACTTTTATTTATATAGCGCTTTTAACAATACAGATTGTAGCAAAGCACTGAACATTATCAAATAGATAATTTGAGAATAGAGTGATGGTAATGTGTAATGACGAGATTAAACAATTTATTTATTAAATGCAGAGATGGTCTCTGTAATCAAAACGTCAACGATCACTAGAAATTAGGTGGCCCTAACTAAACAAGCCAGAGGCGCCAGCGTTAAAGAACCAAAACCCCATTCGTGAAAGAATGGAGAAAAAAAAACCTTTTGCTTAGTTGGGGCCAGTTCTCCTCTGTCCCGACACCCAGCACCTAATTTCCAGTTAAAACACATGTCAGATGGTGCAAAGGACATTGTGTGCGTTTGTGTGCATTTGGTTCCGGTGATCTGTCCACGGAGCTCATCTATCTCATCATCTGGTCTCCGATGAAGATCATCTCTTTGTGCTGATACACCATCTGATCCGAACTGAGGAACAGAATAAGAGAGAGACAGATTAATATTAGCGTAGATGCCATTCATATTACAATGTTACAGGTACATTGTGTGTTAAAGGGAGTGTTCCCGGTTCTGGCTGATCTAATTACTGCAGCCTAAAAATCCTTTAACGGATTTGATGAATAAATGTGTATTAGTGTGTTACTGTAAGTGTAAGCCAGAGTAAAGAGATGTGTATTTAATCTAGATTTAAACTGACAGAGTGTGCCTGCCTCCCGAACAGTATTAGGTAAATTGTTTCAGAGTTTGGGTGCTAAATAGGAAAAAGATCTGCCACCCGCAGTAGATTTTGAACTGAAAGGCAACAGTAACTCAAAACACCATTTGTTACAACCTCAATCTTTGAAAGCACAATGAACCTTTAAGCAGATGGCAGATAATAGCAGTAGACCACAGCAGGGGCCACCCCTGCCAGCTAAAAACAGGTAACCAAGGTTTAAATTTTTGTCTTGATTTATGCTTCAATATTTGGATGGTAGAGTCAAAATTTGGGGTGAACAACATGAAAGCATAGATTCATCTTGCTGTATCAGTGATTTGTGATTGATATCTTGGTCAATTCCAGGCACCTTTGCGCCCTTTAAGCAACATTTAAATGACACAGCCTACCTAAATATTGTTGTTGACCATGTCAGTCCCATAGTCTACCTATCTTGTGGCTACTTCCAGCAGAATAACACTGTGTCACAAAGCTTAAATCATTTCATATGTTATGCTTAAACAATGAATTCACTATTCTTGAATGTCCTGCACAGTCCAATAGAGCACCTTTGGGATGTGGTGGAATGGGAGATTTGCATCAAGGATGTGCAGCAGTTAGATCTGTAGCACCTGTATTATGATATCATATCAATATGGAATTAAAAAAAAATCTCTCAGGAATGTTTCCCGCATTTTGTTGAATCTATGCCATGAAGAAAAAAAAAAGTAGTTCTGTAGGTCAAATCACCTTTATTTATATAGTACTTTTAACAATACAGATTGTGTCAACGTATCAAATTGGAAAATAGAATGTCAGTGTAATGAAAAGATTAAACACTCATTTCATTATTGAATGCAGATACGTCGCTGTCTAGATCAGCTAATCCTGAATCGGATCTTTGTAATCAAATTGACGATAATAGCTAGAAATTAAGTGTGCCCAACTAAGCAAGCCAGAGGCGACAGCGGCAAGGAACCAAAACTGTCTGTAAAAAAATGGAAACAAAAAAAAAAACCTTGGGAGAAACCAGGCTCAGTTGGGGGGCCAGTTCTCTGGCCTGATGAAACTTAATTTCCAGTTCCAAACGCCAGCAAGGTGTACATAAGCCAGGGGCTCAGTATCAAAAGTCAAGAGTATTACAGTGCATCTTATCCTCATTGACTGCACCAAATTTGCAGCTTCTTGCTGTGAGACATTTTTGAACATGTTTTAGGGGGGATACATGATTATGCATGACTTGTGTTGTAATTAACATAACATACTGTTAATTGTAAGTTAATTAAAAAAAAAAAAAAAATTCAGTTAACCTAAAGGTAACAGATTTGTGCCCATACTGTACCTACACCTTTTCACATTTGACATTATAACAAAGTTAAATTCTTTTCTATTTTTTGTTCAGTAACAACTGGAAGTTGTTTTCAATCATAGCACTTGCCTTGCTTTGGTTTTGTAAGAAACTTCAGCTTCATTAGTTGACTCCATCATTCTTTTTACAATTCCCGAGACATGCGCTATATTTTTTTGACCACTCACTCCTGCCTGCAGCAAATATAAAACCACCCACTCCTGTGAGACCCAATCCCAATGCAGCCCTCTACCTCATCGTCCAACTTCAACCGCTTTTTAATGTAAGAAGCAACATGTTTTGCCCCTTAGTAAGTAAACTCTTTTGAAAACTTCCTAAACCACGGCTGAATTCCTACATTTAATAAAGAAAAGCCTCCAGTTTAGTCACATCAACGAAAAGAGTGTCCAGAGAGAATGTCCCCTTGACTGGCTTCCTGGGTTGGTCTTGGTCCTCAGAGCACAGCATTGCAGGCCATCACTCCAGGCTGGTTGTGCCGATAAGCTTTATGCCCTGATGGGAAACACAGTCCTCCAGGCTTTATCAATTTCAGACAGAGGACTTTATGCTCCATAACTTTTCAACCCTGCAGATAAGCGACAGCTTTCCTGCAACATCATGAAAGAACATTGAAGAACTCAAAGGCACTCCGAGGTCAGGCAACTAGAGATAAATGATGTTAGAGAGATATGAACCATAAGTGTAAAAACCATCAGCTGCGAATTAAAATGAACAACAGATCATGAAGTACATGAAATTCAATAGAGATTTTATGGTGATGGAGATTTTATGGTCAACAGAGATTTCTGTAAAGTAACTGGACCTCCATGTTGTGTGTAAAAAAATGTAGCCTATATTGTTATTTTTTAAATCATTATTGTATCAATTATTCAAATTGAAATTTAATACATGCAATAAAACCGTTTTATTCCAGTGTAAATATCGGCACACACTTATGCAGAACACAGATGCACCTTGCTACAAAAAATGTGTTTGTTGTGTCTTGAAACGTGCTTTTTCATTATGCATGAAATAAAAACTAATTTGGGAACTAGTTTAGTTGTCTCCTTTTGCTGTTTGTTTTATTGTCATCATAATCTTCTGAAGTAGAAAAAACCTTTCTGAATCTAAAACCTAAATACATTCATTTAAGCCATAAATTAAATAAACCACGGTTGCATGACTTTAGCACCTCCACCACTAATTAATCTTTATTGAAAATCTAAAACTAAAAAAGTTTCACTCAGAATAATTGGCAGCAATGGAGCCAACAATTCAACTGTTAAATTCAGTCTATTTTTCAAAAAAGAACTGCAGTCATAAAAACAAAACAAGAACAAACAAAATAACTTGTTTTGCCCTTTGTGTCTATACTTTAATACATTTTCTAAAGCATTTGGGAAAAACCTAACACATGTACATAACACTGTCCAGATTCTTGGAGTGTGTTTTAATGCTAACAAGAAGAAGAAGAAGAAAAAGAAGCGAGAGAAAAAAAAAAAACATTATCTCTCCTTTCATTCATTTAGCTGTAATTACTCTAATTAAGCAGTATAGCAATCAAGCAACACACACTGATGAACCTGACATCCGTGTCTTCGGGAAGGAAAAAAATATGAATGTTCTGGATTAACAAGAAGGTATGGAGTAGTTAATATATATATATATATATATATATATATATATGTGTGTGTGTGTGTGTGTGTGTGTGTGTGTGTTACACTTTATTTTGATAGTCCACTTTCACATTTCACATTCTACTAACAATAAGTAACTTTGTAACTAACTCTCAGACTGTTGGGTAGGTTTAGTTAGTAGAATAAGTTGACATATTTTTTGTGAGGTTTGTCAAAATAATGTGTGAGAGGATTTTAAGCAGGACATTAAGTCTACTACTACTCTAATGACTGCTATAGTTGCAAAGTTACTTTGGTAGTAGTTAGTAGAATGGTTAAGTTGACTATCGAAGTAAAGTATTACCTATATATGTATATATATACATATAGTGCTTAAATGGTTTCCCCTGTCATTAATTACTCACCCTCATGTCACTCCAAACCCATAAGACCTTCGTTCATCTTTGTAACACAAATGAGCTCTGAAATGTTCCTAGGTCCAGAAACATAACAAGATCTTCAGTAGTCCATGTGACATCAATGAGTCAACTGTAATTTTATAATGTGTCTAGAACATACACTGGGAGTTAACTAATACTTGAACTGGGTTCAAGTGCTTTTGCTTTAGTTGTAAAAGAGGTGAGAAAGAGTGGAATTTATGTCTGAATTACTTCAAAAAACATCATACTAAATAAATGATGAAAAATGATTGTAAATGTTTTCCTGACCACATTACATCATGAAAAGAAGCAGACATGCTGCTTATGCTGCATTCCAGAAAGGGTAGGCGAAGCGAATGTGTGAGCTGTATTTCTCTAAATCCATCCTCAAAAGCATTCCAGTCTATCATACATCACAGTCAAATGTAAACAAAACACCAAGGAATCAATGCTTTAGTTTGCTTTATAAGGTAATGTAACATTACAAAAGGTGATGCCTTTTCAAGCTAAATGTACATTTACACCATTTTTGTTTCAGTGTTGACCTTTAAAATAACTTCCACAGCCTTCCACAAATTTGCAGTCACAGAAGTCACAATGTTTATGACATTAAACAAAATGAAGATGCTCTAAAATCCATAAAGCCACAAGCTAAAATGGCTAAAATTCCTTTATTGTTAAATTATGTTTATATCTTAAACATCCTTGAGAAGAGAAAGAAAAACTGGAGTGAAATTGAGATATTACTTACGGACAAACAGCTGTATTAGATATGTGTTTGTGTTTTTGTGCAGCTGTCTACAACTTTATCCAATCTTAAAAAAAATAAAACAATAGAATTTCATTAATCAATCAATGATTTTTTTTTTTTTATGCAGCTACAGGGAAGGAAGGGAAGACAAACAAGAAGTAGGTGAATATTTTATATTGCTGTCAGGTCCACTACATATCATCAAAATGACTGACACTTAGCAAACAGTTTGGATTAGCTGTATGATTCTGTTCTGGTTAAAAACTCCCTGCCCATCCCTGCAGTTGTCATGAATAAACAGGAAGAGCAGCAATATCCCTCTTATCATAAATAGAACAGAACCAACATAATTCAAGAACATAATTCAAGAGTAAAGGAGTTTGATTTGGGAAACAAGATATATTGGAAAGCTAATATCAGAATGTTGTGAATAGCGAAGGGTAATTTGCTCCTGCGCAAGCAATACAGCTGCTAAAGAATTAAAGGAATGCTTCCCAAAATGTAAATTCTATCATTTATTACTCGCGCTCAAATAAAGAAAGCGCTAGTTTGAATGGGCCACCTCAGTCTTCCCTTTGTTTTGCATTCAGCTATAGCTATGACATAATGTGTGGTGTCATTAAATTCGATTGGCCTAGTTGTGAGTCACTCCAAAAAAAACAGGGGTATCAGAAAAGAGGCGCATGAATATTAATTAGACAGACCAAAATCGACCTGGGGTGTGTTTCCCAAAAACATGGTCGCAAGTTTCGTCATTACCAGCACAGTTCAAAGATTCAGTGTTTCCCGAAAGCATAGTTTAAAGGTGCTCTGTGAGATGTTGCAGGATTTTAGCTCGATTTCATTTTTATCTCAAACCGTACGCATCACCCCTTGATTATCTTGCTGTCTGCCCTCTGAATATAATGGGGGAAAAACCTGGTCTCGAAAGACAACACAGAGGCTGCAGTACCAAAACACAGAATAGGGGCACAGGATGTGCACCATAGCAATAACAAACTACGGCCAACCAATCGGCAAGAAGAGGTGGGGTTTAATGCGTGTGCACATAATAGACAGAGTTGGTTGAACAGCATGTGGGTTAGCTGAATACTGTATTTTGTTTAGGAAAACGGCAGTTACAGAAACACTGAGGGGAGGAGGGAGCTTGCTCTGTTGTGTTTTGTATTAGATACAAGCACCTTTAAACAAACATTTTGCAATCAACGTCACAAACGTACGTGGTTGGAACTACAGCTTTGGACCTGTTGTTAGAAGCATAGTTTCTTGTTAGTAAGATATATGGGCTTTAATAAATATGCTCTTGGGCACAAAAAGCAAACTAACATGCGTTACTATCTTTAACTTACATTCTATCTAAATATAAAATGCGTTCTAATTACGTAGTTTTGCACGTCCGTTCGAAACGCTGTTTTTGAAAAGTGCGCATGTGCATAAATGGCTAAGGGAACCTCGGAGTATGACGTAAGATCAAATAAAGCAAAATGACACTGAGCAAAAACAATAAATTAGTCAATACGTGTCATGTTCAATACAGCAGCATCTTGGAGACCTCTAATCAGTTAAATAGCAGAAGTTAATCCTCCACCACATGCGTGTGACGTCATTAACAATGGCCCTATGTTGCTGAACTCATGTGGTTCAAATGACGGAGATGCGAACGTGTTCGGGGAAACAGTCGTGTGTAGCTAGTTTGTTTCTAAAACAATGCATCGTACTATGGTGGTTAATCCGTGAGTTACATCGTTGTTCAGGAAACGCACCCCTGTTTTGGAGTTTCTGAGAGAGGAGCTGTAAAAATATATTGAGATGGTTTATACCGCAAATATACATTCTTTAAGACTTTAACACCTACAATAAATCTCCAAAAATGTGCAAAAATATTATAACAACTATTCTCTTCCACATCAGTCTTCACTATGTAAAACGTACCATGTTGTATGCGTATGGTTCTGCTGATGCAAGAGCTGAGGTAAGTACTTAATGTTATTTCGGGGGAACTATTACTTTAAATAGGAATGCTGTGAAAGGAGTTGTGGATCAGCTAAGAGTCAAGCTTGACTCACGTGACCTTCCAGAACTAATGCCACGCTTGATTTATGTCGTTAAGTAACAACTTCAATCAGGATTGCACGGAATAAGGATAATACTATAGCAATAAAAAAAAAATAAAAAAATCACCATCATATAAACATCACCAAAGGGATTCTGTGAATGTATGTAGATAATAAGCAACAGTGAAAAAAAGTGTTGCATGTGTCTTACATCATGCCTTACATTCTTCAGATATGGAAATGTTTTATCTTGTGTTCCAAAATGTACATATATTAGTGAAAAAACACTAATGCATGCACTCATATTCAAATCTTCTTATCAAATGTCTATGTGTATGTATAATAAATACTAAGCTTCATCAGCTGACCATGCATAATTGCTTAAATGTATGTGTTAGGTCACTATTTAATACTCATAACAGGAATAAAACGTGTGTGTGTGATCCTTGTGTACACAGATGCTGAAACATTTGAGTACTGAACCAAAATGGCTTGTGTTTATGAGTATTAAATTGTGACAAATAATATGTACTAAAACCATAAGATGCAATTATTGATTACTGTGCAGTTCGATAACCAGCTAACCAGTTTTATTTCCAGGAAAAGGAAGAGAGGCCATATACCCGTTTGGATTTATTGTACATCTATAATCATGTAAATCAATATTATGAAAGTGAATACTGAGAAAAAAAGTACATTTACCTTGATTGTTTGGTAAAAGCTTATATTATCCGAACTAAAAAGCTTTCTCAAGAGCCACATTTTTGTAGGAAAACAACCCTGGTTCCATTCAAAGTAATGAGCCCTCCATTTAGGAGAGAGAATCATCATTGGTGAGATCTCTCCAGCTATAAGTTTTCCCTATCTGCCGCGTTACATTTTCTAAAAGCACAAATAGACACCATCGATTGCTCTTCAGCGAGGCTGCTTTGGCGTAATGATGTGATTATTTTGCTTGCGCCATCCCTCGTTTTTTTTCCCCTACTGGTAAACTTATCCAGGGCAGAAAAAACATCTGATGTCAGTGAGCAGATAGACATATCAACGGTTTCTGAGAACACCACTAATCCATGAGTGCTCAAACCGTGGAATCTGTGAAAGACTGAAGGGGAGCTGAGGAAGAGATACGAAGAGCTGGTGAAATACTGCATTGCGATCTTCCCAAGCCTTGCTCCTACTGTCACAATAAAGACAATAACAACTTGATAAATGCTTCACTGACCAAGCTAATGCTTCTGTTCAGCTTTAAAAAAAAAAAAAAAAAGATGTAAGAAACCTGCTCTCACACACTGATATTGATGGAGCCTCTGAGCTTTTTACTAAGAGGATGTATTGAGATACATTAAGCTGTTTTTTCTCTTCTTCATCCGTCAGTTAACTGACATTTTAAGAAAGCATGTCTAGTTCCGGCATTTTTGTTTGTTGTTGAACCTTTTATGTACCTTGAATTGTCAATGAGCCAACAAGTCTACTATAATAGATTATAATTTATGTCAGAGAAACCCCTCCATTTCCATTGGTCTGCTGCTGAAAAAAGCAGCTGTTCTGTTTGGGGTTTGGACAAAGCATAAATCCTGATATAAATACATTAAGGTAACTTGCTATTATCACTGAAACCCAGATTCTTAATAATGGCAATACATAAATGTCACAGTCATTTTCAGTTGGCAGCTGGGTAATGATCATTGGGATAAAATGACACAGGTTTCTTTTTGGAGCATTACTAGGTCAGACTCAGTACACCTTTATAGATTCACTGACTGACAATTAGAGTTTAGAGATTTTGAAATAGCTCTGGCATTACCATTTTATAAAAAGAAAAAAATATATATATATATATTTAAGTTGGTTTGCAGGTCCTTAAATGTAAATGTCTGGCCAAGCAGGGTGTCTAGCTGGTTTAGCTGGGTGGGTGCTCTTTTCGAAACAAAAACAGTATCACTTGATTGCACAGTGTTGTTGTTGCACATACTTACTATAGTAATAAAAAAGTAGGCATATTTACATTCACTAACCCTTCTCCTAATCACAAACATTTAATTAATTAACCATTTAATAATTATTTTAATTGGTTTTCATTTATAAAGCTAAAATGTTGCAATGAATTTTGATCAGTTTAAAATGGCGTGGTTGATAA
>JAUMHP010000040.1:5323328-5361837 GCA_032361065.1 Enteromius trimaculatus | reverse complement strand
ATATATTCTGGCTCCTCTTTTTAATTTCATAGTCTGTTATTCTTTAACTATTTGTCACATGTAATGATAATGATGTCCTGTGTCTTTGACCATTATCTTGGTTATTTGCCCAATATTGACAATCTCCTTCTTGAGTTGGGATTCTGAATACGTGTTCTTTAGTGTTAACATTACAAACTGTCCTGTGACAATGTGTGTTGGATCTGCTGGCATCAGGCAGGCAACAATGTATCATGGTCTCATTTATGACTTACTGTTGTCTTGAGGCCTCTTTGTGGAATTCGGCTCCTCATGTTTCAAGGTTCCCATCAAATCTTAAGTGATTCACTCTGAAGCGCTACACTGTACTTTTAAGCCCTAAACACACTGTATGATTTTCGGCTGCCCCAGATGAAAGATTGGCATTGTGAAACAACCGTGGTGATTTCTGTGATTGTAATTATAATTGGTGGTCCTGTGACCAAAGCTAGTTTACACACGTCATAGCCAAGTTTATAGATCCATGTCGCACATTGTGATATGCACGATTGCTAAAATCATGCAGTGTGGTCTTTAAAGAAAAAAAAAAAAAAAAGATCACAGTAATTATCTTGTGTCTTTAAAGTCAGTTACAGTTTGTTTCTCCAGCAATGGTCTTGCAGATGATCACTCAAATATAAGTACATTATGATTTTTTTTTTTTTTTTTTTTTTTTTAAATAAACTGATAATGAGAATTAAGATCCATTGAAACTGTAGATCAATTATGTTTTTATATATTTTTTTATTTTTTATCTGTTCTCATTTCAGAAACATACCAGTAGAAACAAATCTTCCCCTTCATTCTCACTGCATCTGATCAGTCTCATGGCCTTGAACATAAGAAAGATTAAAACACTGGTCTCAAACTAAGTTTCTGAAGGGCCACAGGTCTGCACAGCTTAGCTCCAACCCTAATCAAACACACCTGATCCAGCTAACAAAAGGTCTTCATGATTACAAGAACCTTCCAAGAGGCTGTGATTTGGAGCGAAACCACTGGTTTAAAATAACGTCTGTAAAAAAAGAAAATACTACAGCATCTCAAGATTAACTTGGAATTAAAGGGATCCCATAGTATTAAGACATTTATAGCCTGATATAAGGAAAATTATGTCTCTTACTGAAATATGTAGTAGAAAATCTATGTTGTTTAAAAAAAATGACACTGTTTTTGGACTATGGGTGGCACCATTATTCATTGTTCACAGTACAGCCTGAAGACGTCAAATGGTTGCATTTGGTGTGATACTTGCACTTTTTACTGTAACACAACTAGGAATACACAGTTCAAAAAATAAAATACTGATAAGATACCATTTGTGTCGTTTTTGGTTGTAATTTTCAGTCGAAGGGCAACAAGAAAAGGGATGTAGGACTTTCCTAGCCGCTTTCCTAGCGATAAGCGGTAGACCAAATAAAGGGAAGATGCCTTTAGGTATTAAAGTATCTGTATCTTAGGTAGTAAAGATCTGCTTCTTTGTTCACTTCACTTTAACCCTAAAGCCTTTGACTCTTTTAGTAACTGATTTCAGTATTTTATTTTCCAAGTTGTGCACTGTGGTAAAAATAGCAACAGGTAGCTCACTGAGTATAAAACGATGTGAATGTTTCAAATAACATAAACCATTACTGTTTTTTTTCTACCACATATTTCAGTAAGAGGCATAATTTACGTTATATTAAGCCATACAAGTCTTAAAGTCTTAGTTTAATTTCATGTTACAGATCACAATCAAGATTATTTATGAAGGTATTTAAAAGACAAAACACACTCATTTACACATATTTGTGAATCAGAATATCAGATTGTTCATGGTAAAAAAGTTTGTGAATATTTTAAATAAAAAAAGGAAAAACTAAATTAAAGCGATCCATCTGTCATGCTTTATTGTGGTCGTGGTGTGTCATGTGACAAGCATGATGTGACGCCATGGAAACATTAAGGGGGAACGTTCTAAAAATAATGGTTGACTAAAAAAAATCTCTCTAGGGGGACAATTAGAATACTTTAAACTCACTGCTGAAAGGGTAAATACCCTGGGTTCCATTTGACAATGAATCTGTAGACAACTCTTGTAACATACTGTACTGTATGCAACGTCTACCACATATGCAAAATCTTTCTTGCATATGTGGTAGCCGAGACCCACAGAGCACCTTAAACTCCAAACCTGTTCCTGGAAAACAAGAAAAAGAAAATGAAGAAAGCAGGAGAGAACAGGGTGGTAACGCAGGATCCAGGGGCAGGATTAGCCAGATGGGGACCCAATGCACGGCCATGACTAAGGTACATGGTGCATTCAATGGAGGGAGGAGCTATGGTGGAGATGCCTTTAATGATACCATGGGGATGAGCAGGGAAAACAGAGTCACTGCTGGTGGAGGCCCAGATAGAGAAGACAGAGAGTCAGGATGACACCAGAGGCCTTGAGGGCTCAGATACAGCTGCAGGCTCTTGGGACTAGGTGGAAATGGATGCCTGCTAGACCATTGCAAAGCCAGTGTAACTAAGGATCAAAGTGGAGCAAGAGAAAAAAAGCCTGAAGGAACCAGAGGGAAGGAAGGATGAGATGTAGCCAGAGGAGAGAAAAAACATGGAGTAATCAGGTTGATGATTCACCAAAGTAAAGTTGAAGGAATAAAGGAGCCCAGTGGACAGACCTCAGTGGAGCTGAGGGAACAAGGTGTCAAGGATGGGCTGAAGGGTTGGAGGGTCAAGGTAGGGGCTTGAAGGCATGAGGTGGATCATCCTGCTGGGTCAGAGCGGGAGACTCGATAAGAGCAGAGTGAAGTAAGCCAAGAAGAAGCTGACTGAAACCTGTGGTGATAGGAACAACAGACCGGCTGACTTTGGAAAAGGAAGTTGGAGAGAAGCAGAAGCAAAAGATCCAGGACTGGGTAGAACCAGTAGAAACAGGGGAAATACAGTATAGGGCTGGGCAAAACCAACAGAGACAAAGGCGTTTAAAGTCTGGACAAAACCAACGAGGATGGGGAAAAACTGGAGAACATCCTCTTCCAAATTCTCAGAAGCCATTGAAAGCTCACCCTTAGCCATGGGACTGTGAGCTCCATTCCATGCCCTCAAACACCACACAACACCCACAGTGAGGCTAATGATGTTGGCACATGCATCTGGTCAGACATTCCAACAGGGTCCAGGTTGATAAACAGCTCAGTGTTTATTTCCTTTGGCGCTGACATTGCAGCAGGCTTAGGCTCCCCGTCTGCGGTGGGCTCTGTGCAGGGGAGGGAGTGATTGTTCGAAATTTCTTCTGAAAACCAATATTGGGCAGGTATGCCTAAAGAGAGTGCTGAATAAAGTCATTATTTTTGTTTTCTTTCTATACAAAAAGTATTCTCATTATTTCACACCGTTACGTTGAAACACTGATGGCAGATGGAGTATTCTGACAATGTCTTTCATACTTTTCTGGACTTTGACAGTGTTATACAGTACTTGGCAGTCAATGTGACTCAAAAGCCTTCTGGTATCTTCATTTGTGTTCAGAGAACAAACAATGCTTTTATGTGTTGAAACAACATAAGTAATCAATGACAAATTTTTGGGCTGGAGTAACCCTTTAACCTTTGATTAGTAATATGGTTTACCTAAGGACTTAATTTAGTTTAATCAAACATTGTCCTAAATCTGAACAAACCATACATCAGTGGAAAGCTTCTTTTTTCAGCTTTCAGATGATATATAAATCTTAAAATCCTCATGGTTTCACAGATCGACCAGGCTGTGAAAACAGATCGACTAGGCTGTGTATAGGTTTGCCAAAATAGAGTTACCATACATAGAACTTATTATATAAAAATTTAATAGTCTGTGTTTAACAAAACAAGATTTTCAAACTTCATAACCTTCAACACAGAAAATAAAAATTGACTAGCTATACAGCTTGCACGTACAGAGTGGGTTTTTCTTTTAATTTCTGACTGAATTGTGAAGGGAGCTTACCTGAGGTAAAAACCCAGTGTTGAAGGAAAACAATTTGGATTTGTTTATACCAGTCAGCAATGTATATGCTCCACTGTCTTTCTTCATCTGAGTGCTTCACAATTATATGCATCACCTTTAATACATCAAAGCTCATAAAATCCACCTGTCTCAACATTTTTTTCGCCCTCAATTTTACTTAACAAACATTGTTTAGTAGACCCAAGCTTGCAAGTGATCTGAATGGAGGGGGAGGGGGGGAGGGATAACACTTCAGAAAGATTGTTATGAACAACAATACAACAACAACAACCATCTCATTTCTAAGCTCAAAAAAGAGACATGTGTTTGTACTATTTGTGCTGCTGTTTTTATGAATCATGAGTCAAAGCATTTGCACAAGATATACTTACAAATACAATCATAAAAACTTGCAAGGTTAGTAAATGTTACCCAATAAGAGTATATATCAAAAAAACGATTTATGCAGCTAGTTTTTCTTGATGATGGTAGCCTTATAGAGACCCAGAGTGAAATTGTGCCTAATATCTCTCTCTTTGCTCCAGTGAACTCCGATTCTTGATTTTAACTCCACTCCATAAAGTTTGATGTTCGTAAACGGTGAACCCATCAGTCCTTATCAGAGCCCGTCCGGCATAACAGAGATTAATTGCTTGGCTCCACTTCATCACCCTGATGTTGGGCCAATGCTCACAAGCCACCGAAAACAAATTAAGTGTGCTCACTAGTGCCAAATATGGTGCAATCAGGAGGAGGCATTAATCTATTTCTATTTCCTTCTCTTTCTTCTCCCTTCATTTACTTCTCCCTTTTTTTTTCAGTTGATCTGTAGATGCTGTTTTCTGCTGAGTGAAAGAGAAATAAAGAAAAGAGAGAAGAGTAGAGCAGAATACAGTATCTGCTAGTATTTTTTTGGCTCAATGACATGTCATAAGCTTAATATTATTAATTTTATTATTATTGCCATCTCTGGTAACCAAACTGGTTCACCTCTTCTTATAATTTGATGATTTGCTTGTCATTTGGTGCAACCAACCATGTCATGTCGTACAACTACCCCAAACCATAATATTTATGAATGAATAATTCACAATTTGTAATGTTTTTCCTTGACAAATTTACTGAATTACACACGTTTTTAGAGCTATTTAATTTACAGTTTTCTTGAAAGTGGTAGCCTACATAAGCCATATTAGACCAGCACATAAATCTCAAGGAACTTTTTTTTTCTTGTTCATGATTGATTTACATTGACTCTTTTACCACTGTCTAAACTGTTTACTGAGCTGTAATTGACAGTTGGTGGACATACTGTATAGTGTCAATAAACCTGTTTATGTCACTTTCAATAAGACCTTCTGTGGGTCTGTTCATTCTGGTAAACTATATCTGAAACTCACGGAAATCCTGCTCCCTTTCCACTTTCTTTTGTACTGTTTCCCCCCACTAATCCCTCTGTCAGTCTGAGCCTCACGTTCTCCACACTGCATTGGACTCTTTCCAATAGCCGTTTTAAGTCTGGCCTAGCTCTATTTTAGGCTGTAAAACTCTCCCGTGCTGACTTTGACAGTGGAAAATTAACTTCTTCCCAGTGGTATCGGAGAAGATCCACCTAGCATTGTCTTGTCTTTAGGGATTGCCTACCATGCTAATGTTCCACACTAGGGACCCTATACTGTCCTCACAGGACAAAGTTGAATGCTCACTGGTCAATTGGAGTTAAGCACTTAACTGACAGCAAACTGAACAGCCTACATGGAGAAGGAGAGAATGAGAGAGAGATGTTATTTTGGCTGCTTGGCTTGGACAAGACCCACTTTAAACAGGTTAATAGCTTTAGGAGGGCAACTGGCCTTAGCCATATAAGACTTGACTTGAAGTGTATTGAGGAGCTAAATGTCCCTGTTTTCAGAGGACAAGGCTGCTACACAGGTCACTGCACAGGTTTACTTAGCCTACACATCGACCTCAGCAGAAAGACTTAAAAAGACCTTGGGCTGTTTTACTCTCTCCTCTCTGCTATTCGGTTGTTGTGTATAGTAAGGCATAGAGACATAAGTGTTCAGAATCATCTTAGCTGTTAATTACTTATTGGCAAAACAGTCTACTTGCATTTCACTTTAGAGCAGACTTCGATGTTACAAAATGTGGCTTGCCATGTTTACTTCCCAAATTTCTGCACAAGTTTAAATGATTTCTATTGGAGTTCAGCAAACAAGAAGCAATTTTATTTTATCTTTTTATTTTTGCAAATCCACAGCAGAACTTTTGTTTTTCTCCAAGCAATGCGCATTTTGAAATAAATAGACTGAGTCAATGATTTAGTGACTAAATCATAAAGGTTGTGTCTGAAACCTTAGGCGGGTGACTTGATGTTTTGCTGCCTTATTGGGCAATGACTCTACAGGCAGCATTTGTGCAAGAAGGTACCCCCTGAAACTAATTCCAGACAGGGTTCTGGGAGAGCAAAATGGTTTAATGATCTGCTGCAAAATAGAGAGAGCTTTGGGGGATAACTAAGCAGATATTTAATTATTATAATTACTCACTTTAAATGACATCAAAATTGGAAAAAGTTGGCCAAAAAACAGAATTTATACACAAACTGACCATCATCTGCAACTTTAAAATCCATTTTTGTTTTTTAGCTCAACCCTCATGGAAATGAACACACAGAATTGTGGTAGGTATACACAAGGTCTTAGGTAACTTTGTGGTTGGTGTTGATAAAACAACAAATGTACATACCGTATTGATGCTGCTGGAGATATACTTCCAAAACATCTACTTTCAGGAAAAAAAAAAAAACTATGGTGGGTCACAATCGCACTGGGCCCCTGTTGCACCATTATGTGTTTATATAAACACACAGTATGTCTGCATGAATAATATGTATGAATAACTGAATAACATGTATAACTAGGTGTGTGTGCTGAATGTTGCAACCCAAAATCCCTGAGCTATAATAAGTAGAATGTGAAAGTTGTGCAAGTAGTCCATTGAACTTTGTCGAATGGAGATTCTCTTCTCATTCTCCCTTCAGATGTTTGTACAAAAATAAAGAACCTTGCAAACATGATGAAGTTCTATTCCTGTGGTGGGTTTAGAAGCAATTTTTGGAAGATATCTAGTGTATGTGTGTGAAGGAATATCTGTTTGTGCATTTTGGGTGCATTTTAGAGTAGTGGGGGTGCAGTGCTTAAACTCCAGTCAGTGGATGGCATTCAAAATATCACAAACACATCTCAAAATTTGCTAAGATCTTTTCTAAAATATTAACTCCTGTTATTTGTTTTGTTTTGTGTTACATAGAGAATTGTGTTCTGTTTTGCAAAACGTATTTCATGAAATTGAATAAACAGTGCAGATTCAGTGTATGCTTCTGAGGTTGTCAGTGTCAGGTTGTGGAAATTGTGTGACAAGTAGATTTTGTGTGAAAGCACAAAAAACTGTAATAAAAAATCTGTAATGTCTGCATCTGAATCAACATTTCTCAAATAGATTAAATGTAAAATATACTGAGATAAATCAAAACCTCAAATTAAGAACAAGGAACTGAAGCTGGTGAACTCTCTATGGATTTATTGCCGATTTGCAGCATGTCTGCATTTGTGTTAAAATGAAATCCAGCATTGCAGAGGGTTAGTCTCATCAACCTTGACTGTAGACAGAATGCTGCTTTTCCGACTCTGTCTGATCGAGAGACAGTTTGGTGTTGATGTGATGCCATTAGACTTTCCAACTCTTCATGTTATCCACTCTCTCTGCTTTAACTATGTATTTTTAAAGAGAGGAACAGAAAGAGAAATCATATCAAGCATCCTCTGTGGATTTGTCATCTTATTTTCTACTCAGGTGATCAAGAATACTCACTTTGGTGTCCTCAATGAACTGGGGATCATTGTACAGTTGCTTAAGAACCTGGTCATTGAGGAAAATGAACTCATGAAAATAAATTCTGGCGCCACATGTCTTGTCGTTTTCTTTCAGCTTGAATGACTTTTAAATCTATCCACTGCTGTGTGGCCCTTTCAACCATTTGTTGTTGAGGTCCTCATGTAGTCGGGGTCTCAGTTACAAGCTGAGTCATTCACACTTCATTCAAGTATTGAAGAAGGCACTCACCCCTTACAGACACCAGCTGCACTGTCCAATTGGGGCAATTTTACACACCTCTCTATTTAGATAAATAGTAAACAGATATATGTCCTCTAACCTTGCCCAGTCATTCAGCTGCAGTGTTTTGATGTCTGTGGTCTTATCAGTAGTGACAGACTAGACAATACTCTTGTATTGCAGATGATTTAAGCACTGCATTTAAGCTTTGGGCTTTTATCTCTTTTGTTTTCTGGCTTAGGGAAAAGAAAATTTCTACTCCACACTGTCTTTTATAAAATGTATCATTAAACATAATTTGCTCACCCACAAGCTGGTCAATGTTGCATGGTATGGATGACTGCAAAGCTTTTTTGCCTTGGCCTTGTTTGAGTGTTTGACATATTACATGTTTTGATATTATTATTAAGCAGTTAATTTGTTGATTAGATGCTGCATTAGTAGAAAAAAAACTGCAGTATATATGCTCAACCCCCACATGATTGTAAAGTGCTTCGGGTGTATAGCAATATACAGTAAAGCGCTATATAAATGTGTCATTCATTCATTCATGAGACCGGACTGGCCAAACTGAGTGAGTGGTAGCTACATGTAAACAAGCCAGCGTGGCGGACCGAATGTGCTTATGATCATTTCTATCTCCAAAGGTACTTTCTTTGCTTATTTGAGGGAAAACAGCGAATAAGTCAAGATAAGCTATAAGACCTTTTATTTAAGAGTACCTCTTGCATGAACGCTGCATACTTAGGGGCTGCATTTGTTATTTTGCATGCTATGGGACATCAGAACTCGGAACTAGGAGTACATCAATCTATGTAGTTGTTACGTTCATTGTCTGTTTAGTTCTGTTTTTGGTTTCGTTTCCTTGTCTTCCTGTTTTGGTTTCAGTTTAGTTTCAATTCATGTCTTCCTGTTTGCCCTTATTTGGTCCTTCCTGTGTCATTTGTGATTATTAGTTGATTTCCTTTCACCTGTGTTTCCACAGCTGTGTCGTGTCTTGTAATCAGTGTGCTTTGTATATAACCCATGTCTTTTGAGTTCAGTCTTGTCTGTCGACGCTTATGTTTGGTGTCATTTATATTCTGTAAAGATATTTGGATTTATAATTAAAAGAAATATATGTTTATTGAACTCCACGTCTCCGGCGCTCTCCTTCACCTGCACCAAACGTGACAGATTTACGGACCCTAAAGAAAAGACAACAACATGACGTGGGCTGAGGAGAGGCTGTTTGAACTTCATCAGGGAGAGAGGCCTTTGGAGCAGTATGTGGAGGAATTTTTGAGCCTTTTTCACCTGGTGAGTTGCAGTGAGTCATCTCTTAATCAGTTCGTTTGGCTGGGACTCGACGACCATCCATTTAATTTAATTAATCCTGAGGATTGTCAGAGAACCGTTTCTGAATTTACTTCTTGGTCTTGACCATTCCGAGTTTTTTGTTTTGGATCCTTGTTCGAGTCCCATCCAACTGAATAGAGACACTGCAACTCATCATGAGCTGAACTCCTCCATCTGCGTCTCCAATGCACTCTCTCTCCCTCACCATCTTGTTAGCTCCAGCCCGGCTAACACCACCAAGCTCTGCCTGCTCCGCCACGAGCCGGTGCCTCCCGAGCACTTAAACAAGCCTGTGTCTCCCGAGCACCTGAACGAGCCCGCGCTCCCGGAGTGCATCGAACCAGCGCCGAGAGTGCGCCCTGTGCCGAAACCTCGGAAGCGCTTATCAGAGACTGTGCTGCCAGATTGGAGGGAATCCCTCATTGACTGCCCTTCGCCCTTCGTCTGCCACGCTGCCTGAGTGCCCCCTTGCACTCGCGCTTGAAGAGCACCCCCTTGCACTCGTGCTGCAGGAGTGCCCGCCAGAGCCCGCTGTGCTGGACCCCTGTAGATCCGCCTCCTAGTGCTCTTGATCCGCCACAGCAGCCCAGGGCTCCTGATCCGCCTCCCAAGGCTCCCGATCCACCACGACCTCCCAAGGCTCCTGATCCGCCCTAAAGGCACATAGAACTCTGCCCTCGTGGAATTTAGGGCGCCCACCCCCCCTCCCCGGTTTTCTTTTTTGTTTTTGTTATGATTGGCACAGTTGCGCCTTTCTGGGAGGGGGAGGTAATGTTACGTTCATTGTCTGTTTAGTTCTGTTTTTGGTTTCGTTTTCTTGTCTTCCTGTTTTGGTTTCCGTTTAGTTTCAGTTCATGTCTTCCTGTTTGCCCTTATTTGGTCCTTCCTGTGTCATTTGTGATTAGTTGATTTCCAGCTGTGTCGTGTCTTGTAATCAGTGTGCTTTGTGTATAACCCATGTCTTTTGAGTTCAGTTTTGTCCGTCGACGCTTATGTTTGGTGTCATTTATATTCTGTAATGATATTTGGATTTATAATTAAAAGAAATATGTTTATTGAACTCCACGTCTCCGGTGCTCTTTCACCTGCACCAGACGTGACAGTAGTACAAATTCACGGGTGGGAAGTCACAGGGAGTCACTTTCCAGTGCACTTTTTACAGGTAGAAGTTTGGAAAAAAATGAGTTATAGGTTGCCTGGAATGCAGCACTAGCCTGTGTCCCAGTGTGCATACTATACATCCTAAATTCTACGTGATGTTCGTAATTTTCAATACCATTTAGGTCAGATTGGTTGGAAAGTATGCACATTAGGACGCAGGGCCGGAAAACACTTTCATTCCACATCACCCCATCAAGCTCTCGCTCCTCTGCTATAAACTAGAGGAACGTCTGTACTTCCTAACAGACCACAAAACATCAAAGGAAGGTATACTTTTAAAACCGCGTTCATTTATTAGCTGACTGTGCTGATTTAAATCTAATGGTAAGTAAAAGTTTATTTATAAAGCGCCTTTCACAGACATAGATCACAAAGCGCTGTACAACATGAGTGAAATCAGGGCAAATACCACAAACCTCTAAAAACCGATCATAAATAACAATGACAAAATTAGTAGTAGAAACAAAGTCAGGGTATGTACAAAAACAGTCATCTTATAAAATATTTAGCGGGGGAACGCCTGAATGAAAAGGTGAGTTTTAAATGTTTTTTGAAGACCTCTACAGTTTCGGGGACACGGAGTATTGAAGGCAGACTGTTCCAAAGTCTGGGGGCAATGGTCTGAAAGGCCCTGTCTACTTTGGTTTTTAGTCTGGTTCGAGGAACAGCCAGGAGGTTTTCAGATGTAGATCTAAGATTTCGTGAAGTGATGTGTGGGGATAAAAGCTCAGATAGGTAGCTTGGAGCTTGGTTGTTAAGAGCTCTATAGGTCAGCACTAACACTTTAAACTGAATTCTAAATTCTACCGGGAGCCAGTGAAGGGAGTTTAAAGCAGGAGTGATGTGAGATCGTCTGCTGGATTTCGTTAGGAGTCTAGCTGCTGCATTTTGGATGGCTTGAAGGGGTGAGATGGAGGTTTTGCTGAGACCAGTAAATAGAGCATTACAATAGTCTAAACGTGATGAGACAAAAGCATGGATGATTTTTTCCAGAACTCGAGCCGCGTCCAGAAGACGCTATGGGGAACGCCCTCAGCGTGACGGCTCTGAACAGTGTGTAGAATCAAGCCAATGAAATGGAAAGACGTCATAGGCGGGTGACGTCACCGGCCAGGAAGTTTAAAGCACATGGGGTGAAACCGGCATTTAGCTCTTTTCATTTCAGCAAAGCGTACTCTGTGTGTGTGTGAACATTTAGCGTCTCAGCGAGAAAAACCTAAAAGTGAAAACAAGTCCAAATCACTTGAGAAAAGGGGCAACGAGTCTCAGTATAGACCGTGTGCTTTTCCCTGCGAAAGGTTCATTTCTCCAGGGGACTCACACAATTTATGCGTGGCTTGTTTGGGAGCTGAACACGCTGCAGCAGCTCTCGAGCGAGCTGACTGCCCGCATTGTGACAAGTTCCCAATGCGCGTGATTCATTCCCGTAAGGCTCTCTTCAAGAAGGGAGCCTTCGCTGCGATTCCTTGCGGCGCTGGACCCGCTCGTGCCGAGGCAGAGCGGAAAAAGCGCTCGTGGGGATTGCAGCGGGACCTTGTCCAGACTGAAGAGTCGGAGACGGGCAAGTCCCTCTCTCCGCTCTCTTCACCGAGGTCCGGCGCTGCCCGTAAAAAGTGAGGAAGCCAGCGCTGCAGTTCCTTCCCACGGTCAGGGCGGCGCGGGGCTGCTGCTCTCTTCATCTGCGGATGAGGAGATGCACAGCCCCGAGGAAGCAACAGCTTCTTCTTCGCCCCATTATGAGGAGCTTGTGGAGGTGGTGACTCGTGCCGTGGAAAAATTAAAGATTGAATGGCAGGACGAGATTAAAGCCGAGCCGCGCAGCAGCAAGCTCGATGAGCGCTTCCTGCGATCTCGGCCACCACCTCCAAAGCGGAGCCTTCCCTTTTTCCCCGATCTCCATACCGAGGTAGTGAGATCGTGGGGAAAACCATACTCTGCTCGCCTTTTTGTTCCGTCCTCTGATTTTTACGGGGACATTGTAGGCATAAAAGAGCAGGGATACAGGGCGGTGCCGCAGGTGGAACAGACGCTCGCGGGCTATCTGTCCCCCGCCTCGGCATCGTCTTTGAAGGTCTTGGTTGGGAAGGGGTACTCGGCCGCATGTCTGCATACAACAGCTATATTGCAGGCATATCAGGCTGACCTGCTCAGCGAGGTGGATGAGAGCGAGAGAGTGAGCTCTGAAAATATTAGAGAGCTGCGGAGGGCTGCTGATTTATCTCTGCGCGCTACCAAGGAAACCGCCAGAGCTATTGGTCGTTCTATGGCAGCCTTGGTAGCTGCAGAAAGGCGGTCATGAGTGGCCGCTCGTCCCGCGGTTTATGGACCGGTAATCATCTTACATGGCACATCAACTGCCTGGAGATGTTGGCCGTGTTTCGGGCTTTGAAACACTTTCTAACAGACCTGACGGACCGGCATGTGTTAGTTTGCACCGACAACACATCAGTAGTGTCTTATATCAACCACCAGGGGGGGCTGAGATCGTGGCTACTATACAAACTAGCACGCCATATCCATCTGTGGGCCCAAGACAAACTGCGCTCACTCAGAGCAGTTTATCTACCCGGGAGGTTGAATGTGGAGGCAGACTTTCTGTCGAGGCAGGGGTACTCTCTCTCCCCTCTGGTACTCTCTAGCTCATCCAGCTCCGCTGGGGCTGGATGCCATGGTACAGGCGTGGCCGAGGCTTCGTCTGTACGCTTTTCCCCCGATAGCTCTGCTTCCAGGGGTTCTGGAGAGAGTGTGCGCCAGGACGCGGTCAGTCTACTTCTGGTAGCACCTTTTTGGCCGGACCGAGTATGGTTCTCGGATCTGACGTCCCTTCTAGACGGCTCCCCATGGGAGATTCCGCTCAGGAGGGACCATTGTGCACCCTCGCCCGGAGTTGTGGCGACTGAGAGTATGGCCTCTGAGGGGGCGCAACTCGTAGCCGCAGGTCTCTCAACTGAAGTTGTTGAGACTATTCTCCAGTCCAGAGCTTCAGCTACTAGGAAACAATATGCCCTGAAGTGGAAACTTTTCACTTCTTGGTGTAGAGAGCAGCAGCAGGATCCAGTTAACTGCCCGGTTGGTACAGTGCTGGACTTCCTGCAGGCTAGGTTCTCCACTGGGGTCACCCACTCCACGCTAAAGGTGTACGTGGCAGCATTATCAGTGTACCATGCTCCTATAGGTGGACATTCAGTTGGCAGAAACCCTCTGGTAATACGTTTCCTCCGAGGTGCATTGAGGTTAAGGCCTCCAGCACGTTCTAGAGTTCCCTCATGGGATCTGTCTGTGATGTTACAGGCCCTGTGTAGGCCGCCCTTTGAGCCTGTCGAGGAAATCCTGGATCGCTTGCTCACTATCAAAACTGCGGTTTTGTTGGCTTTATGCTCTCTGAGGAGAGTGGGGGACCTTCAGGCTCTCTCGGTGGCGCCTTTCCACCTTGAGTTCGCCCCGGGTATGGCTAAGGCCTTTCTGTACCCCCGAGCGGGGTATAGCCCCAAGGTCCCGACACTTACACCACAGCCAGTAGTGCTGCAGGCCTTTAACCCGCCTCCCTTCAGGGAGCCCGGCCAACAGGAACGGAACTGCTTGTGCCCAGTACGAGTTGCATATTTAAGGCTAGCGCCATGAGAAAGCAAACTGATACGTTCATGCAGTTGAATATGACATATAAACAAATCAGAAATATATATTATTTACAGTTTTGCTTTTATCATCCATAAAGTAGATCTAGTATAGTACAAAAAACTAATAAAGTAGGATGGAATTTATGATTTATCAATCATGGGGCAATGCTGCATATCTGAAATCATGCTAGCCAGCTATTTCTCCCCTGATTCGGCATCATCCCTCAAGGTCACCAAACCTTGGAGAACAACACTGCTCCCAGGTACCATCGCATGTCTGATGGGTATTCTGCAGACATACCAGGCTCATCTGCTTAGGGACCTGGATGAAGTTAAGGGTGAGAGAACCAGTGCACTTGAAATGTTGCATTGGGCAACAGACTTGTCTCTTCGAGCAACATAGGAAACAACCCACTACATGACAGCATTGGTCACCATTGAGAGACACCATTGGCTGAACCTCTTTGGTATTAAGGATAGAAACATTTCATTCCTTATGGACACCCTCATTACAGTTCCTTCTGGAGAGAAGTGTGCAAGCTTCTTTGTGGTGCCCTAAGGAAATCAGTCTGGGATAATCGCCCCTAGTTGTTCATTGATCATTATCTGCTCCAGGGCATTGGGCATACCCACTGATTATGCTACCATTCCCTTGGAAGTCTTTTTGACTGCGCAGAAACTTCTGCCTAATTTGCTGCCATGGGTCCGTGATTCTCTTGTTTCAACGGGGCTCTGTCCATGGTGGTCAGCCTCGAACAGGCTCAGGTGCTGTAGCAGTAAGGTCACAGTTGTAACCCAGACGTTATGCAACTTTCCTTCATTGCTGAGAAGTGAATTGGATTACTGATGGAAACATACACATACATTCAAATATAATCTTTCATGCTCACATTCCACTAAAAGAGTTGTCAGAAATTAAAATATTTTTCTGTCCACCCACGTTCTACGTCGCAAACAACTTGCCCTCCCACAAACAGTACATGGGCCTTTGCATGGGCGTTTCGTTTTCCGACACACGCTGTAGCTGTAGACCAATCATAAAGGACTGCGGCATCTGACCAATCACAGCAGTGAGGGCTCACAGGAAGGAGAGGTTTAGACAGAATAATTAGAAAAGGTGTAAAATTAAATCTATTTTTTTTTTCTGACCTTGCATACATGTAAACCTTTTTTAAGAGACTCATAAAGCAATATTAGCAACCTTTAAAATGGCATAATAGGGCACTTTAAGGAATTCTCAATTAGAAAGCATTGTTTGTCATCTGTCATGAGCAGCTGGATGTGCCAGTCCGCTGATGGCACTCCAGCCTACGGCAACCTGTGTGTGTATGTTTTTGTCTGTTTTCATTCATGGACTCCTTTCAATGAACCCTTGTCTCCGCCCTACTTGTTGTTGCCATAGTCGTTCATTGCATTCCCTGTGTATAAATCCCTGGATGTCTGTATGTTTGTCACGGTTCATTGTACTGTCGTTCTGTCCAAGTGTGTTAATTCGTGTTCTCGTGCCCTGTTGTTATATCCTGGATTTATCGTTGCCAACCCCTGCTCTTGTTTGGATTATTGCCTTTGTCTCACCCCTCAGAATCTGTTTGCTACTCGCATGACCTACGCACAGACTCTGACCACTCTTTTGCTTACTACATTCATGTTTGCTGATGATTGACCCTGCATGTCTCACCTCGTCTTGTTAATAAAACAACTTGCATTTGAATTTACACGCCTCCTCTTCTCTCAGTCAGCGTTACACCATCATTGTTCTTCTGAATCACAAATGATTTAATCCAGTTTTAATGATGCATTGGAAATGCCCTTCAGCAAGAACTTTGGCCATATGTACAAACACACACACACACAGTGTTGCTTTGATTTTGTCTGCATGCACAGCATACAGTAATAGTCATTCAGCATAATAGTCATTCAAAGATGTTGAAATCCAGGAGTCTTGGAGTAACAGTAATCAAAGTTTTGCTGATGTCACAAGCATGTTAAGTTAATTGCAGTTAATTTACATTTTGTGATAAAGTTTCATAATAATGTTAAAATTAATGCTCAGTAGTTTACCAAAATGGATAATTCTGTATTTATTAATTTGGGAAAAATAGATGCTTGATCTTTAATTATCCATCCATCCATCTGACATTGACTGGTCAATGTCAGTTGGTCTTTTACATTAATTCACAGCAAGGGACTGGAGGTTTTAGGTTTTCAAAATCAAAAATAAAAGTATTGTAATACCATAACCATAACAATATGGTGAATAGAATAAATGTTCACTTTATAGGATGTTTCAACAAGAAGAATCAATATGGTTTAAATGGGTTTTATGAACTACATTAACTGATTCCGTGAAATGACCCAAATGAAAAATAGCTTTACATTCTTACACATTTTATCTGTTCCTCACACAATACTGTATGACTTATGGTCTGGATTGATTTTATAATACTTTTTAAGTGGTACTATCTTTTTTTTATTTTTTAGAACTTGATGATTCTGTTTTTTGAGGCAGTCAAATGACTAGAGTATCCTTCAAAGACTCACTTTTTGCAAGACATACAGGTTTGAAACAATGTGAGGGGGAGTACGTGATGACAACATATGTGAAAGCTCCAAGAAATATCAATTTAGGTTGCATTTAATGCACTTACGAGTGACCCCAGGCTCCAGGCTCTAGTTAATTCACAGACATTTTTACATGCTGCTTAGAACACTGTGCTTTTAGGAAGCATGCCTTAGATATTAAGTGCTATTTAGGACTAATGTTAGTGCTTTCGGAAACTTAGCATTGCAGTACTGCCTCTGTCATCTGCATATACAATTTCAATTTTTTTCTCAGGAAGCTACTCTCACACAAAGGTTGAAATTAGCACAGATGTTCTGCAGGTTCTGTCACAGCAGTGGTCCTAGACCTACAGTTCTTCCTTATTTCCTTTTTCTGACACACAAACTCATCATCAGAGCTGTCTTTCCCTCTATCCTATTGAAAAGAACCCTGCATTCCATTAAGAACTTTGCAGAAAGGCCAGGAACATCCCAAAGAAGAGAAGGTCAAATCCTTGTAGTGTCTTTGGCCCGCGGCATACCTGCTGCTCTCTTTATCTCTAAATGATTGATAAGAGCCACATCACAAAAAAGCAGGAATTGATGTTGCTTCAAAGAAAGGAGGTCAATGTTTTGCCCGTCTGATGAATGGCCTGTGTAGGCTTTGACTACATTAAGCAAAATTAAACACCTCCCATCTCCAGTTTTGGCACCACAAAATCATATCAGAGTGACTTTATCATTTGATGATGGGGAGATGAAATGTAATGATATTGGGAAGAAAAGTTTTATTTGATGAAAGCATCATTTCCTGAATTTCCTGTACTGCCTTGATCTATTTCAGTGACACCAAGAACATATCATGAAAGGGAACTTGAGGATAAGAGATTAACATCCTTGTGGAGAGCTAAAAATTCCTGTGCTGGAGAGACTACCTTCATAATTTGACCTGAACAGTAATGCTGTAATACTGCATGGTGTAACAGAACACTTATTGACAGATCTCATTGATCAAATGCTACATTTGGAACAGGGTGAAGAACTTAAGAGAAATTAATACATTTTTGTACAGCTTTGGATGGAGTGACTCAAAGACTCTCATGAGATGACATTGTTATGGACCACTCGATGCTTATATATATATATATATATATATATATACACAGCTCTTGGAAAAAAAATAAGAGACCACTGCAGAAAAATCAGTGGTTTCTTTTGGGTTTTATTCTTAAAACTGTTAATCTCACCAACACAAAACAATGCATGTTTGTTTCATTTTTTTGTGAAATGCTGTATTTGAAATATTTAGGATAGAATACAACTTGATGCTCACTGAATCCTTGTGCCAGTAAAGCTAGGATCGAGGCCTTTTTTCTTGATTTTAAACCTTTCTTTTCCCTGTTTTTGGCATGTTAAGTGTTTATTTTTAAATTTCTAATTACTTTTGAAAGACTTCTAGCATTGTTTACCATCCAACTGGTCACACTGCAAGAGGATAGTGTTGATTACAGCAGTGCTTTTTATACATTTCCCATTAAATACAATTGGTTTCAGGTGCTCACCAAATAAGTACATCATTAAACAGAATGAAGTATGTTTATGTAGAAATTTAACAAAGACTGGCATGAAATGCTTGTCATACTCAGAGATACTGATTTAGGAGTAAATTGCAGTGGTCTCTTATTTTTTTCCAGAGCTGTACAGTATATAGTGATTTTGTCGTGGCCAAAATACTCTTCAAAAATCCTTTTTTACTGGTTTGGAATAACATGAATTGTCTTTTTGAATGAATTATTCATTTAATCTGGAAACACTAGTCTTGCTCAGTCTGACCAGTCATCAGTTGAGTCTGAAGGAAAGATGACGCTATAACTGTGGTAATGAAAGGGAAGACAGAAAAAAAAAAAAAAAACATTTTTTCTTTTCTTTTGATTTTCCTCTGTGTGAACAAAACGATTTCTTAGATCCATTGAAACTCTTCACACACAGAGAGAAGCACAGTGATGGATAATGGTTTCAAGACCCTTAACCAGTTACAGGAAATACAGCAAGACTGAAACCTCTTACGCACACAGATATGAAGAAACATCAAATACAAACAGAAAATGTAATGTTATTTTACAATAAAAGGGTGTTTTTTTACATTAAATTGGTGATGTTTTCAAGTGGCATGGAACTGTCACTAGTTTGTGTATTATTTACAGTTCCTGCAAGAACAGAAAACGGCTTGCGGTTGATCATTTAAGTATTTTGAACTGTTTTATGGCCAGGGTAAATCAAGACTTATCCGTGTAAATAGGGTTGTGTGATACACAAAAATATACACATAAAACTGATTGTTGTAACTGCCACTAGTGTAAAATCCAAAGTTTGTTGAGAGTAAAAACCTTGATCCAAACCTCATCAGACAAAAAACAGACAGGCTTAAGGTCGTTACCGGCAGACAAGAGTGGTGGAGGCAAAGCACGAGAATGATCAGAGTCCAGGCGTAGGTCGGTACACAGTAAATACAATCCAGATATACAAAGAAACAAGGAAACACGGGAACACAGGAACACGAAGTGGCAAGACGACAGGGGTTGACAGTGCTAATGGACCGTCGAGACAAACAAACACATAAGGGTTTTATAAGTGAAAGTAGGTCATGGGGCGGAGCAAACAATCAGACACCTAGACAACCAACGAGTGGGCGGAGACATGAGTTCATTGATGAGAGTCCATGAATGAAAACAGACATAAAACACAGAAAGTTCGCTGGGCACTGAAGTGCCATCACCTGATCTGGGCTGGCACTTCCAGCTGACTGTGACAGTAATATTTCTGTACTCTAAAACTAAGTTACAATAAGGACATAGTACTGTAAAATTTGGTTGTGTGAATTTGCTGAAAAAAGAAATTGCGGTAAGGTCATCATACTGTAAAATGAAAACAGGTAAAGGCATATTACTATAAACTTTAATTTCAATAAGCTACTGTAAAAGAGCAATAGTGCTTCCAGTAAGTTACTACAAAATACATGAAATGCATGTTTTTTTTATACAGTAGTTTCAGGGTTTTTTTATGGTTTGATCTGAAAGTATCAAAAATAAAATAAAATATTAAATAAAAAATAAGCAAACAAACATATGTGTGTACCCAATATGGTTCAAATGATATATGTGACATTTTTTTTAGGAAATAGTCATGACTAGCGAGTTCTTTTCTTCAATAATGCATCATGAAATCGTGGTTTCAGCCCAGTCTCAAGGCAATAGGTACATATTTTACAAGGTGGCTAATTCATATGTACGACCTCACTTGTATAATTTCATACAATTGTTGCTAAATTGTACCTATTTTACGAGTTGCCAATTCATATAAATTTGTAGGAATGACCTACACTTAACCCTGCCCCTAAACCTACCCATCACAAGGTTTAGACAAATCGTACAAAATTATACGAGTAAGGTCATACAAATTTTATAAATTAGCACAAATTTTCCACCTTGAACGAATGTGTATGAATTGGTTGTGAGATTGTGCTGGTAGTTTAACAGTGAGTTACTGTACATTGTATAAGAACCCCCTGGTCTCTTTGCACTTACATTAAACACATATGTTTTTTTTATTTAATTGAATGCAATTTATTTACTTATTAATAATGATATTATATAATGTATCTATAATGTTAGATACTTTTGCATAATTTACCACTTATTTTGGTGGTATACAATATATTTTGGTTGTATAATTTAGATGGTACAGTTTTTAGGTTATCCCCCTAACCCTCTTTTCCCTCAGTGTACAGCAGTGTTTTTTCAAGAAGGTTCTCTCTGTACAAAATGTTCTTACTAGAAAGAGTAATAAAGGCTATATTACAGATTTTTGCTTACATTCTAAAGTTCAAGACAGAGATATTTTGAAGGTTACAGCTACACATTTACCATGCTGAAAGACACTCTTGTTGCAGCTATAGGTGACATTTAGCTTCAGATTAAAAAAAGTGTGGGTTGGGTTCATATTTGAATCTTTAGAATGACTTTCATTTTTGATTACACACTTACCTTTTGTTCATGTTAGATTTTTATTCCGGTCTCTGCTCTACACAGGGCATACTGTGATTTGTATTCATTGCAATAACATTCACCATAAAAAGACAAAAAGGTTTAGCTCTATCAGACTTGTTGTCATAGCGCCTGTGTCTCTCACACGTTGGTGTTACAGGAGGATTTCAGCTCAAGCCTAACACACGCATCATAATGCCTAGTTATCAGCTTCCCTCTCTGCCTCGGATATCGAAATGTCAGACTAGGCTTTGGAAGCAGACACCATTACAGTATCTCTTCACTCACATATACACGAATGCATTTCCATGGGCTAAGATAATAACAGAATAATGAAGCGATTGTTTTTTTTTTTTTTTCTTTTTTAATATCACACTGCTCAAAGCACACCTTCAACACTCTTCAATGCACACACACACACTGACTCCCACCAGCTCAGTCACTTATCCAGATAGGATGAATGTGAAAATTAAAATCCTTCAGAGAGTAATGCACGGCTTCCACTGCCACCATGATCACTAATAAGGAAACCCAACATCCTTCACTTCTAATAAGAGACCTCAACCCCCACCCCCTTCCGAACCAATCTAATTTCAGCAGCAATTAACACCCCTTTTATATATTTGCTATGAGATGAGCTAATTTAGTCGCATTAGCCGTGCAATACATGAGGAAATGTAGATCTCTTAGGGTTCCATTCCAAGGTCACATCTTTGCATTCCTCCCCCCATACCTTCAGCACTAAACAATATGCTCTAGAAAAGCCAGAAACTTTGAACAAGACATTTGCTGCAACTCATATTGTCCTTGACGTTAATATCAGAAAAACGCTAATATGCACAGTCCTTCAGGAAACTTTACTAATGCACCTTTCTTTCTTTCTTTCTTTCTTTCTTTCTTTCTTTCTTTCTTTCAGAAATGAAATTATTTTTTGTTTATTCAGTATGGAATAAATGAATAAAGAACTTTATTTTAGATAACATTAATTTCTATAATTAAATTAATACAATTTAAAATGATTGTAATTATTATATATTAAACTTCATTTATACTGTACATTTAATTGAATGCAACCTTTAATTGTAACAGTGGGTGAAGATGATTATTCTTATACATAACGAGTTACATTATGGCTTGGAATATAGCAAGCAAATAAATACAGTATATGACATTCATGATAGTTTTATGTTGAAATCATCAGTTTTCTAGTTGCAGAAAATAAAATAGGTAAAGTAATTAATAAATAATTTGTAAAAATTACTTGCCATGAATTTTAACCATGTAAGTGGTTATGCAAATTATGTATATAGTCTAAATAAATGGGATTAATTTAAACAAACAAACATATTGATTAAACACTAAGAAATCTATTTGTTAATTGCAATATTCTATGACCTAAAATGGGTTTTAAACATTTGTTGTTGAGATGCTGTCGCTATGTTAATAATGCATGCTTCAATGTCTCCGCATACAAATTAAAATGCATATTCTAGAATCACACTTTACATCAAAAATCTATGAATTCTTATGAGGGCATGTTGGCACACTTGAAAAACCTGGTCTTATCAGAATCAAAGATGTTAGTCTTGATTTTTGGGACATGAGAGAAACAAGAAGCTTGGTTGCTGGGGATTACGCTAAGCTTCTACAACAAAACAAGCGTAACTCACATTCAAACACACACTGAACTCCCTTTCTTCCCTCTCTTTCCTCCTCTTCTCCTTCTAGTGTTCGATACGCTATAATTTCCAGCGACAAAGTGAATACCAGCAATTGTAAAGATGAAATACATGCTAGCAGCTCCACTGTGAATTTGCATCATGTACTGGGATGTTAACAATGGCTATGCATAAAGGTCTGGCTGTGGGTGAAAGAGGAAGTAGACATTCAGCAGTCTTGGTTTTTTCAACAAATAAAGTTTTGCTGGATTGTAAGGCTGTGGATATATCTTTTATATAACTCAGACAGGATGGTAATCTTTAGCTATGTGACAATCACAGTGGCGCGTCTGATTCCTGCATCTGTGCTATTCATCTCACTGAGGCCCCATTTGCATTGAAACTACTTTCTGATACAATGTACTCTTTTAAAATGACTCCAGAGAGAGAGATGTGAATGGCATGCTATCATTGTAAAAGCTAGAACAGATATTACAGTCACAGCTGCATTTACCTCGACCGTCCCTCTAAAAATTGAAAGCGTGATGTTAGTGACACTGCGGTTGTAAAACCAGATGGTTCCAATAGTCTGATGCACGTAAAACATTAAATATAATGTGCGCATAAAAAGCCTATTTGAAACACAATTTAAATCTCACTTTACCGTTAATCCCAAGTAGATTTGTTTACCTGTGCATTCAAAATTTCCATAGCCTGAACTGAACTATTTTGTTTGCTTACTACAGTGAAATGCAACTTTTTAGATCCATTCTGTTAATTATAACTCAGTAATTACATGTTGCTTCATAAAATCATGTCTTGGAACAGCGGCCCTGTGTTGGGTATGTAGAAGCAGCGAGCGGAACTTTAGTAGCACATAAATTGTAATTAATCTCTATAGCATCTTTCCCAGAGGAATTGTTATCTTGTGTGTGAAAAAGCACTCACAAAATAATAAGAGCTTTGGACTATAATGTGAAATAGAAAAATGTGGGACTGAAGCTTGCAAACCTTTATTAGGCAAGAACCTTCTATGGCATATAAGGTGACCAAAATGAAGATGGTTTTATACTGGAAATTTAGCTACTGTATAAAGATTTGCCTGATGTGTGAGAATTTGCATGGCAGAAAAAGTGGAAACTTTATGCAACCTGTTTTTATAAACAAAATATTGTTGTATTGAATTATTAATTTTTGAATGTTTTATTAATTTAAGGCAGAGCTATTATAGTGTAGTAGTATTCGCTGTGTTGTTGTTGGCGCCATGTTCTGGAGACATTGTGTTTTGTTGTGAAGGCGAAACTGCTTTGAGGAAACAACTAGAAATCAGTGGTTAAGTTGTTTTTACAACACTGTTTGAAAACAGTTCGAAAAATATTAAAGTGTGTTCAGCGCATTTACAGAGAACTAATTCTTGAACCTGGAGAGTAGCTTGTGCACAGAGACTATACAGTGGGGAAATTTCAACTCTGCAAGGGCAGTCTGGTGCTTCTGACTCCTGAACAAGTTCCTGTGTTTTCATATTTAAAGGATTTTCCACTAACTATCAATGTGACGTGTAAAAAGACAATTATAATCAGTAATTATGTCCCAACTGGATGCAACAAACGCCTTGTTTATGAGGGGTTTTATTGTTTTTAAATTATCATGCCAGGACATGGCATCACATTACGGTTACATTTCCGTTCATATGCTTGTGGTATTCATCCAGTCACAACGCATTGGATTGCTATCCAATCAGAACTCACCTCACTTCTCAGACTTCTCAGCTTTGTATAATTCCATGCATTTCAGGAAGGTGAAACAATAGTGTAGAAAGTAAAGTATTTTTTTAACCTTAAAACTCCATTAATATGACTTTTATTTGTACTTAATTTGTAGTAATAAATGAATAAAGTTCTAGTAATATGCATATTGTGGAATTAATTTATTCCTGTGATCCTGCAACCATTACTCCAGATTTCAGTGCCACATGATCCTTAATAATAATATTAATAAGATGATTTGGGTTATTATTATAATTTATAATAATCATTCTATTGTTTTGGGTAATGAAGATGAACTATTTATTATTAATAATTTCTTAATTATTAATTGTAAAATATATTGCAATACAATTCAGTTTTCAGCTTTACAGGACATTAAAGGAAGCGTAAGTAAGAAATGTATTGCAATAATCATAAAATTTCTCTGTTGCCTGCTCTGCATTAAGTGATGCGGCTGCAGCAGCTACTAAAAAAAATGTCTAACATTTCGAGTACTAAACCTACAAGACCTCGATATGAATCTGAAATACGACGTGACAAAGTGCGAAATAAGACAAGGGTTTGCACTGGAGAAGCGTTTGAATGATGAGGACGGATAAAAGCAGAGAAGAACTTGAAAACATACGCCAATGTTGCAAATTTTCTCCAGGAAAGGTAAGATTCATAATTTACTTTATATTGTATTTATAAATGGGCATTTCAAATATTCACTACAGTTGAACAAAGTTGTGCATGTTTGTGCATAGTAACGTTAGCGCATACGGAGGAGGTGGGTCATCGAATTGAAAATGTAATAAACTGTTTGGGAAATTAAAATGGTGACTCGTCATTCCTGGATCCTGCAGCTTATCTGGCAACCTCTAGTCAACGGGGAGGGGGAGGGGAGACACCGCTCAACAGTATTTTGAAAGTGACTGCAGTACCAGTTTTGGCCATTTCTTACATACTGTTCCTTTAAGTTTCTATAAATTTAGTAGAAACCAGTAAATATGCAAATACAATTTTTAAATTGTGATATTTCACAATATTACTGACTTTTGGATAAAATAAATGCAGTCTTGGTGAGCATAAGAGACAAAAAAAAAAAAGAAAAATGTCTGGTACTATATATGCATATTCAGGTTAGCCTGCAATAAAGAAAATAACAAACAAAACAAACCACTCTAAAGTTTTAGTTCCTTTGATTTTTATTTTTTTTTTATTTCTCATATTATATTGATTGTGGCACTTGTTTAAATTATGAATGCATATACTGGCCACAAAAAAGTGCAACATTATCTGTGCGTGCGTACTGTTTTTAATCAATAAAACTATCAGGCTTCAGGCAGTGCAACAAGAATGAAGGTATCAAATAAATTATTGATAGAGTAATCAAACGCCCACTCTGTCTGCGCAGCTTTGACACATATTATAGTAAACATTTTCAACACTTTGCCATTTCGTTCTAAAAAGAAGAAAAGTCGATGCTCATTAGGAAGCACAATGAGAATATGTCTCTCATTCTTTATCAAGAGAAATGACTTCCAATACATTTCGTTTCAAAGTGAGGGAAAAACCTAAACGCGTCCAGCTGAATGCAGCCAACACTACACACAATGACAAACAACTAGCCTTGCATAATAAAGCCATTTGTACACGTAATACGGCTCTAGACCACTTACCAATCTCAGCCTCTCTTCATGTCAGGAGCAGGAATAATCAGTACAAGATAAAGCAATAGTAATCTATCATCTGACTCCGAAGCTCTTGGATGTTCGGTGAGAAGGATGTAGGCTCGGTTAGTGCAATGCCATCCATCATCACAGATGCTAACTAGGCAAGGGATTTTAACACAGAGATAATACGGCTGGCAAATGAGACCTCAGTGCTGCGCAAGGGGGCCCTCTTATATTTTCAGCAACCAGGGGTGGAATGACCTTGTGCCAGGCCGCAACATAAGCTACGCTTCCTGATTGTGGAGTTAGTTCAGGCTCAAGGGATGTGGCGAGTGTTAATCAACAGATCATGATATTATGCAGAGGTGAATTAGAGCAGATCCGTAACTCTCTTCGGAAACAAACTCCAGCATGAACAGATTACATCTCCCTTATCCATACATGTTTTTCTTCCGCAAGGTTAATGCGGATTTAGTAAATATGAAACAATAATAACAATTGGAGTCTTGGTTTCATCTATATTAAATGTATGTATTATATAGGTAGATTTCTGTCTTAATAAAGAAATCCTTATAGGTATTATTATTATTATATAATAATATATTATTATTATATATTATTAGTTATTTGTTGACTGCTGATGCATTGACTCATGACTAATGTTTTTTTTTTCAGTAAATATTTGTGCACAATATATACAGCTTATTGCTTATTGACATGCATATTAATAACATATTGAATGTTTATTAGTGATTATTAAGCACATATTCTACATCCCCAATCCTTCCCAAAACTTAAACTTAACAATTACCTAAGTAGCAAATTACTTTATTGAGGCAAAAGTCATTGTTAATGGTTCGTTAAAGTTCCCCTATTATGCCATTTTAAAGGTGGCTAATATATATATTTTTTAAGTTTCTTAAAACAGGTTTACATGTATGCAAGGTCAAAAACACTTTAGTTTTCTCCAAAAATAGATTTAATTTTACCCCAGTTCTAAATGATTCGTAAACGACTTGTGTCAACGTTGAGTAACTATGCCAAACCTATGTATCTTCATCACTTTTTGAAAGAACAATTGCAAATCCAATATCAGTAATAATGAATAAATAATTCACGTTGCAATTACCTTATGTTAGCTGAAGGTTATATGTCTTTATTATTTGCCGTGGAGATTAATTACTCCAGTAGTAAACATGCAGAAGTGAACAATAGGTCTTAAATCTTTCCTGCTGGATGTGAATGTCTAGGAGTTTTGTTAAGGATATCTCTGTAACAGTCTCTCAAGGACAGAAGGCCACTGCGAGTACTTCACTGCAACCTGATCTATATTCTCAGTGAGGCTGATGCTATATAAAGAGAGCTAAGCGGCAGGACAATGTAAGTGTACCTGCCCCAGTTTCTGTAATAAAAGTTCCTGAAACTTTGGCTCAGATAAGATGAGTGGAAGGGAACTAAAGATACTTGGGAATAAAGTATGTGTGAGCAAAAAACAAAGACTGTTAACACTGCAAGAAGCTGGACAGGCTTTCTTGCATAAATTATAATTTGCTTCTTACCAAGGATTTGTATCTTTTAGTTATGATACATTTTATTTTCCCCTACTGAAGGATGAATTCAACCAGCAGTTTGGTAAACAAATATGACAAATGGTGGTAATTATCACCTTCATGTTTAGCTGTGCATTTCTATGTGCATTCACTGTTGTAGATTCAAACAAGCTCACCTCAACATCTCCAGGTGCTCATGATCATTAGCTTCCCAGCTACAACCTAGAATCGCGCAGATGCATTAAGACATACCTCAAAAGTTGCACTGCAACAAACCTCTCATTACACAGTGTGTAATGGAGTGAGAGTCCATCACCCACATTTAAAGGTTAATTTCCTGAAGAGTGTCTTGGAATAAAATGGGCTACCTGGGAATTGCATTGAGAGGACCTGCAGGCATTAAAGCAAGGGGACCCTTTTGCAGATATTGCAGAGCGTGCAGTTTCAGAATACAGGTTTTAATTATTTGAATAAATCAAAGCTAAGAGAGCTGCTGGACGTACTACGGAAATCTGAAAAAGTCTCACAGCTGCTTTATGGTCTAATGACAATCTAAATGCGCATATCACAGCAAAACCAAGTATGGCTTTTCTCTGTCAATGCCGCCTTCTTTCACAAAGTCTGTTGCTAAACAGAATTCTATTGCCTGTCACAGGTGAAGCGAAAGGCTATTGCTCCTTAATAAAGGATGGTCAGGAGGCAATCAAGGCTTAAGGTCTGGAGCATTGTCTTCAAGCTAACCATAATTTGTTCATGCTGTCTTAATGCAGCATTCTGTCTTGTCCAAATTAGAAATAAACTACCTACCTATAAGATGCCAAAACATGGTGAAGACAAAGCAGATTGATTAACCACAATGAACACTGAAGCTAGGTAAAGGTCTATTTAAGTGACTATTGAACTTTCTTTACAGTGCTTGGCATTTTCAACTAGCAAAGTGCAGAAAACTTTGCTTCAGCATGTTTTTGTCAACATTCTCTGTCACCGCTTTCTGCTCTAACTTCCTGAAAGACATTTATCTGCGATTGTGGTACACGTTTCCAAAAGTGCAAAGTCTCTGTCATGACAATTCTTTATGGTGGCCGTAGGTCTATGGCCAAATGACTGTTCAAGACCCTCTCAGATGAGGTCACCAAAAGGTGTGTCACAGAATTGCTGGGTTGAGGCGCAGATTGAGTTCCACTTCATTCCTCGTACACTTGATAAAGGTGTTGACACTGCTGACACGCGCCAATAATTGCCTGCTAAAGGCTAAATTTTCCCGACAACTGATTTAACAATTCTTCTTGATATATTTGAGTTCTGTGGTGTGTACAGTGGCAACATGGACTTTACTGACGGAAGTACAATATTTACTTGTTTGTCGCTTTATAAACACATTAAATATGTGTAATTAAACATCTTCTTGAAATAGGGTCCCCTGGTTTTTCAATAAAACTATAATACTTGAAACATGATAACAGTGAAAATTAAAATTAAATGAAGAGATTTGATGGCTGCATTCAATTTAGACCTGCTCATGTTGTATTCATATCATATTTGTATTTTGTGCATGTTTACGCATTTGTTCAGCATTGCTCATCAACAATTGTATTGAGCTTATGCAGTGGCAAATAAGTACTCACACGCAAAATGTTGTTCATACTAAAACTTGTAAATTCCCATGATCATAAGTAACAAAAGTACAGATGTAGGATACATACAATAAGAGTAAGATTCATTTATCATACAGATTATAAGAGGAGTTCCCTTTCAGTCGATCACTCTGAGTCACTCCGGTGACTAACGAAGAGGAATCTCGCTTCGAGATGTCAAATCTACTTCACGTGTATGAAAACACGCCAATGTAATGATTAACATCCAGCTGCACCTGATCGCAGAACGAGTATAAATAAGCAGCAGATGAAGCGTTCATTAGTTTTTCCCTGGCATCAGGTGACGCTGTCTCACGTGTCTGAGACAAAGCACGTTGATCGAGACAAGGGGCTACAGAGGCATGTGTCCAGCCACAACCACGTGCATGCTTCAACTGTATGGACTCAGCACAAAAGCAGAGAGGCCATAGAATGAATGAATGACACATTTATATACTGTAGCGCTTTACTGTGTATGGCCATACACCCAAAGCGCTTTAAAATCATGTGGGGGGGTCTCTCCTTCAACCACCACCAGTGTGCAGCATCCACTTGGATGATCCGACGGCCGCCACAGGACAATGGCGCCAGTACGCTCACCACACACCAGCTACAGGTGGAGAGGAGAGAGAGATACAGTCAATCAATGGATGGGGATTTTTGGGAGGCCGTGATAGACAAGGGCCAGTGAGAATTTGCCCAGGACACCGGGGTTACACCCCTACTCTTTACAATGAATGTCATGGGATTTTTAATGACCACAAAGAGTCAGGACCTCAGTTTAACGTCTCACCCGAAAGACGGTGCTCTTTCTGGCAGTATAGTGTCCCGGTTACCATACTGGGGCATTGGGACCCACACAGACGACAGGGTGAGCACCCCCTGCTGGCCTCTCTAACACCTCTACAAACAGCAACCTACTGTAGTTTTCCCAAGAGGTCTCCCATCCAGGTACTGACCAGGCTCAACCCTGCTTAGCTTCAGTGGGCAACCAGGCTTGGGCTGCAGGGTGATATGGCTGTGGCAATAGGGGAAACTGTTGACTCCATGTTGGTTGGTAAAAGACAACTTGAAAAAAACATTACTATGTCAAGAGTGTGGGCAGTTCTGTTAAGTTTCTCTGTGTGAGTAGGGGTTCCATGGGTCTGCAGAAACCTTGAGGCCGGATGAAGCAGGTAATAATGACATTGCTTCAGGTCTCTTTTTGAAACTAATGGAGTATACCTTAGAGAAGGATGAGAATCTAGCAAGCATTGCTAAGGGTATCACAAAGAATGCAAAATACATATCTAAGGATATCCAAAATTAAATTATTCAAACACTGGCAGACACGATGTTTAGAGAGGTCAGGAAAAAATATAAAAATGCTGATTCTGCAGGGTTCTCCATCAAAAGTGATGGGACCAGGGACAAGTGCAATGTGGAAAATTTGTCTGTGATGATTCGCTTTGTCAGCAATTCCGTGCCAGAGCATCTTATTGGGTTGTTTGACTTGCATCAACTTGATGCAGAGTACATCACCTCTGAGATATTGACACACCTTTCTGATGCTGGCTACAGTGCTGACAACATACTTAGCCAGTGTTATGATGGGGCTTCTGTGATGAGTAGGGTAAGAAGTGGTGTACAAGCTCTGCTCCAAAAGAAGCTATCTAGATATGTTCCATATATCCACTGCTACAACCACCAACTGCACCTAGTAGTTGTGCATGCCATGCAGAGTAAACCTTGTGCAAAAATATTTTTTGACCTCTCTAGATCACTGTTTTTTTTTTTCAGCACCACCATGTGTATATGAGAAATATAATGCACCTCATCTTAAAAGGCTGCTTGAAATCCGAAGGACAAGCCATGATGAGGTGCATTGTTGAAAATTAAAACCATATTCTCAGTATCCTATCAGAGATGACAGAGGATGAAGACGCTGCAGCTGACCTGTGCGCTGAGGCATCAGGCCTGTTATGTCAAATTAGGAGGCATCACTTCTTTGAGACTGGAAGTTTCTAGTGCAGGTGCTTAGTGTTTTGAAACCAGCAAATGCAATTCTACAGTCTCAGTCTGTGGATATGTGCAGTACTTCTGAGTTTGTTGGTGCAGCACTGGAGTAGCTAAAAAAACACTCGTAAAGATAAGTATTGCGCAGAGTTATCTGAGGTGGCTGCTGGAGATGATTCACATCTTCCAAAGAGGAGAAAAACAATGAGCAAACACTTCCTTAAAGGTGCTCTATGCTATTTTAGCTCGATTTTATTTTTACCTCAAACCGTATGCATCACCCCTTGATCTTCTTGCTGTCTGCCCTCTGAATACATTGGGAAATAACCCGCTCTCGAAAGACAACACAGAGGCTGCAATACCGAACACTTTGGGCACCAAAAACAAACTTCGGCCAAACACCCGGCAAGAAAAGGTGGGGTTTAACGAGCGTTAAACCCCACCTTTTCTTGCCGATTGGTTGGCCGAAGTTTGTTTGCGCGCATTAAATCCCACCTCTTCTTGCCGATTGGTTGGCCAAAGTTTGTCGTGTTCCCCTAGTGTTTTGCAAGATCGCATAGAGCACCTTTAATCCCCATTAGTCTCTAAAAAGATCTCATTTCTAGATTCAACTCAGTTGCACCCTCTGACTGTGCTGGCTGGCACAGTAGCAGACAATGCAAGTCTGAAAAATTAAAACCTTGGGGCAAAATGATGTTGCTCAAAAAATGTCCAAATGAAGCAGACCTTCCTCTGTGCGTAAGCACCTGCAAGAGTACAAGGAAGCCTTTTCTGAATTACATAAATTGTATGTAACAGCCCTAACCCCCTATCGTTGCACCAAGTCACAGAAAGCATAATTTAGTGATCTTGGCCCATGAGAAGTCCATAACAAATAACTTGGACATGGTTGAATTTGTGAAAGTTTTTGTAAAGGGAAATAGGAGACTGTTTTTGTTCATTTACTATAAAAAAAATAAAAAAATAAATAAAAAATAAAATAAAACACAATATGATCTGTTCTATAGCCCATCTGCTGTGCTTTAAATTTTAGTTTAACTCTTTTAAGTTTAGTTTTGTTTTTGTTTTTTTTCTCCATAAGACAACCTTTCAGTTTTGTAAATATTCTAGTTATAGTGTGTTTAGTCTTACTTTAGGTTAAACATTTTTGAGAATTAGACCATCCACCTAACATGCAATGTTATGTTGTTTATTGATAAAATCTGGATTAAGGATATTTAATTTTATTTTGTTTTATTTATTTAATTTTTATTTTTCAGTTTTCCCCCTAAGCGTGCCTCAGTGACCTTTAGAGCAATACCAGCAGGAGCTTAGTCTTCAAGTGGGACACCCAAGTTGGACAGGTCTGAAGGTAGAGGCCTGACAAAGTGCAATCCACTTCTCCAGGCTGGCTTTGAAGACAGCTAACAACACAAATCAGCAAGGAAAATACTGACACTATAAGCACAGGGAAAAAAAAAAGTCCTCGAACATGATGTGTACGCATGATGCCCCCTTCATATTTCTGACTGCCCCCCCATATGTGCCTGTCTATAACCCGGCCCTGCACTCACTCTTCTTTCGTTACAGGCAGCAGTTTGAGGACCGGGAGGACGAGCCAATGAAGTACCCGCTTCACTTCTGCCGGAACATAGGTAAGAATTGCTCAAACTCTGACCCGCTGCGGAGCGGCTTTGAGACGCCCGAGCCTCTGTGTTCGTCTTTGCTGCCCCACTGCTGGCACTCCGATGTTCCCGATGGTGCCACTAGTTCGGTTATTAGAGGCCTGGATCAGGCTCAGGCCATCTCGTTGGCTCCTCCGGACCATCTTACTCGGTTGTGCGATTCAGTTCGCCCGGCGGCCTCGCAAGTTCAACGGCATCCGCTTTATGTCAGTGAGAAAGACGCTGCGGATTTATACCCTCCTAGCAAAGGGAGCAATAGAGCCCGTCCCTCCAGCCAAGATGAGGATGGGGTTTTACAGTCCTTACTTCATAATGCCCAAGAAAGGTGGTGGGTTACGGCCGATCCTGGATCTGCGAGTTTTGAACCAAGCACTTAACAGGCTCCCGTTCAAGATGTTGATGGAGGAATGCATTTCAAGTGCATCTGTCCCCAGGATTGGTTTGCAGCAATAGACCTGAAGGACATGTACTTTCATGTTTCGATCCTTCTGCAACACAGGCCATTCCTGAGGTTCGCGTTTGAAGGCCAAGCATATCAATACAACGTCCTACCATTCGGGCTCTCCCTGTCGCCCCGTGTGTAGGGCTGGGTATCGTTCCAAAATTTCAGATACTGATACGGATAGCCTGAATTTGATACCGGTTCTGAAAGATACTTTTTTCGATACTTTTATTTAAGAAAAATATTTTTAAAAGATTCCATAATACACATAATCTTGAGAAACTTTGGTTTTATTTTTTCAGGATATTTGTGACACTTTTCACAGCAGACCAATACACAAAGGAACAAAAGCAAAAAAAAAATGAACAAAATGTAGTTAACACAATACTGCATATCAGTGGAAACAGTTTTAATAAAGTTCAATCAGTTTTAAGTCCCTAAATTTTAAGTATTTGTGAGGCTCACAGTTGCTTAAAGGTTTAGTTCACCCAAAAATAAAAATTATTTTATTAATTATAAACAAATGAAGATATTTTGGACTTAATCCAAGAGCTTTCTGATCCTCCCATAGACAAATCGTTGAATAAAGTTATTTTTGTTTATTTTGCGCACAGAAGTATTCATATAAATTTGATTGATTTTAATTTTTTGCTATGGTTTAAGGTGTAGTGTGCATTACAGCCTCACATTTGACAAGCTCTGGGTGAGTGGGCGTAACCGCTGTAAACTATTGATTTTCAAGGCAGTCTCGGTGCAGCCAATCACCACTTTTTCTAGCTCACTGACGATGACAAGATTGTACTCTTGGGTATTGAAATTTGGCACTGAATGAAAATAATTTTTTCGATACTCGATAGTCTCAAAACGATTTGGTCGGTGCTTAAAAAGTTCGATACCCAGCCCTACCCGTGTGTTTATGAAAGTAGCAGAGGCTGCCCTGACTCCGCTCAAGAAGCAAGGGTTTCACATCCTCAACTACCTGGATGACTGGCTTATACTAGCATTAGGGCTGGGCGTTATATATTGAACGATATATTATGCTCATCTTGTCAGTAAACCCGGTTCTTTGATTAGCAGTAAATCTCCATCAGCAGTTTTCAAAAGGAAAGGCAGCTTATACACAAAGCCGTAAATCATTGAAAAGCTGCTCCATTGAATCACCCGCTAAACTCAACGCGCAGCGATCTACGGCTCTGTGTATAAACTGGCGCTCCTTTTGAAAACAGCTGATGGAGATTTACCGCTAATCAAAGAACCGGCTTTACTGACGAGATGCACATAATATATCATTCAATATATCGCCCATACCTCAGCCTGTTGGGGCTTTGGGTCAACCGAGAAAAGAACAAACTCTGTCTGGTGCAGAGGATCTCTTTTCTTGGGATGGAGTTGGACTCGGTCGTACAAACAGCGCACCTCATGCAGGAACGTGCTCAGTCAGTGCTGGACTGCTTGAATACTTTCGAAGTACTTTTTTGTTTTTCAGAAGCTCCTGGGGCATATGGCAGCAGCTACAGTGGTGACACCGCTGAGGTTGCTCCATATGAGACCGCTCCAGCACTGGATCCATGATCGAGTCCCGAGGTGGGCTTGGCGACACGGCACCTTCCGGGTTCAGATAACACGACCTGCCACCAAACCTTCTCCCCGTGGTCAGACCTCCTTTCTCCGGGTAGGAGGGCCCCTAGAGCAGGTCTCCAGGCATGTTGTTTCCTCTGTGGAAGGATCTACTGACACCCTGTGGCACCCACGTCCAAACTCCATGTCTGGTCCCTGGACGGAACGCAGAGGTTCAAGGTGACCTACCCAAAGAGGTAGTTGACACTATTTCTCCTGTGAGAGTGCCTTCTACATGAGCTGCCTACACGTTGAAATGGAACCTGTTCGTCGAGTGGTTTTCTTCTTAACGAGAAGAGCCCCAGAGATGCCAGATCAGAGTTTGCACTTTTGTTCTTGCAGCAAGGGTTGGAGTGAAGGCTGTCTCCCTCCACCTTCAAAGTTTACGTGGCTGCCATTGCTGCAAACCACGTCGCTGTGGACGGTAGGTCTGTTGGTAAGCACAACCTGGTCATCAGGTTCCTTAGGGGGGCCAGAACGTTAAATCCTCTACAGCCCCCTACGGTACCCTCTTGCAACCTGTCTCTCGTGCTAAGAGCACTACAACAGGTCCCATTTGAGCCTTTGCCAGCAGTAGAGCTGAAGTTTCTTTTAATTAAATGTTCATGCTTGCATTGGTCTCCATCAAGAGGGTAGGGGACTTGCAGGCATTTTTGATCGACGATTCGTGCCTAGAGTTCGGGCCCGAGGATTCCCAGATAACTCTGAGGCCCAAGGTTCCCATGACTCCATTTAGAGACCAAGTGGTGGAGGAGGAGGCAGACCCAGCCCTGCTGTTGCTATGTCCCGTCCGAGCACCAAGATGTTATGTTGACCGGACACAAAGCTTCAGGGCAATTATATGCATTGAAGTTGATGTTATATGTGTATTCGTCTCAACCTCCTACGGTAATGCTCCTCACTGAAGAACTAATGAGCGCTTTATCCGCTGATTATTTATACTAACGCTGCAATCAGGTGCATCTGGATATTTCAATTGGCCTGTTTTCATACACGCGAAGTAGATTGGACATCTCGAGATTCCTATTCGTCGGCCACCAACGTGACATCTCCGTTCCCTTCTTCAGGACGTTATGAGTGCTTAAACACTAGCTAGACTGACTGTGCTCATTAAAAGTGCGTTCTTTCACTGCTTGATTCAGTATAATAGAATTCAAAATGCTCTCAAAATTCAAGATGGGGCAGAAAATTTATATTTTTGTCATTTCATATATCAGTATCACACTAGGAGTCTAATTGTTTCCTGCAAAAATCACACATTTAATACTGATCGTATACAACAGTTCAATAAACAAGAAGTTATTAGTAGATTTACATGTCGTAAATTGTGCTAAATTTTTGCTAAATTTCACCAACAACAACAAAAACGTCCCAAATACAGCCATATAGCACTGTTTTGCATCTCTGAGCAAGTGTCAGTGTAATGTTTCTGAATGAATCAACCGTTTAAATATTTTGGTTTAATCGGAACGGCTCACTTAATTCAGTTTAATGGTTCCCAGAACATTCTGGTTAGAGGGACACCCCCAAGAGCTTTGACACAATTCGAACACTGACCGGACATGATAATTTGTTTATCTGCCATACTGGGAGCATTGTGCTGCTGTTTTAATTTTTAATTTAGGGTAGCAATCTGATTTTCTGTCATGATTATGAAAAGAATTGCTTTTTAGTCCTTAGATGAAATTGTATAGGTTTTTTGATTTTTACTCTTTGTGAAACCCACTGCCTGTCACTCTATGAAAGTATCATATTGTTGTGTTTTTGAAAGGTTTGATTCTGTTTGGTTTAATAATTAACATCGCCTTTGTGAGAACAACTCTTACTCTTACTTCATTGAAGCACGTAACACAAATAATGCTTAATGTTGCTTAAGGTACTGAGACTGTAATACATAAAAGCCCAAAATGTGAACGCAGCGCATTTATTTACACATTTAACGCTTATGGACAATCTGTACACACCTTACTAATAAAACATACTATGTGCATAACTGATGAACCTGAAATATTAACTTTAAATACGGTCTCGTTTATCTAAAAAGGGAGGAAAACAATTTGAGTGTATTTAAACAAGTTGCGTTAATTTTCTGGGCTCATTTGCATGTCTTTTAGCACCACTGTCTTACTACGTTAAACCAGCATTTTAAAATGCTACAAAAATATTCACAAGCTTCCAGGAATTAAATTTTAGTTGTCATTAGTTGAAATAAACATACAGTAAACTAGCATCAGTCTGCTAATGTGACCCACAATCTCTGATTGTCCTACGTGGCCACAGAAAAAAAAAAAAATATTTGCAATGACAGGAGTTATACACCATTATTAAAATGTTTCCAACAAAGAAATAGATGAACTTCTGCCAGCTTGTTGTACAAACACTTCATTTGGATAATCTACCATATGATGGCTGAAGCAGCAGCGAGCATCCAGCGGGCGACACAGTTTTCACACTAATCAGATCAACATTGTAAATGAAATCAACAAAACATAAGAGAAAAAATAGAATTACCATGCAAAACGAAAAACTAGCTTATCTTCCCTGCAAACGGTCCAATGAAGAATGTGAGTATTTAACTTTAAGGCAAAAACAAAACAGCAGATAAGGTATCCATATTAAGTTCAGCATTTGTAGTAGAGGGTGATCTTTTGAGAATGGCGGAGGCTCCCCAGCATGCATCGCAGCATGATGTAGCTTCACAGTCTCTATTTGTGCCTTTGTGTTTAGAAGCTGAACCAATGTATTTGGTTTGGAACAACATGAGAGTGAAAAAATTTAAACTTTGAAATGAACTATCCCTTTAATTAAACACATTGACTTCTTCATTTTAAATACTCATGCTGGATTAGTTGATGCAGTTAAAATAAGCACCTTACCTGCATTCTTACAATTTTATCCCACTTGTACATGCTTTGTGTAATTTAATATTAAGGGAGCTTTATTAAGGAAGCCTGTTACTGTAGGAGTCTCTTTAACATACATTTAAAAAAAAAAGAAGCCTAAATGACATTAGAACATTACATTTTAAATTTTGACAATTAGACACTTCTATTCCTAACTGTGTCCAGGAGTAGCAGTCCAGAAATATTTTTAAAGTGAACATTCCATGCAGAGAGGGACCAGTCAAGCAGATCATTTTTTAACATAGCCTTTACAGGAACTGATGTCATGTTTCACTGTGATTCTCTATTACACAACAAAAAGAAGCACAAAGTAAAAATGAAATAAATGTACATGAGTTATTAAAATGAGGACATAATAATGAATGAAAGCAAAGACAAATGGTGATTTCCATTCCTCCATTCCTTTCTTCTCTTCCAGCTAGAAAAACGAGCGATTTCTAGGGCTTTGATCTGTCTCAGTACTATTTGAGTTCATGTCAATAGCACAGACATTGAGCCGAACAAAAATTTAATGCAATGAGAGAGGCAAATCCTGTTTTGTGTGAAAGTGAGCAAACTGTAAAGCACTCTAAAATCAACAAGCTCTTGTTCCATCAGAATATGACCTTGCTTTTATAAGTCATGATAAATGGATTCTGCTCTGCCTTGTAGGGAATATTAAATCTTGCCCTAACTACACATCACTTCTTGGCAAAATTTACTTTGAGGTCTATGCACATGCAGAGGAGAAGTGTGTTTACTTTCTTTTTGATTCACTTTGAGTTTCCAGAGAGACCTGGAAATAAAATATAGTCCAAAAAAAAATAAAAATAAAAATATAAA
>JAUMHP010000040.1:5310182-5323228 GCA_032361065.1 Enteromius trimaculatus | reverse complement strand
TCTTCATACTTACCTTAACCATTGCCTACTGCAAAACCTCTCGTTGTTGTTACTGCTCTCTCCTGTTGGATATCACACACTTACCCTTAAGTTCTTCTTGACGTTCACCTGTTCTTCGGAGGAAACTTACTGAACGGAGTTGGAAGTTTACTCACCTGGTTTTAACTCACCACGGAGCTTGCTGTGCACTCTATGAACGCCGCTACCCTTCAACACATGAGACAAATCTTATCACTTACCTGTGTTCACTCACCTGTCACACCTACATGTTTCCTCAGAATGCTGCCCGCTCGCCCACACTGAGCGACACGCCAACTGCAGCTGTAAGGAGATATACAGTAGAGACAAGGATTAACATCAGTGAGCTTTCTGGATCTATACTCTCTGAGGAAAGGAAACATAATTCAGGAGATCATTCTGAACTCACCCTTGACGATCGCATGAGAACTCTCCATGCTCCACAGCTTCAAACCAAAGACCGATCTACTGATTCATTCAACCAAACTCAAAACCTTGATAAAACTGTTTTGTTTATACTTGCCTTCATCTCCGTCTCCTTCCTACTGAGCGTAACAGATCTAAATTTATAAGTAATCCAAATGTAGCAGTAATTAAAATGTAGCACATGACAGTTGAGGTTGAGGCAGATTCTTTGCAGTACTTTCCTGAAAAATGGTGGCAGACACAGGGTTAAGGCAGAGAAGATCTGGAGAAGTAATACACTAGTGCCCAGACTGCATCAACATCAGACACCTGTATAAAACAAAATAAAAATAGCATTAGTAGGGAAATGTTGATGATCAATTCTCAGTGTTTTCTACACCTATATTGACATGCCATTCCATTAAGTCACCCGAACATTAAATTTATTCAACCATGACTTTTATTTTCTGAACACAAATGAAGACATATAAAAAAAAAAGAGAGAAATGTCTATCCTTCAAATGAATATCCATTCACCCAAAACTTCAGAAAGTTGGTCTTATAAGGCAATCATGTGTCTTCAGAAGACTTGAGCTGCTATTCCACTGTTGGGACAAACCATTCTCATTGCTTAACCATTTTATTCTGGGCCAGGCTGATATGGATGCGTTTTAATTTTTTCACTATTGGACTGTTAACAGTATGTGCTGCTGTGATAACAAATGTGTTGCTTTGCAAGACTTAAGATACGGTTGTTACGATCAAGCTGGAGTTGCCAGCCCAGCTCACTGGTTGTCACTCCAGTGTCAGACTTACTCTGTGTTTTATGTCTGTTGTCATTCATGGACTCATGTCAATGAACTCTTGTCTCCGCCCCCTTGTCTTTTACCATAGTGTTTCATTCCTGTCTCCGCTCATCTTGTTTGTTGCCTTAGTGTTGCATTGCAAGTCTCCACAACCCCTGGATATGTTGTGTTGTCACGGTTCATTGTACTGTAGACCTGGTTAGTGGTTTCTATTCATGTTCTTGTTTCTAGTTTGTTCTGTTGTGGATTTATCATTGCCGACCCTTGCTCTCCCTGGATTTACGCCTTTGTCTCGCCCCTCGGACTGAGTTCACTGTTGTATGACCACCGCTACGTTAACTGGATTATTCTTCTGTCTATTTCTCCTATAACCCTGTTTTGTTGATGACCGACCCTGTCTGTCTCACCTTGTCTTCATTAAATAATCTGCATTTGAATCCGCTCGTCTCTTCGCTTCCTGATTGTGAAAACGGTACCAGGTGTAAATTAATGAAATATTTCTTTGAATTTTTTATTTTATTTATTTTCCTATTACCTTGTTTGCTTTACTGAAATGGCATGCATTTCCAGAAAAACTGTTGGTTAGACAAGTGACCAATCCTGAGCAGCGACATCGCTCCAGACGTTCTACAGCACAGTTCAGGGTGTTTAAAAATTCCAGATCAAGACTGGTTTGTAATCAGACCATGCCTAACCAAGCTCAAGTAGAAATATAACTAAAACTGCTCCATACCATTCATAGAACAGTTTGGCCCATTTTGGGTGAACTGGTTATATAATCAATGTGAATCTTAATGCAAACATCTCAGTAATAAAACAGCAAGAACAAAGCTAATTTTCCCACATTTATGTATTTGTTTTAAGCTGTAACTATGAGTACAAAGGTTGGTTGTAGAAGTATCTGAGGTAGTCACAAGCAGGTTCTGACGAGTGAAAAACGGAGGAAACAGTTGCAGATTGCAGTTCAAATATTTTTTGACAATGTCAATCCAATCAAGAGTCTGTGAAGACAAAACAGCATGAAGGCTGTCAGGACACGCTGGTTGGTAGTGCAGGGACCACAGCGGGCAATCCTGGACGAAGGCAGAGTCTTTAGCGAAACCTCACCGGAGAGAGCAGATAATGAGTTGGCCAGAGAAGACAGGAAACCGGAGCAGTAACGAGTTGAACTCCGTACAGTGAACCAGCAAAACAGAGGAACTGACAAAGACAGGGCAGGTTAGCAAACAATAAATAGTGTTGGGTAATGAGCCACTGCTAGAATTAGTTAGCACGTTAGCCTCACTCAGCCACACCTACTCATTCATACACACAACAGGCATGAATGAGATTGTGAACTCATGAACCGTGACACAGGTAGGTAGGTCTCTGATGGGTGTGCAGATTTGTCAAATGTGGGTTCTAGAAGTTAAAAAAGACACAGGTAAGTTTTAAAACATAAAGAATACAGTACAAATATTAGTTCCAATTAAGAAGTTATCATTGTTTATTTTACAATATTCAATACAATTAAAGTAGCAACATACATTTTAGGGGTTGCAGGATGTGAAATGTCCTCTGAAATCTTGTAGACAACATTCATTTCTGAATATCTGCATGCTTTACAGAAAGAAAGAAAGAAATAAAGGGCATTTCTATACTCATCTATTTGAGGTCTTAATCATAAAACCAACTCAAAAGCAGTATTTCCTATTTTTTTCTATTTCCAATTATTGAAAGACAAAGAGCTAATTAATCTTAAATGTATAATCATGAAATGTACATGATTGTTATGTATTAAAAATATATTGTTACGCATTAAAATATATAGGTAACTGTCACAGTCAGCTGGAGGTGCCTACCCAGCTCCGGGGATGGAACTCCAGCGGCCAACAAACTTTCTGTGTTTTTTGTTTGTTTATATGCTTGGACTCAGTCACACGAACTCATTCTGTTTACATTCCGGACATTCAGTCATGTTTCTGTATCATCACATGTGTTTACTCTTGTCTCCGTCTCACCCATCAGTCTCCACAGCAACACATTGTCTGACTCCTCCCACTGACCCAGATTCAAGTGTATTTAACCCGGAAATGTCTGTATGTTGTCACGGTTCATTGTTTACCTGTTGCGTCTTTCGTGTTCCCAGTTTCCCATTGTTTTGCTCGTTGGATTACCCGTTGTCGATTTTGCCAGGACCTGGACTTCCCCTCTGCTTCTTCCCCAAGGACTCAGTTAAATGGTATTTCGACCCACCTAATTATTGACTTTAAAATCTGCTGAAAGCTCATCCTGGCGACTTTTGGCATGTTCTTGAATTATACTTCAGAATTTTCATACACACGCACACATTTTTAAGCTTAACTCATTATTTTTGTGTAGAAACAATCAGTCTTTATCCAGTGGCAGTCACTCTCCTTCTTCTCAGTTTTAGTAATCTCGACTTTAGCGCGCAAATTCAAAAGCCTACACATTAGGCTGAAATAGGACAGTGAATTTTATGTATTTGAAAAAGTGCACACTTTTTCTTTAAATTAGATGCAGAATAGAGGAAGTATTCTGTTTTGATATGTCAAAATATCAAGGCTTACCAGAAAGCATGTTGCTTAAAGCAAAAATAAAACATGATGGTCTTTTCTAAAGTAAGTCCCTTTAAAGAACAAAAAGACTAATTAATTGCCATCTTGTCTTAGAGGACATGAAGTGCCCACACTGTGAATTATAGATGAGGCTGCACAAGCTATAGGCCTGAAGAGTAATGGGGGACTTAATCAGTGAGGACAAATAAAAAAGAGGAGATAACCCTAATCACTACAGGGACTGACACATGTCCAGTAATATGTCCAATTCTTTCTGTTCCACGTTTGGTCTCAACTAATAGTGCTGATTGTAAACTAGAATTTGGCTGCTTGTGTTGTCTGGACATGCCAATGTTGTAGGCATGCTGCCATGAGACATAGTCTAGTGTGACAGCTAGTGTTCCAATACCTCCTGGAGTGCCTATCGCTATGCTGTGGGTAATAAATAGGCTCACTGAATCTGCACCCACAAAACTCTACAGAACAATCTGCAGATTTTCATAAAATTACACTATTTTGTTAAATTTGATTATGCTTTCAGCTACCATTAAGCAGTACTTTTAGCTTTTACAGCTGAATTTCACATCTTTAAAAAAAACTTTTTTCAAGACGAAACAGGGGGCAGTCGTGGCCTAATGGATAGGGAGTTGGGCTTGTAATCCAAAGGTTGTGGGTTTGAGTCCCAGGTCCGGCGGGGATTGTGGGTGGGGTTAGTGAATAACCAGCCTTCAATACCATGACTGAGGTGAGACCCTTGAGCAAGGCACCATTCCCCCAACTGCTCCCCGGGCGCCGCAGCAATAAGCAATAAGTAATCCAAAGGTTGTGGGTTTGAGTCCCAGGTCCGGCAGGGATTGTGGGTGGGGTTAGTGAATAACCAGCCTTTAATACCATGACTGAGGTGAGACCCTTGAGCAAGGCACCGTTCCCCTGCTCCCCGGGCGCCGCAGCAATGGCTGCCCACTGCTCCGGGTGTGAGTTCATGGTGTGTGTGTGTGGTTGATCTCTTCTCACTGCTGTGTGTGTTCACTTGGATGGGTTAAATGCAGAGCACAAATTCCAAGTATGGGAAACCATACCTGGCTTCACGTCACGTCACGAAACGATTATAGTTATTGTTTTCTTGATGCATGCTGCTTTTTCTTTTTACATTAACATAACACAACAGAGTTAAAGGTGCTGGTCTACTGATATACAATGGGAATGTTAATTTGCTAAGGACATCTCATATACAACACTTCCACGTTTAGTGGTTTTATGCTTTAACATGGATTACTTGATAAGCAGCTGTCTACTCTCAGTTATTTCCTGAGAAATTGTATGAAAGCGCAACAACTAGAAAATAAAATGTTTAAGAATGAATTGTTCAACGTAGATTGCTATTTCTTTTAACTTTTTAATATTATATAAACTATATTTCAGAAAAAAAAAAAAAAAAAAAAAAAAAAAACCTAATCAACGCAATAAACACATTTATAATGTTATAAAAGACTTAGGTAACCCTAACGCTCCGTTGTAAGTCATTTATAAGTGATTAGTTAATGATGAAATATTAATCTACAAAACATTCACAAATGATGAATAAGTTCTTATTATGTTTAGTTAATTAATTTACAAGTCAATTACAAGTTGTAATATGTTGAAAAGCACAAAAAATGTTTTTTTTTTGTTTTTTTTTTTATTTAATAAAGTGTGTAAACCCTTTGTCTCATTACGACAGACGATACGTTGGGTAAAGATGGTAAACACATGGAGTATTTTAGCACTGTGCACCTTATGTGAACTTCAGTTGAGGCTAAAACTAGTTCACATTATCAGTAGATCCCACACACTCCACACAGAACACAATTGTCTGTCCTAATGAGAATACGGGTTTACCCAGTTTATTAAATAAAAATAAAAATAAAAAAATTGTGCTTTTTATCATATTACAACTTGTAAATTACTAGTAAATTAATTAACTAAACATAATAATCACTTATTAACCATTTGTGAATGTTTTGTTGATGAACATTTCATCATTAACTAATCACTTATAAATGACTTACAACAGATAGTTATTCTAAAGTGTTACCAAGACGTATGTTTGAAATAATCTTGAAAGGATTAAACTAATTAAACACACCTGAACCATCTAGCCAAGGTCTATTAGGTATAGTTAAAACTTCCATGCAAGTTTGTTGAGGCAAGTTGGAGCTAAACCCTGCATATAATGTTCAGTATATGGTCTGAGAGCTGATCCCTGAGGAACGCCAGCGAGCAGCTGATGTGCTTTGGATATTTTCTCTCCCCCAGGTCACCCTGAAAGACTTACCAGTGAGATAGGATTCAAGTCAGCGAAGTGGAATCCCTGTGATGCACAGTTATGAGTTGGAGTATAGAAGAATCTGATAATTCAGAGTATCAATGGCGACAGAGCAGAACTGAGAACCTAATCAGCATATGTATTATTATGAATGCATATAATCAATGCAACACAGCAGACAATTTCTTACATTACTAGGCAAAACATGTTAAAAAGTCAAGAAAATAACCTATTATGATGTGCAAGTTTAGTATGAAGTGCAATGGAGCTGTTGAACCTCAGCTTGAACTCTATAACTCTCCTGCTAATACGTTTAAGTTTTGGTTGTTGCAGTCGCACACATTGATTAACACTGTATGTAAATTTATTACAATTATTGTTTTATGAATTAATTATATTTTAAGGTAAATTTTAGGTAAATGTAAGGCAGAAAAAGATTAGAAAATGTAATAACAAGTCACGGAATGGATTTTAGTCAACTTTAACCCACTAAAGATTATGTGTCCCTGGTAGCATTTAACAAAATCTAGCAGAGCGCAAAGTGCACACTACAGTGCACCTCCCACCCCCACTGGCGAAGCTTCGGCTTATTATTGTGTTCATGGCAAGTCTAAACCGACAGTAATGTCCTGAAGCATATACTAGTGCAGTGTGTGGCAGGTGATGACAAAAACCGTCACAGAACATTACAAACCCATCACATTCCTACTATGCCTCATTGGCTTGCTGCTGTGCACTCTTGAACCCTCTAACCATTGATGTGTTATGAGAGGGTTAGAGAAGTTTGATTTACCTCTCATGCTTCAAGCACCAATACTATTGTTTAATCCTTTGCCCTCTTCCTCCCTCTGAAATTGTCTCTCACCTTCTTTGACTTCCTTAATTCAATTGACCAGAAACATAATCTCAGGGGAGATGCCTTTGCTTTCTGGAATGGAAAGGGTATAAAACGTTTTATGAGTTTAAGAATAGCAAGATACACGTAACTAAAAGTAGATGCATTACAAACACTGATCATATTTTATAGAAATGTACAGAGCTCTTGATAATTTTGACGGCATTGGCAACCGAACTGGCGGACTGGGCACCGCGGGGGTTTTGGACGTCACTGGCAACCGAACTGGCGGGTTAGGAACCACCATCACTGGCAACAAGGAACAGTCTCTTTATAAACTTGTGGAGTGATGTTAAAACCTACAGCCACTTTTACTGATGTCATTTGTGGATCTTTTATAAATGAAATGAGCCCATTATGCAACCCTTGAACCCTGCTGTCCCCACATGCGGTACTCACAACGTCAGGAGAACCACCATGGCGTGACCTCTATGATCGCTGGCTCCGAGGCAACGGCCATTTCTCGGGAAGACTTGGATGCGGCGGCCATTTTGCATTCAGACACGGGACTGGTGGTCCTCTTGTGCTCAGGCGGAGTTCGTCGAACGGCGAGGCGGGAGCCGAGCCACGGGCTTGATTTGTTGTTCGCTACACAGTGATTACTCCGTCTGTGATCACGCGTGCACACGTCCTCCCTAACTTCACCAGTGGTGAAACGGGAACCACAGTATAGTAAAACAAAGTCTATTAACTGTTCTAAAGTCCAATCAGGGTCTTCATCAGGCAGATCGCGCAATAACTCCAGATCTAACCCAGACAGAAAGTACATCTTGATTCTCTCCTCATTGACATGCACACGATGAGACACCCAAATAAAATCTCTTACGTACTCGTCGATGTGGCGTTCGCGCTGAAACAGCGAACGCAGATATGTCTGCAGTACCTGTTTATAATCCTGCCTGCAAGGCGAAGAAAAGTCTCGGGTCTTCCTTGTTGACGGTCCATTCTGTCACGAGCAGGGAGTAGTCTCTTAGTCTCTTACATTTGTTTAAACCAAACACAAGCGCCATGTTGTTTTGCATCAAAAGCCAACAGAACCCCTTGTAATCAAAACAAGTATAAAAGCTTTATTTCTGATGTACTTCATGCACTTGATCTACACTCATCAGCAGGATCAGTGGAAAAGTAAATGTTATGACCTGATTCCCTGACCTATGGAAAAGTGTTGACATGGTGACACTGTACAAATAAGAATTTAGTTTTCACTTACTATTTATATTTGCCAATATGTGTTTGTGAAATACCATAACATGTTAATATTATCATTAGACCTGTCCAGTTGTATTTGTGAAATGAAAGTGATCTTGCTCTGTAAATATAGAAAACAGTGTTTATTTGGCTTCTCTATTTTGCTGTCCAAATAAAGTTGTCAGCATTTCTCTGTGCAGTCCTCAGAGGGCAAGATTTACAGAATAATCCACTTTACTCCAGATACCCTTATCGTCCTTCCAGTGCTTCCTAGGCTCAAGGCTTCCTCTTCCTCCACAGAGCTTATAGTGGGAGTTGAAGAGATTGTGAGGAGAGCTGGTCAAAGCGAAATTAATTAAAATTAAATATCTGTCAGCATTTTTATCAATTGTTTTTTATGAGGAATGGGATATGTAGAGCAAAAATAAATGTCGTACTACTGGGAAAAAATGAATGTGCTCTTCTTCAGCAGATATTGGGGATTTAGAGACTTTTTGATTTGGCTTCATCCAGGTTCTGTTGAAAAAAATAAAACAGATAGATTGACATAATGTTTTTAACAAAGACTGAGATCTCTGCACCTAGACATTAAAGGGATGGATCAACCAATAATTCTGTCATGTGTTACTCACCCTCATGTTTTTCCAATCCTGTAAGACCATCGATCAGTAGAATGGATGTAAAAACTTTGGAACAATGTAAATAATTATTGTTAGAATTTAGTTTGTCTGTCTAGTTCAGTCATTTGAAAACCCAAATCAATAAACTATTCAAAAAATAATTTTCAATGCTATTTCTCCAATGCCTTATGCTATTTAGGCCCCTGCCTATTTAATCACCAAAAATTTAGTAAAGTGTAGATGCCTCCCTTTTTTTGCAACACACTGAGGACCAAAAGCTTATTAGATATTTGTTCATAATGCTTTAACTTACAAAATGAAATTCAGTTCAGTTCATGATGCAAATCGTTGCAATGCTTTAGAGAAAATGTAAATTTCTACATTATATTTAGTATTAGCTTATTAGTGGTGACTCTCTGAAGTTGTTGTCCATATAGCAAAAATGTATGGTAAAAATCAAGAATTTAGTTAATGTCATAATAAAAAACGTAGAACACTATCAGGAACAATGATTACATGTTTGGTAGTAAATTTGATAGTTTTGTACTGTATGATGTCTGAAAGATGGCATCATCTGAGGTCTTCTGGGGGGCTGGCATCATCTCTTCTCAGGTATTACATACACTTATTAGTGTGAGAGAAAAAGACTTTTGGTCCCGAGGTTTAGGGATATGTAAAGTACTGTAGTAGGAGTTGGATATCGAGTTGGAGTTGGTGCACCACTCTAATAACAGTTTACTTATATAGAACTGTCCACTTAATATAAAATGTACCTTTCTGTGCACCAACCGCAATTTATATGTAAATTACTGATCGCTGCTGAGTAACATCAGAATAATTACATGGTAAGTCAGCAGGAATTGTCTGCTTTATATAAAGTGTAACACTTTTTTTTTACTGTTAGTCATGTAAAAAAAAAATGTTACCAATGATCTGTTACACATACTATTTAGAGGGTTGTTACATATGTGTAATTACACAAACATTTAAGCTGTAGATACTACTTACACTGTGATAACATACTTTTTAATGTGGACTTGACTTTTTAAATAAATCTTAGGTACTAAAATGAGATAAAATGTCATACTAAAGGTCAGTTCTAGCCAGACCAAGGTGGTTTTAGAAAGCACCAGTATGAGACCTAGTGCAGTCAGCTTATTTATCATATTGGCATTCAGAATGAATCCCAGGCTTAGAGCGGGCTGTAAATACTGTGTAACACAAATGCCGATTCTGCAGCTCTGCCACAGTGAGCAGGAAAGCAGGAATGAAGCTTACAGCTGACATTGTCGCTGTCTGACACAAGTTCAATTTCGCACCAGTCAAAGATGATGCTGGCAAAAACACTCACGGAACCTCAAAGGTAAACAGACTTAGCGCTGAAGTAGATCTGCAAACAAAGTGCGACAGCGTCGGATTATTGCTTACAAAGGGAAAAAAGGGTTGTGTGAAGCTAGATCTTACCGCAGACTACAGCTCATCTTTTCCCATAAGCAGCACTAATTAGATTTGACAATGAAAACCTTCACAGCGCTTATTTTTATTTTATGGCATCTCTGCAAATGTATACAAACATCCTGTGTAAAACTAGGTTAGGCATTTCATAAAAATATATTATCAACCACTCTGTGTCTGCAGCCTTGTAGTATGATGGGGCTAGTACTGAAGCACCAGTGTATTCTCAGCACGAATTGCCAACTAACAGCTTGCCTCTATAAGATCGCTGTACGAAGACATAAACAATTTGGAAATTTATTGTTTTAAAACCATACAAAATAAGCTGGTGCTGGCAAGAATGAATGCGGAGTGCTGAAACCAGCTGCCAACATACATTATATCAGCCTCTTGTAATCCCATTACTGACAAAACACTCCTATTCTCATAAATGAGGAGTTGCTTTTCTATGATTCTTCTGAGGGGGGCCTGGGTTTACATTGCACAGGTTTTCTATGCAGACTTTCCCATGCCAGATTTCTAATTGATCTTGTTCTACATTACAAATGAGTCATCCATATTAGCGTTGGCCCTTTCTCAAAGAGAACAACAACCCCTTCTCTTATCCCCGTGTTGCAGGCGTTCATTAGCATTGAACAGAGACTGCATCCTGGCATCCATGGACAGCACTGCCATGCAAATGGGTATGAATAGTTAATGTGTCATGGAAAGTCCTTGTTTGCCTTTTGGTTGGTTGGTTTTGTTTTGAGATTTTGGAAGGGAGAACGTGCTGAAAATGTGGTAAATTCCTCTGGTTTCTACTTTTACACGCTTTTGATCAACTGCAGCACGTCCAATACAATTAATGGATGGCTGCATGTTTGTGTGGAGATAGCTGCCTGTGTACTGGTATGTTTTCTGTGATAATCCTGGCATTTGTGTATGGAAAGGCACTTTTTGAGGTACTTGCTATAAATATCTAATATACTTTTCATGTAGTGCTTTAGCACTCCTGTAAATTAAAGGGACACTTCACCCCCAAATTGTAAAATTCTGTCAAAATTTACTCACCCTAATGTTGTTTCAAACCTGCAAGACATTTATCTTTTGAACCTAAATTAAGTTGTTTTGCATAGACAGTAATAAGACCTACATGTGCAATGTTATAGGGTAGTTAAAATAGTCCATGTGATATCAGTGGTTCAACTGTTATTTTACTTTTTAAGCATACCTTTTGTCTGCAAAGAAACAAAAATAAAAATGTTACGTCATGCCTTGAATACAACAGATTTGAGTCAGAAAGCTCTCAGATTTCATCAAAAATATCTTAATTTGTGTTCTGAAGATGAATGAATGTCTTATATTAGGGGATGAGATCATGTGAAATGTTTTCTTTTTTTATATATGATGGAAATTTATTTTTATACTTTTTTATACCTTGTTTATGGTGTTGTGACAAGTGAGAGGGGTCATAATTAACAGCTGGGTACGATATGCTGTTCATGATGGGGCGGAGACTGCTTTCCCTTTAAGAATGAACAGGAAGAGAACTGAAGGTGTGCATTGCGGTGTGGTTGTTGATGGTAGTGCGCAGGCGCCGGCGTGCTAGATTTGGAGAGTGGAGTGTAAGAGACCTCATGGAACTTGTATCGTTCAGAGAGAGCTGAGGATTGTAAACTGGGACCGTTGCTGCGTTGATATCCCCAATTTGACGGACGCATTGGAGTGTGGAGCACGCGTGGTGGTGACACGGACAGCAGACGGACGCTGTGAAGTGGGCAGAGGATCAGTCAAGAGTGGTGAGCGAGTCGAGCTGCGGTGAAGTTGACTGAGACGGCGAACTGGTGCTTATACTGTACAACACTGGATTTAAACGGGACTGGGTAGCAATTGGGCTGCCCAGTCACTTTGTGAGTATTGTTCCAGAATTTATTCCAATCAAGACCTGCAAGAGATTTATTGTTATAACATCTAGTCCATAGACTGAGACTGTGCCAGTGATCTAACCTCTGGCTCACGATACCCCATATTTTCCTTTTACGAGTGTTAATGTTATTGTCTGGGTGGGCTGTGACACGAGTTTGTGGTGTTGTGTGGATGTGGCACTAAGTTTTTATAATAGTATATGTGTGCAGTGAGCCAAAGATACTGGCAGTGTGTTTGTCTTTTTAGTGGGGGCCGTGCGTTGATGGTGCTTCGGTTGTGGCGAGATTCATTTGGACTGGAACGATTTCTACAGAAGGACTTGTGACGGAGACTTATTATGGACAAGATCAAATTATGAACTCTTCTCTCTTGCTGGTTGCCTATTTATGTTTTTATATTAATAAAATGCTAATTAATTGTGATCTGCCTCGAGAGTGTCCATTGATGTCTCGCCCTCAGTGTTAGATTGAGCTCTTTAAATCTTAATAATTACAGTGAGTCCTGGTTTTAACATCCAGGTGGCGTAGTCGGCTACTGATTTAGCTTAGAAGTTGCCATAAGATATTCTGGAGTGATACTTTACTGGCGCTTTAGATTGGGCACGCTCGGCCCTGTGACACTTACAGGTTACAGAATTTTCATTTTTGTGCGAGCTATTCCTTTAAATAGTAGTAAGTTGCTTTGTAAGTTGCTTTAGATAAAAATTCCAGGAAATGTGGTCTCATAAAATGCACACTCTGATGTAGTGAAAACGTCTCTAGGTTATGTATATAACCCCAGTTCCTTGAAGGAACGAGACACTGCGTCTATAGAAGCTTTGGGAAACGCCTCGGCGTTAGCCACGCTCTGAAACTGCTGTGAAATCTGTCCAAATAAGGGCTCCGGCGTCAT
>JAUMHP010000040.1:5285845-5296307 GCA_032361065.1 Enteromius trimaculatus | reverse complement strand
TTGTGAACAAATTAACCATTAATTAATGCTTAACTAATGCATTATTTTGGACCCCTATTCTGAAGTGTTACCAATTATTTTTTATCTCATTTAATTTGTCATAAAAAATACAAATAAAAAGATAGTTTTACTCACATTCATTTGTTAATTTTAACCTTTGTGTCATTTGCTTGTAGGTGGTATATGAATAAAATGTGTCCGATGGATTGTCTTTATTTTAAGGTGTACTTGTTACACTTAAACATTCACACACTGATCAATATTAAAGGGTTAGTTTACCCAAAAATTAAAATGTTGTCGTTAATGACTCACCCTCATGTTGTTCCAAACCCACGAGGCACTTTTCAATTGGAAATTTATAACAAATTTCTATCAGTTTGGGCCCTGTGTTTCACGTTGTATATGGTTGGCAACATTTCTCAAAGTTGCCCAGCAACATCGCTCAAGAAGTTACCCAGTGTATCATCAGCCTAAGACCTTTGTTAATCTTCGGAACACAAATAAAGATATTTTTGATGATATCAGAGAGCCATCTGTACCCGTAGCAAAAACATCTGTATCCATAGCAAAAACAGTCCACCTCACGTGTCACAACTCACAAAAAAGTATTCTCCTATAGTAGCATCGCAAAAGTGAAGTTGATTCACTGATGTCACATGGACTTTTTTTTACCAGTGTTTTTACCAAGTTAGTGATTAGAGTTATTTGGATGTGATTATGCATTTTAATCTACTGTTATTGCTATAGCATGTGCAACGTGTGTGACAACGACACAATAAACTTAAGTTACTTTTTTATTTAACATGTTTCTGTACCATATGTATACTCAGTTTAGAAATATCTATCTGTGTAGCATTTACAGTACACTATACTACGGACACCATATATTTCACAGACATATATTCAAAGAGCTCTAATATATCTGAAGAGAGCTATCCATTAGCAGTCCCGTTCATCTTAATGTCAGTTGTTCAGCTGGCGTATTTCAAGTCTATTTTATGCTGTTAAGAGCCCTCCAAATATAATCAATGGTAAAACATCTACCATTATATCACAATAATACATTATTATAGAATACCCAACTAGTTTCTTTATTTTATTGTCAATGTAAAAAAATCCTTTAACAAAGAAAACCTTGCTTGTCTTCTTGGAGGAAAGACCTCTCTGCATAACAGAACTATACTTTCTGAATTATGAATAGATTTATAGTCTAATCAATATGTGATGAAGTACAATGTTTTGTTGGCTGAGCTTGCATCAGTTTCTTTGACTGTTTATTGAAGTAATGTTCACAATTATCTTACAGTATATCGATAAACACAGACATTGTTATCAATGACTTGCCTGTCTTTACAAAGCACTACCAAACTCTCACCTCAACTAAAGGTCCCTTTTTTGTAGATTAGCTTTTGCAACCCTATTTACGTTAATTACAAAAGGACATGCTCCTTTACAGACGATGTCAGACGCAGGTTGCATTAGTATGAGTCCATTAAACAGAGTTGTTAAGAGGGCAGCCACAATCATGTTAAAGGGAAATTCCTGGTTATACAGTAATACCTTGCCTGTTGCTGTTTTGTTCAGCACAAAACTCACCAGCGGAAAATTAAGTATTCAGAACTATTCAGTGAACTGAAATAATATCATGGTTATAACATTCGACTTGTGAACCCACTCCCACAAAAGCTATCAGCAGCAACCAACATGCCGTTTCTAAAAATGAGCAAACACAGAGTATAGCAATTCAAACGTGTATTACTTCGGCATTTATTTTTCATTAACAGCTCATTTTAAATTCACACACTGAAACACAGTTTTGTTTAAATCCATAATCTATCTTTACTGACAGCTTACTTATCAATGCATACCACTGGCACGCATTAACGACTTCCCCCATTGCATGTACTTACAGAACACAGTTTTAATTCTGCTGGTTTGAAGTAACCTCTCATTAACCTTGTGAATTCAGAGCACACTGAAGCACCTGATCTGTAGCTTGGCTAATAATGGCACTAGGAATTTGCTGATATGATATTGAATGGAATCTTGAAGAATTTCAAGGGAAAAAAAACACAGACAGTGCATATTTGATTTGATATAGCATGAAATGAAATTGATTTGCGTGGACTTCTCCTGAACAGTGAAATGCTTGTAATAGACTTTTATCTCCCTCCAAGTGATATGTAGTCATTACAAGATACGACTGATAAAAATTACAGCGGATATCTGATTACATGCCTCAGTGACACAATGCTCATGCTACAAGATTAAAGACAAGATTTTCATGTGCCACACATTTCATATTGAATAAAAAATAATAATAATACTGCATCTGGCTCATTGGATTGCACTGGATTATATTTAGCCACTGACAATGTCTTAGTGTAAAGTTCGAAAGTTGGAAAATTATATAAATTATCATGTACATAAAGTGGTCTTTTGATGCTTTTGAACTGGTGTATTTTTTGTAACTCTTATTCTTAATGGCTTTTCTACAATAACTATAGTTTTACTTAATCCTATAAACTATTGTACTGATACTGGAAAAATAAATGGATTTTAGTAAAACTCCCTCTCTAAATCTGTACCTGTCAAAATTCTTTCAGAGCTGCTTCATTGTTGATTTTTTTGAAGCCCAACCATTCAATCATGGGCTGTCAGCACATTCTCTACAGGTACTTGAAATAGTTTTTAATGTGTATGTAAATTTAACCTTCAAATTAAACATTTGGTTCGTAGCTTTCAAATTTTTACTTCTTTCATATCAATCATGTCTTTCTGCTTTTGTTTTAGATTTTTAACATAACGCATATAAATGTGACAATCTATGTTCAGTTGAGCTATGTTCACTTTTTCTTTTCTTTGGAACGTTATGAAAGGCTTATATGCTGAGCATTCACATTGGCTACCTTTGACATTCATAAACATATATGACTTCACTTTAACAAAAGAGATACATTATGACTTTAAACTCAAATGTTCATTTCTATCAGTATTTACAGTGAAAACACCAACATAGACACATTAACTAAAACCTGACTTCAGTGCATTTACTTTGTGTTTCTATTTTGTTAAATTGTGTTCAGATTGTAGTGCAGCCCATTATCCTAATTGGCCGGTCATTAATCTAGCACCAATCAAATCTCTTTTCCTTCCCTAAAAATATTCCTGTTTCCCCTTCCTACGTATCTTGCTGTTTGTGCACCCTACCCCCAATCCCTTCTCCGCCTATTTTTACGTCTCACGACTTCCTCCGGGTGGCCAGACGGTGATCAAGCCGAAAGCCGAACCCTTGCCCACGCTAGGGCTCCAGCTTCCACGGTTCGGAGTTCTCCTGGTTCTCCCGGCTCGCTCCCCGGACACCACGCCAAATTCGCTTTTATTTTTATATTTCATTAGTGAGGAAAGCGTGAACTCTTGAAACATACCTTGTTATAGCTAATATGTATGTTTTGTGCTCCGTAAAATAAATAAAATCTGACCAGTTTGGAATGTCATGACGGTGAGCAAATGCTTACAGAATAGTAATATTTATGCAACGCTAGTGCAAGTTTTGCAAGCTTCCATTTTTCTGAGGAAGTTGATATGGGAGTGGAGAACCTCTGAAAGGTGACAAAAGGTTCGAGTGATAGGAGAAAACAATTTTCATACTCTGCATCTTATATCTGGTCATCCTTGTATGTGAATCAAACCCATCCTTCACTGTCATATTTTTTCCCTTACTTGGCTGTTACCATCCAAGCTCTCCAAGACAAACTTCTCACCGGGCCACTCATACTGTAATTATCGACATCAGTGACATGGCAATGATTCATTGTCATTATTCTTCCCAGGGATAAAATGTAAATCTGGATAATAGCTGTCATTTTGGACGAGGTTTCGCCAGGGAAACTGCATACAGATTGATACTTAGCCGTCCGTCGCGCCGACGGATGGAAATTAAGTGGTGACTCATGCGCTGAGTGCAACAGAAGATGTCCGTGGTGAAACGGAAACTCAAAGACGATCAACAGCCTCCTCAATGTAAACCAGTTCCCTCTGGGCTCATTACTGTAGGAGCCTGCTGTCTGTGATATAATCTACCAACAGAATAGAGATCTAACATGTGTTTAACTGTCTGCAAAAGTGTGTTTTAAAAGATGCTTTGAAAAGCTTTGCCCTTGTGTTTTCTTGTCTATATGAGTCAGCTCTATTTGCGCTCCAACCTATTCTTCGTGCTAAATAATTTCATGTGTAAAAATCCATAGCAATTATTTGTGTCAAGTTAACAACACTGAGAAAAGCTATGTTGTATGTTTATGTATTGGGTCTGTGGCCTTTAAGACATTTCTCATACATGGATATACTTCCCAGGGGTTCAGAGGGTTTTAAGTCATAATGGCGTTATAGGCTAGACTCACAACAAGCAAAAGCAGGCATGGCCCAAGAGACAAATACATTCTCTAATCTAAAGGTCACCTTTTTAGTCCTCAGTTAGCGCTAGATGCTGAAAAAAAAACTGGTCTAGACTATGTACTACATGCCTTGTGTCATCTGATTGATAGTTTATGCTTTTTTAGTAAGAATGCCTTTTAGTATAACAGTAAAAACACATTCAGGTTGCAGCAGAAGCTTAATTAAGTATTGTAATAAACATTTATGGATTGAAGCATCTTAGGTCTACCACTTTCCATGCTTTGTTTCTTTCTTCCTTTGGTAACACTTTCTTTCTTTGTTTTTACATTACAATCGATCAGAATCATTGCATCTGATTTTGATTTTTTTATACATCTGACGTATAAATATCAGAAGCAAGCTATTATAACCACTATAAATAACTAAGAAAATATAGTATATAATTATGATAATACATTAAAATGATGTCAGAACAAATACAACCCTACCAACAATTTATCATGAGGGAACGTTATGCATTGATTGTTTATAGAGTATTTAAAAATAGCCATCCTGCAACATTCCGGCAATGTTATTTTATGGTTGCAAAAAAAAGAAAGAAAAAGAACATGCTTTTGTTGGGCAGTTTGCAATAGTATAAAGCACTATAGTGAACTGTATTTGAAAAGATCAAATTAGTAAATTGCGGTGTCTAGTTTCAGTTAAGACTTAAGTAAGGTATAGCAAGAAACGTCCACTTTATAAAACTCAATTCAGCAATTTTTTTCTAGATATTCTCTGTGAATCACTCTCTTGGGGTCATGTGCAACTAATGTACTGCTTTAGCGTGAATGCTGTCTGTGTATACACACTTTCATGAGATAGCTATTTTTGCCATTCAGACCATTAGAGGATCTCCTAAGGTCTGAGTGAAGGAAATGCTCTGTAGCCCCTCAGCATTTCCTGTTGCATTTCTTTCGAAGTCACTTTCACTGTCACGCTCTGGAAGGTGCATGATAATGGCCAAATCACATAACACCAATTGAGTGAAAAGCTGACTGAACTGAGCAAGAGGAAGGAATGTGAAGTCAGTAAAAACTAAAAATACCTATGGGTGTTTGTGCTGATGTGCTTTTGGTTGCACCGTACAACTGTACCAAACATATTTGGTATCCCGACTTGAATATACGCTTTGTATTGCACAGTGGGAAATTTCACAGACCATTAATCTGGATAGAAAACTATTAGACATGACATCTGTGTTCTCTGTTGTCCTTTAGATTTTATGGCTAGAAAATCATCTTGATTGTGAGCGAAAGCAGAATTTGACGTGATAGGACTCACGCATTATCGCGCACAGACATTATCTATTGGCTTCCATTTCTGTCTCAGTGCTGCTTAACTACAGCATGAGGCATAATAAAAGAAAAACACACATCATGGGCTTTTAATTATTATGCAAAATTGCCTTATTTTTGTTGCCATGCATCTCTCACGGTTGCCCTTTTCGTGACTTTCTGATTTACAAAGGCATCTCACTGGAACTGAGTAATTTGGGGCTATATGATATCTCTGCTCGTTTTTCATTTCAATTTCCACCCCTTTTCCTTTAATGATAAAAACAAATAGTGTTTTATTTCTTGCAGTAAATCGACTGTTTCATTCTCTCTCTCTCTCTCTCTCTCTCTCTCTCTCTCTCTCTCTCTCTCTCTTTTCTTTCTCTCCCCAGCTCATCTGCTGGCAAATGATAATGCTCCTATGAAAATGTGCCAGCTTCTATTTATAGAAGATGGCGGCCTGCCAGGCTAATAACTTCTCTCTGACATTTCTGAGAGCACAGAGATTGTCAATTTACTGCTCATCTAGCAGCGGAGCATTTCCTCAGTGCCTCATCCTGAACGGCTGGCCATCGGTGAGGCTACGCCAGGGAACTGAGCCTGCTAGCAATGCCAGATCCCTTACAACTGCACCTCGCTTACATCATAGAGGACATTATGTCCTCCAGCCAAACCCCAGTCTGTCTGCTCTCTCTTTTGTCTCTTGGCATTTCTCTCACACTGTTTGTTCCTGTGTCACATCCTTTCTTTTATTTTTCTTTTCTTCCTTCTACATATTAATCCCCTCTCTTTATTTTTGCCCTTTTCTTTTTTCACCAGCATCAGAGCCTAAATTGTCTGAATATGCATTGTTGTAAGTACAGCTCCTTCACTCTAATGTTGTAACGCTCAGAGAGGGGCAGGAGACAGAAGATAAGTAGAAACCTTTGTATTTATTAAACAGAAAGAATTTCAACAACTTAACTCTCAGGGGTCTGAATCAAACTTAAAAGCAATGTTTAGCTGGACTTCAGCGATCTTCTGAACAATCCAGCCAAGGCAGACACAGATAAGTAAAGGGATAAGTATCTTACATTGAAGTCACTAGCGATCTCCTGATCACAAACAACTTTCCAGCCCAGGTAGACTCAAGTTAGTTACGGTGAGTATCTCACATGAAGACTGGTTGTTCTTACAGATGTGCTCGGTGCAGGTAAAAGCCTTGAGTTCAGGACAACCCGGTAGGTTCCAATTCCCAGCCAACTGGTAGGTCTCATTAGCAGAGGGATCACAGCATGAAGGTAAGGATGTCACCTTGAGCTCAGCCAAAGAGCTACTGGGGATTGTGCTTTTAACTAGTGCAGGTAAGTGATCTCTGGTATGCAAGATTACTAATTAGGTGACTGTGAACCGGAGAGAGTGACTGATCCTGGGTCAGTGAGCTGTGAAGGGCATGACATCACCTCACCCTCCCATAAGGTGCGTCCTTGCACCTAAAACTAAAAATGTTTGATATGATGAAACTGCGGGACTGGATTGACTCCACAGGCTTTCTGACCACTGCAACACTGCTCCTGATAGACATTAGATTATATATCCAATTTTAGCATCATCAGTAGGATAAAATGGGATACATACAGAATGTAATCAATTACTGCAGCACAAATCCCTTGCACTCCTTTGCCGAGTTGGAGCAGGGCACCAGTTGAGCCATGGGACTGATGATTGGGGGGTGGCAAAGGTGACAGTGGCTGCTCTGGAGCAGGTGCTGGTGCCGGTGGTGGTGCTAGGGGTGGCGTTGAGGGCTGGATACTGCTCATACTGCTGTGCAATGATCTGTTTGAGGTTCAATCTTCTGTTATGGAAGTGGATGGTACACGGAGATGGAAAGTACCAATAGAAGGTTTATTGACACAGCAGGTGAGAGACAGGGGCAGCAAGGGGAGACAAGGGGGCAGAGAATGAACTATTGATGAACTATCAATTAGCAACAAATTATATGTTTTTCTTTACACAAAAATCATAGTTAATGGTTTGTTAAAAGCGCGGACATAACCTAAAGTAAAGTGTTACCACAAACTGTACATGAGTTTATACTGGTAGGTTATGATAAATCTTATAATAGGTAGGCACTGCCTTTCAAAAGTTTGGGATCTGTAAGATTTTTTTCATTTCATTTTATTATATTTATTATTTATTTATTTTCTGAAGACACGTCTTATGCTCATAAAGTTGAGCCCAAGTTGAGCCCTGTGCCTGAGAAAAAAAGATCTCATCTCAGAGGAATGGGCCATGGGGATGCTGCCAGCATCACATGAAGGTCTGCTATCCACGGCTGGTTCCTCCAGAAGGGGGCTACCAGGAGAAGTCTGTGACCTTCTTCCCTGACACGGCTGATGACCTGTGGTATCAGAGCCGTCGGGGAAAACACATAGAGCAGGAGACTGGGCCAGTTCTGGGCCAGCGCATCCATTTCCTTCGTAAAATATGCTGGGCAGTGCGTGTTGCTGTCTGATGCAAAAAGGTCTATTTCAGCTTTGCCAAACATTTGCCAGATTAGCTGGGTTGTTTGAGGGTGAAGTGTCCATTCCTGTGGGAGCACTTTGCCCCTTGACAGCATATTTGCGCCCTGGTTCAGAATGCCCGGTATGTGAGACGCTCTTATCGAGCAAAAGTTGTGCAGAGCCCATTTCAGGAGGTGCGCTGCTAGATTGTGGAGGCGTCCAGATGACAGGCCCCATTGATGATTGATCTATGACACTACTGTTATACTGTACAAGCGATTTGTCGAAATCACACGCGGATCCTCGTAAATGTACGAGGGGCTAGGGAGAGACCAAAGGGAAGGACTATCTGTACATGAAAGTATGAGTCTTTTAGGTCCAGTGAAGACAGCAGTTTCCTGGCTGTATATGCGAGAGGATGGTTTTTAGAGTTATCATTCTGAAGCGGTGTTTTATTAGAGCACGATTCAGATGTCTCAGGTCGAGTATGGGTCTCAGACCGCCTCTCACTTGGGTCCCGATGCTGAGCAGCTCACAGAAAGAGCCCTCCGATCCGGAGAGAGCTGCCTCTGCATGAAGAAGTCCCAGGCAGGGGACGCACTCCTCATGCCTGTCAGCGGCGTGCAAGGCAGATCCACAGACAGAGCAACGGCGACCGGGCATGTTGCTCTTTGGAAATTTGCTCTTTTAGAAAAGGCGCTTCAGATGCCTTCAATGTCAGACGGGCGAGCAGGGAATTTTTCCAGCTGCAAGGCGATGATCTGAATCGGTGCAGGCTTCTAAGTCAGGACCAGCAAATGCTTCGTCGCTGAAGGAGAACAATCTAACCTCACCGGTGAAAGCGCCACCATATATACATGTTGGCCCCGCCCATTCTGGCAGGTTTTGGCGGGAGCCGCGTCCATTGGTCGCTAACACGGTGCCCTGCCGATTGGTTTAATCTAAATCACTGCAGGAACCAATGGCCTTTGCAGTTATCACTGCGTGATTGAATAAGGTTTCAGTTAAGAGGAAATAAGGAGTATTTCCCATAGCGTCTTAGCAGACGCAGTACAAGTAAAGTATCGACAGGGAACATACCTGATGTGAGTATTAAAATGGAAAGTAAAAATAAAAGTCCATGTGATTGGATATTATTCATATCAAAAGGTGAAGTGTGAAGAAGATTTGTGCAGCAGCTCAGCTAAAAACACACAAGGACAACTATTGGGAGAATATATCACTATCAGCAATCTCAGACATTCAAATTAGGACAGGATCACATTTCTCAGATGACCACAGAGTTTATAGATATTTTGCTGTAGAATTCTTATCGAGGTTGTGTGAGTACATAAAAAAGGTAGATTTAGGCAAAGTATATCTTAAAGTATATATGTAAAACACAAACATGCTGTTGACTGTATCTTGGTGATCTTTTGATAGACATTATTGGGGAGATAAAAGATAACCAATTATGGCCTATAAAAGCTGTCAGGAACTATTATGCAGCAAACCTTTTAATACCAAATCATTCCAGATGAGAAGAGCTTATACCTTCACAAATTTGAGAGTGAATTAACCCGTTTAACCCCAAGTTTTTCCCAGACATGAAAATGATGTGTCATTAGCAACCCTTTGAAATAACCAATGATTATTTTGGGAAATTTTTTTGTGAAAGTGTGTGAAAAAATGTGTTTTATTCTCGCTCACAAGTGTGACCGGTGGGATAAATTGAGGAATGAAATAACATATTTCTGCATTCAACTATTGATTTTTTATATATATATATAAATCTTAGCTCAGCTTTTTCACATTCTATGGTTTTTATTATGCATAAACAACATATGCAACATTAATAGGAACAGTGAGATAGCAACTGCCAATTCCAACTAGAATTTAGTCAAGAGCATTTAGCATTCTTGTCAAGAGACCCTATTGTGACCATCAAGATTTTTGCTCACTCTATGACCACACTCAACAAAAATAAATATATGTTAATTAATGTATTCCTGTGTATATACTAGGGGTGTAATGGTTCACAAAAATCACGGTTCGATTCAATACGACACAGTGGTGTCACGGTTCGCTATGTTTTTCGATACTTACATACATACATACATACATACACAAAAAAAGAGAATTTCTTTGATTTTTTTTTTAACATTTTTATTAATTTAAACTAACATAAAAGTATGATCTTGTTTTTTTTTTTCTTTGAACAACAATGGAGCTATACTTCACATATCTTCTGGGGTTTCTTCTTAGCAGCAAATAAAACAAAACCTCCTT
>JAUMHP010000040.1:5253192-5268289 GCA_032361065.1 Enteromius trimaculatus | reverse complement strand
TCAATTTTGCAAGAGTTACGAGCATACTTATTCTCATATGTACACGGCTGTTGTGTGAACGTATCAGGTGGTTGTAAAGCAACACTGCCTTGACGTGAAAGGAAAGGTTTCGCTTCAGGTTTGAGACGTGAATCTGAAATTTTATTACTTGGGCCTAGTTCCGTTTTTGCAGACACATCACACTGATGGAGTTCTGTCTCTCGTATTTCAGCTTGGTTAATAATATACTGTCCAGTGCGCTGTATGGTTTCCACAGGGGCAGAATTAAGACTTAGTCTGCTACTGAGCTTCTCAGCATTCTCACTGATAGCAGCTTCAAGTGCTTCTGCTTCTGCAACCGCTGCAGCTGCTTCTTTCTTATGCTGTAGCATTTCCATAGATGCCTCCACTCTGGCTTTTTGCAGCTTTAGATTAACTTCCTCTTCAGCAAAGGTAAGACGTGCTTTTGCTGCTTCTGCTCTCGCTCTGGCTTTAGCTGCTGCTGACCCTGTTGATGATGCACTTGATCGTACTGAAGAGCGTGATGCCCGAGAGCGTGTCTTTAATGAAGATGCATCTGATGCCATGACACAGTCCAGTAGTGTACTGTAGCTTTCTATACTTTGTCAACTGACAGCTTGGTTTGCGTAATCTTGCTTTAAAGAACTTCGTGGTTTCACTGTGCTGTCCTTGGTATATGTGCTGTATATAACTTGACAGCCAGATAAACTCTTCCGTAATATCAAGACTCTGAAGACATACTCCTCATCCACAGGTTTATTGACATTGTGAGGAAAGGTGAAACTGGAACATACAAAACGTTTAATCAACAGATATGAAGTAAAAATAAATAGAAATGTCCTTTTTCTCCTTTTACTGTTGTAAGTTTATGAATGGGATGTTTTCTTGGCACACTTTGGGCCCATTAGTGCCAATTGGGCATTGTTTAAATGCCACGGGCTACCTGAGCATTGTTTCTCACCATGTGCATCCCTTTATGACCACCATGTACTCATCCTCTGATCAGCAGGATAACGGACCATGTCACAAAGCTTGAATCATTTCAAATTGGTTTGAACATGACAATTAGTTCACTGTACTAAAATGGCCTTTGGGATTATTTGGGGTGTGGTGGAACATGAGCTTCGTGCCCTGGATGTGCATCCCACAAATCTACATCAATTGCAAGATGCTATCCCATCAATATGGGCCAACATTTTTAAAGAATGCTTTCAGCATCTTGTTTAATCAATGCTACGTAGAATTAAGGCAGTTCTGAAGGGGAAAGGGGGTCAATCACTGTATTAGAATAGTGTTCCTAATAATCCTTTAGGTGAGTGTACATATATATTATGTATACATATGTCATAAATACATGTCATATACTGTATATCATATATTATGTATATGAAATAGTGAAGAGCTTTACATGAAGATGCCTGAGGTCTTGCTTATTGCAAATTCATACCAGTAATCTCTCTCTTTTGCTGACTGATTCTTTCCCTCTGCATAACATAAGTTTCACAACTACCCCCATCTAAAGCAGCCCAGATTATATGCTTACTCAACACCTTGTCCCTCAGATCCATTATCCATTGCTGAAACATGCTTATGCAGATCTTTGCTGTCCGTAACACGTGAGGGAGTGAAATTCTATTTGTCTCCGCTGACCTGGCTGCTGAGCATCTTGATGGATGAGGTTAAGGTAGGGCTAAAACCTTGGCCTGATGAGCAAGCGTGCAATTGCGAGATTAATTAGTGTCAACCGTCGTGGGAGGCCTCTCTTCGATGCTTCTCCTTTGGATAAAATGGAGTAAGATACAAGACCCCCTAACTCAGTCAATCATAATATTTACCGGCTGAGTTTTTTCTCAATTACTATGTGCTGTATTAGGTCAAAAGTGACAACAGGCTTGGAACAGAAAATTGCTCCAGAAAATTACATGGTGGCTTTGATAAATAACAAACACGTTTTCTGGTTTGATTCGGGTCCCAGATCTGTGCACCCTAAGGGATTTAGCGATGAATATCTTGATGAAGACAAAAGATAGAAAGGGAGTGAGTAATAGATAGATAGAGTTGCTGATAAATAGATTATCTCTTTGGGGTAATTATACAGACAGAGCTGTGCGCGACTACTCAAAGTTGAAATGATAAACTGAGGTTCACTTTCTCCCTCAGGTTTTCTCTCGCTCTCTTGCTCTCTTTCTCTCTTTCTCTCTTCCTCCTCCTCTTTACAGTTCATTTACTCCCTGTGGCTCACCTGAGATTGATGCTCTGATCCTCTGATTGCTATAATGGCTCCATCCCGGAGATCCCATACATAATGCACCGCAGCCTTGCTGAACGTGGGGGGCATAGCCAGGTCCCAGCGACCATTCATTTCCCTCCGGCTATTGATGATGCTGTATTAAGTGTTGTTCTTCATTCAAATTACGATTGTTTCTGCTTTTAAATGATTTAGCTTTCTAATAAATTTGCATCTTACGCTGCTTGAATTTGTTAAACATTAAATTGACCCATTCCATTCATATTTTACTGCTTTCACTTAATAGAACCCTCAAATGGAAAAGCGTGAAAATTGCAGATCATCTGACATCACCTGACAAAAAAGCTTTAAAATATTCATATTAAAGTGTATGAGCAGTGCAGTGGCGTGATGAGACAAAATGATCATAATCTGATCCTAAATTGATCAAAATCAAATCATAATTTGATTTTGGTAATAATTTATTTCACTTCATAAACAAAAACCTGTCAAACGCTCCTCTAATATTATTGTTACCAATTAAAAAAAAAAAGAAAAAAAAAAAAAAAGTAAATTACAATTGATAAACATAATCGCAAATGTGCTGTATGTACAGATATTGAATTGTCATGTATGAAATATATGGTATTTTCATGCAAAGTAAAAATACGCTCTGGCTATTTCCAATACAATACTTTTCCTTTTTTCCCCATCTCTTAAGTCTTTTATTAACAGTTTCCTCAATAACCAAATGGGACCAGAAATGATGTGCCACATTTTACATTCTGTAATGCAAATATTTATAGTGGAAGGCGGATGAAGAAAATCTAACAACAATGTGTAGGTTTAGTTCTGGCAGAATGCAGGCATAATTACTAACGCTGATTTTATACTCTCAACAGCAACTGCTCCATGTTTTGTAAGCAGCAGTTTTTGCCCTAGGAGTAAACCATCTATAAAAACAAATTGAATAGCAAAGAAAAACGAAAGCAATTGCGCAGAGAAAAACAAATGATCTGCCATACATTATTAAAAACAAAGGTAATGGGGTAAGAGTGCTAAACATACACACACAAAATACACAGTACTTCAGCCTGAACACGACAACATGTCCCTTTTAAATGGTTCCAGGGTTTGATTGTTTTGGTTTGGCTAATGGAATCTATAACAGCCACTGTAATTTACTGTAATTTGTCTATTTGATGAGGTTGCTTGATCAAAATATATGCGTGCTGTGTTGAAAATAATCAAGAGCGTAGGTTTTGTTTGTTATTGGGGAATATTACAAGGAGGCAGGTGACAACCCTGAGGTTATAATTTTTCTAAAACAAAGTAGCAATTAAAGTAATGATTTGCACAACCCTGATCATGTTCATAATGCTACTGCTGTTAAGTAAGTGTCACGGCAAGCAATTGTTTTTTTAACATGTACATATTATCAACATATGCACAAATATAAATTTTACTGTGGGAATCTTACACATGTTATATTTTCATCTGCAGAGAATGTATGAATGTGTAAATTATATATGGCCTATACATCAGATAACATATATGCCAATATTACTCTTTATATAGGCCAGTTTAAATCAAATAATCCTTTTGCATATGACAACAAAGATGAATTAGGAATTAGAACATAGCAGGGCAAGGTAAAATGGTTTGCAGAACTGAATGTATCTCTGCCAGTGCCTAAAGTAAATCAGAAAGTTAGATAGTCATACTATGATTCTCTGTTTCCCTGGCAACAGCCATTGTGTCCTTTTTCTCAGGCAGAACCAATTTGTCAGGCAAAGTCTCTGCAACCAGAACGTCTATTAAATGTTTATATGTCCAGACATAAACCACCATGTTGCTCAGGATATTTGGTTCTATCACCTCCCTTCACCTCTCGCAATCATCAGTCCCATAGCCCGTCCAGCGACCTACTCCGGCACGGCGGGAGAGTGCAGGGGATTTTTGTTACAGTGCTCAATTGCCGTTACAACCTATCCAACAGTATTTCCAGATGATCAATCAAAAATTGCTTATGTAATATCATGCCTTTCAGGATCTGCACTACAGTGGGCTGAAACTTTATGGAGACAAGCAGGGTCAGCCGTGAGCACATATACAGCCTTTGCACAGCACTTCACCTAAGTTTCAGCCGGACAGATGCTAATACTTCAGCTGGAGAGGAATTATATTGCCTACAACACACTGTGTGCTTAAGAATATTCCATTAAATTTCGTACTTTAGTGGCAGCCAGCAGCTGGAACGAGCAAGCCCTGTTGACAACTTGTCGGCAAGGGCTGGAACCAAGTTTAAGTCTAATGCTGAAATACGTCTGAATCCTCTCACCAACGTACGTAACACTTACTGTCCACGACACATTGATTTCAGTGGCCACCCTCATCGACTCCGGCTCGGCAGGCAACTTCATCTCCAGCCACCTTGTACAAAGACTCAGGCTTAAGACTTCTCCCACGGAAGTGAACTATCACGTTCAATCCATTACTGGAAAACCTCTCACCCACAAGAACATAACGAAAAAGGCTGGTCCACTCACACTCCAAGTTGGTCAGTGCCATCAAGAGGAGTTATGTCTACTGGTTCTGGGGGGCTCAATATCGGATGTGGTTCTAGGGCGCCTGTGGCTGGCTTGGTACATCTATTTTTTTCACGACATCTACCATCTGGAAAACTCCTACCGCTCCCCATACCGAACCACCCCTAGTCACACTTAGGAGTCAACTTTATAAATGACTTACCTCCTTTAGATGGCTTCACATATATCCTGGTGATCATCAATTGCTTGGTGATCAAGTTCTGCCACCTGATACCCCTCAAGGGTCTGCCTACAGCGTTGAATACTGCTGAAAGCCTATTTAAACATGTTAGGCTCCCTGAAGATATTGTGTCTGGCAGAGGACCACAGTTCATCTCTCTTGTGTGGAGAGACTTCTTTAGACTCCGGTTTGACCGACAACCTCACCTTAGGCTACCATCCGCAGTCCAACGGACAAACAGAGAGGAAAATCCAGGAAGTGGGGTGGTTCCTATGTACAGTACCTGGAGTCATGGCCACCAAGACTCCTGGTACCAGATCCTGGGCATGGGCCGAGTTAGCTCAAAATTCCCTTTGTCAGTGTTCCACTAGACTCACTCCATTCCAATGCGTCGGGTTCCAGCCCTCATTATTCCCCTGGTCTGGAGAGCCTGTGGACATACCATTGCTGAATTACTGGTTCCGGGAGAGTGAGAGAGTCTGGGACGAAGCACACCACCATCTCCAGTGGGCAGTGCGTACGCCTGCCCAGCAGAGAGTTAAGTCCCAAGTTTGTTGGTCCCTTCACCATCACGGAACAGATCAACCCACTCACTTACCAGCTTCAACTCCCTCCTCAATACAGGATCCATCCCACATTCCATGTCTCCCTGTTGAAACCTTACCATAATCCTGTTTTACATTCCACAGAGCCTGCTGGAGAAAAGGAACCCCCTCCTCCAATGGTCGTAGAAGAAGGTACCATTTACCAGGTGAAGGAGATCATCAACTCCCAACATCGTGGTGGTTGTCTCGAATATCTTGTAGACTGGGAAGGATATGGATCTGAAGAAAGATCTTGGGTATCATGAGACAATGTTCTAGATCCCACTCTTCTTGATGAATTCCACGCTGTACATTCTAACCTCGAGGAAGAGGTAGGCCGCCACAGCATCGGAGTGGCCCAGCCTCAGGAGGAGGCTCTGGAGGAGGGGGTAATGTTACAGACACACCAGGCTACCCTTACCTCCAGTCAACGTTCACAATCACCTGAACACTGATCACCTGTTCACTACCACCTGAATCCAATCAAGTCAATCCTCCTCATCTCCCTGCAGTCTTGTGTTTCTCCCAGGCTACTGTATGCTTCTCCCAAACGTTTGTGTGGTTTGTGGCTGTTCATCGTCTCTCCTTGTCTCCATCGCTCCTTCGTCCTCCTCCACTCCTGGTCTCCTGTGGATTGAAAGAAAGGAAAGGAATCATTGAACTGTATTACATTATTCAACTGAACGACTTCTGTTTGACTCACCTCTTAAAATATTCCTCATTTCTGTTTATTCACCACCTGCACTGTAAATAAAGACACTTTTTAATACTAACCTCCTGTGTTCCGTCCACTTCTTGACAGTTACATACATTATATAAATTATATATGTTGTATATACATATCCACATTAATATATATATATATATATATATATATATATATATGTATATATATATATATACGATGAGCACTAATTCAATTCAGTACTGGCCAATTGTGCATAGACAGCACAACCTATGTAGGCTGTCAACCTTGATTAGATTGAGCAAGACAGCTGCCTTAAAGACAGAAAGAGAATGAGTGGGTGAGAGACAGAGAGAAATGCCAGTCTTCCTGTCCCCTCCTATTCTACTCTCTCATATTCTCCTTTTAATTATACAGGCAAGCACTTTGCCAGGGCATTGAGGAAGGATGATCAATCTTTCCATCTAATCTGGATTTATACTACAACATTATATTCATAATTAAAAAGAAGATTAATAGCATCTTTAAAATATGACCTACATGAGAGTATAGAATATAGAGTTGTTTGGTAAATAGATACACAGCAGTTACTGTATTTGGTGCATAGTAATGCAGATAGGAATTTAATTAATGGTGGACATTTCACCTACATCTGACCTTCTAGTGGCACAGAAGCTTGCTGGAAAAAAAAGAAAAAAGAAAAAAAAAGACAGCTTAGGGAAAAGGCAAGTCACAAAGATGAAGATTTATAAGGTAGGTTTAGACACTTTATCTGTGCTAAGTGTGTTGAATTTAAAAAGTGTTTTCCTTTAGATGCACAACATTAATAAAAAGTCAATAAAAATATATAGTTAGAAGTTGAGTGTACTGTTAAATAAAAATTACTGATAAAACTGCTCCCCAAATGATTGTTCCTGACAGAATAGGAGACTATTTGGACATTTATGAAGGGCTTTTGGGTGTATATACTGTTGAAAACAAGGTGTTACCCAGCATTTTTATGTATAAATAGGAAACTACATAAATCAAAACAATAGCGGAAGTTCTGTGTTGTATGCAAGACTATAATGCCAGTGACCCTCTCTTAAAGGCCAGGGTCTCTCTCTCTCTCTGTGTGTGTGTGTGTGTGTTTTGCGATTTTCTGAGCACAGTGCTGTAAATATAGTGTGGGTGGCTCGGAGCTTATTGGAATGGAGTCAGTGCTGAAATACTGATCTCACTCTCAGCAATCTACATTACTTTCAGCATAAATCTCCTCCTAAACTGCTGAGCTACATGTTCAGAAGCAAAGCCTAATGCTTAATATTCAGCGCAGTAAATAATTTTTGCCACATTTATGTTCGTGCCCAGTGTCGCAAGTCTCCACCATAGATCAGGTAGAAGAGATTCTGGCGACTCATAATATCATCAGGGAAAAAAAATAAAAATACTTGCTGAATGTCAGTTTAAAATGAGTTTCGTTCAAAGGGCAAAGCAGCTTTTGAAGTTTTGGAAAGGACTGTCAGGAAGGTTAAAGTAAAACTCAGCATGTGTAGGTGTGTGTGTGTGTGTGTGTGGTTTCATTAATCTTGGTTCTTTTGGCATGAAGACAAAGAAAGTGTTCCAAGGTTTTCTTCCCAGAGAAAGGTCTTCCTTCCAAAACATTGAGCTCTAGTGCTTAGAGCTATGAAGTTATCAAACAAACGAAGTGCCTCTATTTTCACATGTCCTTGATAAGTCCCATCTGGATGGCTTGTATTACCTAGCGAAGTCAGATACATTTATATATTTCAATTTATACAACATATACTTTACAACTGCATTTTCTTATTTATGTGACTCAGACTTGCAGCCTTCCTGCAAATTATTTTCATTTTAAAAAATTATGAATTCATTTATTTATTTATCAATGCGTGAATAAAAGAGTGAATTAGGGGTACACTATGGAAAGTAAACTTTTGGGGAAATGTCTTAAAGAAATAGCTCCTAAACAAAAAAAAAACAAAACAATCTTTCAAACCACGTTACTGTGCTTTCCCTTGGCTAGATTTTTTTCCCAAGCAAGCACTGCAAAATCAAAGAAATTGTACAATAATTTGTTCATGTAACTGCTCTTTTGTCATGGTATTTCACACTCCAGTCCAGTAGTAGACAGAAACATCCTTTTATATTGGTGCATAGTAACACCAGAAGAATGAGATCAACATTTCCGTCAGTGTTGCCAATTGAGCAATTTTAGCCACTTTCAATTGTGAGCAATTGGCGACAATGATTTACATCACCTACAGGACTTTAAGTGCTACATATTAAACAAGAATAGCAGAAAAACACAAAAAATAACCCTAATGAGTGCTGTGAGACCGGACTATTTTAATGAGCTGCCCCATGTGGCAGCACAAAACAGGCATTAGATTGCTTTACACCTCTTTTTTTCAGTTTAAGGAGTCATACAAAGCCAATTTTCCACAATGCAGGCATTTGAGAATGACTTTATTTCAAAAGGGGCAACTTATTTTATTAAATTAACCCTCATGTACTGTTCGAAATCAGTTCACTTCCCATACGGACCGGGTAAAATTGACCCTAATTGGATTCAATGTATTTATCCAAAAAATACAAATTGTAAGCGAGTGAAAAAAACATACAAACAAGTTCAATCAATAAACTTTTAATATCAGTATTTTCCATACATTTCAAAGAACAAATACATGAATTTATGATTCATAAAAATGTTTTTAACCACTATTTTTGACTATACCACTTTTCACACCTAAAAAATGTTTGTGATTGCACATTAATGATAATATCTTTGTCTAAACCTAAAGTAATATTGACAAACTATATATATATATATATATATATATATATATATATATATCATTTGACAGGTTTCGGACTCTAGTTTTGATATTTGTTGAGTGCTTTTCAAATAAATTGCAGAGCAATAGATAAATGTCGATGGAATCTCCATTTGTGATATGGTGAAAAACACACATTTTATATGTACATTTTAGTGATTCAAAAGATTTAGAATTCAAATTAAATATTCAAGTTACCTCCCAAAATATTTCTAAATAGGATGTCTACTTCATAAATATTTTAAAAAAATTAAAAAAATATGGAAAAATATAGTTCATAACACTCAAACAATAAATGGAAATCAAGAGCGCCTGTATATATCCTAGTGGAAAAGTTTGGTTCTGCATCCACAAAATCTTTTTATCTCAAAAAAAGTTTATCTCAAAATCTTTTGAGATATTAACCTGAAATCTGGCACACAACTTGTTCAGATGATTGGCTTTGATTTTCTTGAATATTTTGAGGCAAACATGCTTTGTAAATTTGCTATTTTATATAAAATATAAAAATATATTTTTATATTTTCTTACATTTAAAAGTCTGTAACTTTCAAAATTTACTTTTATAACAGTTTTGGTCAATTCTACAATAATCTGTGAGGTTTCACTTTTGAAACGATACCAATTTTGCGTCTGTGCTCTGAAAAAGCAAAAAATAAAGCAAAAAATACACCCTGTTGCACATCCAGTGTATGCGTCCCGCCTGACAAGGCCGAGAATGAGTGCTCGTCTTGGGCATACCTCGATTTCGACCGCCGCCTGGAGCTCGACTCTGCCATTTTTTAGCTTTCTGGAGTGTAAAAGTTGGGTGGAAAAAGGAAGTGCACGACCATTACAAACTTATAAAAATTACTGTATGCATAATTCACAACACATCAGGATGTTGAAACATTGCATGCATGTTCATGACCCTAAATGAGGAAAAGAGAGAGCACCGATGTTTCCCCGAAGGGTGATCCAGGAGCGGCGGGCACTTCCAAAGGGCACTTCGCAACCAGTAGGCAGGCCCATGTCCACTGAGGAACCAGCAACTCTGGCCCGGGCTTGGATGGCAGGCTGTGCGTTGCACCGTGAATTCCCCTATGGAGCTCCTGAAGTGAAGGTCCAAGTGAACGGGAAGTTCTATGCTGCCCTGCTGGACTCGGGCAGCGCTATCAGTCTGATCCGGCCCAATGTAGTCCCTCCGTGGTCCGACTCCAAAGCAACCATCCCTGTAACCTGTGTTCACGGTAAACATGCCAAGTCCCCGTGCGGCGAGTCACCATCGCGGCGGGCCCCGGAAGCTGGCCCATCAAAGTGGGTTTAGTAAAGGAGCTCCCGGTGCCGGTTCTTTTGGGACGCGATTGGCCGAGCTTCGAGCGCCTTCTCGCCGCAAAAATGGCCTGCTCTACTGTGTCGCAGCGGAAGAGGGATGAAAAAAGGTTACTGGTAGTTCCCGATTCAAAGACTGAGGCGATCCTGGAGCTGGCCCACAGTCATCCGATGGCCGGGCATCTAGGAGCTGCCAACACGGCCCAGCAAGTCCGCGATCATTTTCACTGGCCAGGGATAGAAGCCAAGGTGAAGAGGTTCTGCCAAACCTGCCCCACATGCCAGATTACGTCTCCACTGACTCCTCCCCCCAGTCCGCTGATCCCGCTGCCCATTATCGAAGTGCCCTTCTAGTGCATCAGTATGGACCTGGTGGGACCGCTGCCGAAGTCAGCCCGGGGACATGAGCACATATTAGTCATCATCGACTATGCCACCCTGTACCCTGAAGCCATACCACTGCGGAAAGCCACAGCCAAAGCCGTGGCCCAGGAGCTCTTCCTCCTGGCCAGTCAGGTGGGTATACCGAAAGAGATACTGACCGATCAGGACCGTTCATGTCCCCGCTAACGACCTCTGCCGGCTGCTAGGGGTAAAGCAGTTGAGGACCACCGTATACCATCCACAAACGGATGGCCTAGTAGAACGCTTCAATCAAACGCTCAAGCAAATGCTCCGACGAGCGGCCACTGAAGATAAACGTGACTGGGACAAGATGATCCTGTATGTGCTTTTTGGCATCCGAGAAGTGCCCCAGGCCTCAACTGGCTTCACCCCCTTTGAACTGCTGTTTGGCCGGCAGCCCCGCGGACTCCTGGATGTGGCCCGGGAAGCATGGGAGCAGCAGCCTGTAGTTCACCGAAGCATGGTCAAACACGTCCGTGAAATGAGGGAGAAGATCGACAAAGTCATGCTGTTATTCCGGGGAACAGATGACGAGAGCCCAGCAGTCCCAACAAGGACGCTATAACCGGACGGCCCAGCCACGGGAGTTCCAGCCCAGAGACAGGGTTATGGTCCTTGTTCCGACTGCGGCGTGTAAGTTCCTGGCTACCTGGCAAGGCCCATATGCCATCCTGGAAAAACTGGGCACCGTGACTTATCGAGTACAGCAACCGGGCCGCCGCAACCCTACCCAGCTATATCATATTAACCTCTTGAAGAGATGGGTCAGAACCCAGGACCAGACAGTAGCCCTCGCCGTCTCCGATCCCGTGGCTGTTGACATCAACCCCCATCTGCCGGTCGGCTAGAAGAAGGAGCTTCAGCACCTGATTGGTCAGTTCTCTGATGTGTTTTCTGGGCAAACTCACGTCAATGAGCATGACATCAAGAAGGCACCTGGAGTCGTCGTCCGGCAGCGGCCCTACTGGGTCCCCGTGCCCTGTCGGCAGGCTATAGAGGAGGAAATAAAACACATGCTGGAGTTAGGGATAATCGAGCCATCCCGCAGCCCATGGTCCAGCCCGATCGTGATGTTCCCAAAACCTGACGGCACCCTCCACTTCTGCGACTTTCGACGGCTGAACGAGTTGTCTGAGTTTGACAGCTACTCCATGCCTCAGGTGGACGAACTGCTGGATAGGTTGGCAAGGGCCCGGTACATCTCCACACTGGATCTGATGAAAGGTTACTGGCAAGTACCACTCTCACATTCTGCAATATTAAAACCGCCTTTTCTACCCCTAGCGGCCACTGGCAGTACCGGACCCTTTCCTTCGGCCTGCACGGGGCCCCCGCAACGTTCCAGCGGATGATGGATGTGATTCTTTGGCCCCATCAGAATTACGCAGCAGCTTACCTGGACGATGTGGTGATACACTCTGAGGCATGGGAGGACCACCTGGATCGTCTGCGGAGAGTTCTGTCTGAGCTCCGACGAGTGCCAACCCCTGGAAATGTCATCTCGCCCAGTTCAAGACCCAGTACCTGGGTTATCGAGGTCTCATCTGCCCTCAAGTAAAGTAGAGGCCGTTCAAGCAGCTGTCACACCATCAACAAAAACCCCAGTACGGGCCTTTTTGGGGTTGGCCAGATATTACCGCTGCTTTATCCCTAACTTCTCCTCCTTAGCTGCCCCTCTGATAGACCTGACCAGGAAGGGGCAGCCCGAGAAGGTGATCTGGACCCCAGCAGCGGAGGAGGCGTTCCAGGGGCTGAAGAAGGCTCTTACCTCCGAGCCCATTCCCCGTCCCCTGGACTTCAGCTGCCCCTTCCTGCTGCAAACGGATGCTTCTGACATGGGTCTGGGAGCCGTGCTGTCACAAGTCCAGGAAGGTGAAGAGCATCCTGTACTTTACATCAGCAGGAAGCTGACCCCAGCTGAGAGAAACTACTCGTCCATCAAAAAGGAAGCCCTCGTCGTCAAGTGGGCAGTCCTGGAGCTGCGCTACTATCTCCTCTGCCGAAAGTTTACCCTGGTCACCGACAACGCTCCTCTTTAGTGGATGTCACGAGACAAAGACACAACCCTCAGGGTGACAAGGTGGTTCCTCGCGCTCCAGGACTTCCACTATGACGTGCGGCACCGGGGAGGGACCGCCAACGGCCTCTCTCATGTCTGAACAGCTTTTGCAGGTCTGTCAGGGGTCCCTCCCGACCCACTCCCTATGTCTCCCCTTCTGTCTCATTCTACACACAGGACCAGGACAACGCTTTGCGGGGGGAAGTGTGACGGGCGTCCCGAGGGATCATCAGCTTCGCCCTGGAAAGAGACAATAAACCCCTGCCGCTTCTCATCACAGGCTGACCAGCCCCAGCTGAAACCCATTAGCCGCTGGCTACATAAACAGCGGCCACCCTGATACATGTGAGAAAACCTCTCAAAGAGAAACGGCTCATGCTAACTTCTCTTTCTCTCTCCGAACAGAAAGCAGCCTCTAGCCTGTCAGCCTTCACCCACCGAGCACTTACCTGCACCTCTTCATCCAACCTGCTGATCACACCGAGCACAGCTGCACCTGGATCTTCAGGTTTTTTTTTCACTTTTCACTGTCACCTGTAAATAAAATTCCACCCTCCGGGGCTTCACTGCATTCAGTCTGTCGAGTGATTCTTCCGCCTGCGACAATACCTAAAAAAATTGCGTAAGTAGAAATACAAACGCAAAAAATGCATTTCGAAATAGTTGAGCTCCCCCTTCCATACCTCACAGTGATTTGACCCACTGCCTACTATCTCAGTTCATCTCACCCACGCTACACACGTACAAGTCATGTATGTGGCTCTGTGCATTAGTAGTTGTTGAAATCCGGTAAGGATTTTATTCACTTTAAATAAAGCGATTCTTTTTAATGTAGTTGATGCTGATTCGTTAATAAATTAGTTGTGGCAAAAATGCTGATTATTATGTCATTTTCCATGAATCTGTTATGTTAGAGAATAAAACGTTTTTCATCTAGTTAACGTTAGCTTGTTGCATAGTACACTGCAACTAACACGCCAAAGCTGTTTCCCATAAACGGCAGACATCCCAAGTCTCCCGAAAGCTCTGGGAGTATCCCATATATTGGTAATGGCTCCCTGATGCCCACAAATTGTATAAAATATCCTAGATTCTAGACAAAGCGAGCAAGCACAAGGAGAGTGTAACGAAGCGGACAGGACTCAGGAGATATATAAAAGATGACAGTGTTTATTGAGCAGGATGTAAACAAACAAAGGTAAGCAAACTGAAATACTTCCAGAACTGGGAATGAATAAACAAACTAAAGAGCCTTATGTTGAATCCTTCAGGTTCACCGTCAGAGAAGGACAGACAGACGATTACAGCCACACACACCATTTGCGTTGCTGGAGACAAAGAGAGGAATTTCAGGAGCGGAGACAACATGGAGATTCCAGAAGCCTTCTGAATAGCAACAGGTAAGGAGCAGAGGTGAGTATGGAGATAAAAGGCATAGGTTAGTGTCCACTATCGATATACGAGCTCGGACCCAGAGTGCTGTGAGCTGTGAGTTTATAAAGGGTGCTTGATAGTGCTGGGGATCAGTCTCCAGGTGAGGAATCCAGGTGTGTGTAATCAAAGACAGTGATTGTGATTGCTGCATGACTGAGAGGGTGGAGTCTGGTCTGGATGTTAAAGAGAGTGAGAGAGATGTGTGCATGTGAACATAGCGCGTGCTAGACAGAGATCCTGATTGGTTTACTAAGCAAAATAAGCCAATCAGCTTTTAGTGTGGGCGGGCTTTTAGTTATTTTCTTGGGGACCGAAGTTACCAGTTCAGTGCAGCCTACGAGATCCTTGTGGCAGAGAAAGAGTTAGTCGACTGTAAACAACATAACAATCATTGCAATAGTTTTGAAGAAAAATCGACCTTTTAATTAAACCTGACGATGCCGTCTCAATGCTACAATAATGATAGAAGCAAAGTTTTCCACATTTTTTAAATATCTTTATAAGTACAATTTGACTGTATTCTTTGTAATTATTTGTGTCCCCTTCAAAAATCTCTCGCGATAATTTTTTTTGTTTATTGTCCCCCCCTACTGTTAAATGAAATTTACTCCCGTGTGTACACACATTCCCAACAAACATTTCATTCCAAACAGCTTATAAAAGTGCATGCGGCACCTGATGACCCCTTTAATACAGTTTGGATTTCTTATGTAACAGGTTCAAAACGGTGTTTCCACTTGCTTTCGTGGATATAGGTGTATAGCCCTTTAATTGTAGAAGAGCCTC
>JAUMHP010000040.1:5234906-5244920 GCA_032361065.1 Enteromius trimaculatus | reverse complement strand
TGAGTTTATTTTGTTATTAAATATCCTTTTGATTTAGAATTCCCTGTGTCCTCCGTTCTCTGCTCGGCTGAGAGGCTTGCCGCGCACTCTCACAGCGAGCTCTCATGACACATATAATGGAAGTGCCATTTATTTTTTACTTGGTTGTGGTTATACCACGAGGTCACTCCGTAGAAGAAAACAACAATAACATGGTTACTACTGTACATATTAACTATAGCAAAACCATGGTTAATTGAGAAGTCAATGTATTTATTATTTGGAAGGCACATTTGGAAGAGAAATATCTTAATAGGAACATTTCAGCAGCTGATATGAGATGTAGACCTACAGTAAACATTCTCAGTTTTGAAATGCATACTAAAAATGATTTGAGGAGGACCTTTATCCCACTGCATCAGTCTCACCCATGCTTTCCTCAATTTGTGCTGTGTCAGGAAATTGAGAACTGAGGCAGTGTGTACGATGCAGTAACGCTGGTGAGAGGAGAAAGAGAGGATTCGCCCATTAGTTTTGATTGCGATGGGACTGGAAGTGGCGATATACCGCTTCGCTTACCAGATATAAGAAGTGTGATAAAGGTCTATTAGATGACATAATAACTCTCTTTGCATTTTGTCTTTATTCTTACTAAAGCTGCATTTAATTAATGAAATACAGTAATATTGTGGTCAAGAAACATTTCTGAGAAAAAAGATGAGATGAAGGTTAGAAAAATTAAACAAAACGCACTGTGTATCTTAAGTAGCTAGCAAATCACTTGCTATAAAGGGCACAGTCGAGATGACAACCACATTTTTAAAAAGTCGTAACTCAGAATGATAACTCCTTAATGGATTTGGGCATTCTAATCTTCTGTTTAACAGAGAATTCATACAATACTGAATCAGCTGATTCCTGCATATTCCTTTGCTTTACTACCAATACTAGTGATTAAATGTGTTTAAATGGTATTTATTGTTAAATAATGTTCATGCCTTTAAATTAATTATTACATAAAGGCATATTAAACAATCATGACACGCCAACAGGAAGCCCATATCCAACATTTATTTATATGAATGCACTTTCAAGTCCCTTAAAAAAAGCAACAAAAATGTTTTAAAATAAACTGCCAACAGATTGATGATGGTTGTAGCTTTAAATTGAATCACCTCTAACGCTGTTGATGTTTCTGTTTCAATAATAGTAAGAACCTTTGCTGTTTTCTTTCACACAATGGTTTGGCTATTTGGCTGAAGAGTAGTTTAAGTGCTGCCCTCCACTCTATGGAATGACTCTGTAAAATGAGCTCTATTCAGTCACAGTAGATCCCCTGCTGGGGTGTAGATAACGATGGTGATGGTCTCTTGATGAACGTCCTATCAAGCTCACCATTTTTTTCTACCATTGGCCCTCGCTGTTGCAGCAACATAGCTGTCAACAAACAAGGAGCAAGTAGGCCACTGTAGTTATGATCCTCTGGTTATTCCAGGTTTGGTTTCCCAGCATTTCCCCTGAATGACTGATATCTGTTTTCCTAGCAAGACTGATATTGTTGAGGGTTTTTAGGTTTATGAACTGAAAAAATAAATAAATATAAATAAATTGTAATATTGTTACAGTAATATTGTTATTATCAGACATCATCATAATCATCATCATCATCATCTTTTTCTAGGGGATGGGCAAGACCACTAACATGCCTGTTTCTTTTCATTCTTTTAGACAGTAATTTGGCACTCAGACATGCATAACTGTGTAAATGCACTGATATTCAATACGCCAAATATATGACATCAACAGAAGCAAAAATCTCCAATTTTCTATCCTCTATTCCTACACACTGACAGCTAATTTATTATGTCACTTGACATCATGCTGATACTTCAGACATTACTATGGCAACCAATGTAGATATCCAAGATACTGACTTCACTATTTCAAAAATTGGATCTGATTTCTTGACTTACAAAACTACAGTGCAGAAAGTCAATTCTAATGATTAGATTTGGAGAAAACAAAACAAAAAACACCAACGCTAATAAATGTCTGTGCATGCATTTTAATATATGGATAGTTGGCATGATGTAACACAATATAAGGCACCTATGAGTATCCTTTTTCAAGGGAGCTGTAGTACTAAGTGTTATTACAGTATGCTGCATTTCATTCAACTTATACTTTTAAACTGTTAAACTTCCTATTTAGAAAAGTGCGACAGAGCCATCAAGACATGCCAGTAATGTACAGCACAACAAAATCTCCTCAACACTATGCATCAGGCTAGGGTTGTTATAATTTTGTTGTGTTGTGGCTTGTTTCCGTCATCCTTTTTGTTTTCTCATGAATTTTGTTCAGTAAAATTCCCGCATGCTACAATATTCCATTGTGCTGTGGATTTTTTTCATTTTGTTGCTGTTTGTTTCTGTTCTGTTGTGGAGATTCTGTTGCGTCTTACACTACTGGGCCACCATAAAATATGACTTTTAATATGAAAACTTTTTTGGAAACTCAAATCCCATCAACATTGGTTTAAATCATTGGTGTGTTGGTTGAAACTGCAGTCAAAGAGGCTGGGAAACAATATAGTGTCCCCAATCCATGTCCCCCCATGCATGCTGGATATTCTTGTGTATAGAGAGTGGCAGTAATGGTGTCACGCTCAGAGACTACAGACAAGCAGGATTCAATATAAGTGAGTTTATTTCGTGCTCAAACATAAATGATCCAATTCAGCCATAGAACTTCAGGTGCAGTGATAAGGATTCAACACAAGTCAAGCAGGCTCTCAAATGGTAACCTTTCAGGTAAGTATTTCAGGTTGACAGATCAGAGTCACAGAATCAAACAAGTAGGTATCAGGTAAGTAATACTCAGTCTTTTAGGAAGTCCTTTTAGGAGCAGGGAATTTGAGCCACAGACACAATCCACATCTCAGACCCAGAAGGAGCAGGTGAGGAGCAAGGCAGGTTAGTAGTGAGCGTCTAACCTTGAGCTCAGCCAAAGTATGTTTGGCTGAGGCTATGTATATATGGGGTGACTAGTGATTGAGGACAGGTGTTAGCATTTAGGTGATTAGTGCAAGTTGTGAAGTGTCTGTGACTGGTCTGGGAACAGGTGTAGTGAAGATGTGACGATGTGACATTACTCCCCCCCCTTTATTCGGAAGGTGCTCTTGCAGCACGGCAGACTCTGGTGGGTGCTTTTGCAGAGCGGCAGACTCTGGTGGGCGCACTGGAGGCGCGGCAGACTCTGGAGGGAGCCCAATAGGTGCGGCAGGATCAGGCCAAGGCAGCAGGTCCTCCTCCACAATTGGTTCTGGTGCGTCGATCCACAGCAGCAGGTCCTCCTCGACCATTGGCTCTGGTGGGTCGGGCCACGGCAGCAGGTCCTCCTCCATCACAGGCTCTGGTGGGTCGGGCCACGACAGCAGGTCCTCCTCCACCATTGACTCTGGTGGGTTGAGTTCAAGGGGGCGCTCAGACAGTGCGAGTTCAAGGGGGCGCTCAGGCAGCGCGATGTTTGGCTGAGGCTATGTATATATGGGGTGACTGGTGATTGAGGACAGGTATTAGCATTCAGGGGATTAGTGCAGGTTGTGAAGTGTCTGTGACTGGTCTGGGAACAGGTGTAGTGAAGATGTGATGATGTGACAAATGGCTACAGACTGAAAATGTATTAAAACATCACTTCTTTTAAATTATAATAATATTTAACAACATTGCCGTTTAATTTCTATTTTAGGTCAAATAAATGCAGCCCTTGTAAGCATTAGAAAATGTCTTACTATTTAACACTTTTGAAAGGTAGTGTAAATCATTTTCCAACTTTTGTTGAACATTTTGAAGTTGTCAGTGGAATAGCTCAAAATGTCAATTAATAGGATATTAAATATATTTAATATGAATATAAAATTTAAATATCCTGCATCCTGCAAGTTTGAAAGCAACACATCGGTTGTCTACAAAGGGGAACTATTAATTTACTTTCTTTTTATATGTGTGGAACTTTGTACACCATGCAACATACCCTGCAAAAAAATAAATAAATAAATAAATAAAAAATACAATTGAGACAGGAGTACAGATATCTAGATAAAACACTCAATGACTGAGCAATGACTGAGCAATAATATGCAATGACTGCATATTTTCTATGACACAGTGACTGGCAGCCATGTTGCCATGTTAGACAGGCACGACTCAGTGACAGAGATGAGGATTCGACAGCATTATGATGATCGTCAGCCATTATCATCTGGGTGTCACACGGCTGCCTGCCTCCCTCAGTTCACACCGCCGGTGACAGCGTTCCCTACACATTGGTGTTCCTCTATGACTGGAGGAGAATTTTTAAAATACATTCATTCCAGCCTCTTCGCAGAAAAGAGGAAAATGTCCATCGCACTGAAGACAAGCGTCAAGTGCTTCGTGATTGATGACTGTCATGTTTGAGTACCAGGAAGCAGATTACCGACTGTGACTGTGTAGGAAAAGGAGAAGTAATTCCTAGTGCTAAGGCTCATTCAGACCAGATAATAAAGACAATTTAAAAGTCATTGTTAATATTAAAGAATAGCAGGTGTGGTGCGGACGATAATATTAGTACACAGTTATAGTTATTTTTATAGTTATCGTTCTTTCAACACAGTCTCACTCCAACTCGTTACATTTTGACGCTTGGTCAAAACACTTTCGCATCGTTTTTTGAAGCTTAAGGTACCCCTTTTTAGTCAGTTGTCAATGTGAAGGGTCCACCCTTATTTTATTGTCATAAGATATATTGGGTAAAAACAATGCCATTATTTCATATATGTTGAGGTGTAATTTGTCAATATAAACAGTCAAAACTGTTTTATTTAAATTATATTATTTACTTATTTATTTATTAAATTATATTATAGCACGCAACCCAACCCCCTACCATCTGTCAATAAAACACAAGATATAGCAGGCAGATACAACCACCGTCATAATTTATTTGAAAGATATTAATATTCCAAGTCTTTTGATGCAAAACGTTTGATTTGTGAGAGGAATAGATGCTGTCGCTGTCTCTGTCTACAGTCTGTGAGTGATTTAAAAAAATGATGCTACAAGAATTCTTATGTCAATGTTGGTTGTAAAATGCCATTGGCTTTTGCGTGTCTCATGATCGATTGCATCATGCTGTTGTGAAATAGTATTGGCTCTTGTATATCTTGCGTCATGCTATGGGATGGGATGTTTTCTTAATGAGATGATGGCGCGTTAACGGAGTGTGATCATTTTTAGTGATTAAAACCTTGTGTTTTACTCTCTTCTTCACATAAAGACTTTGTATGGCCTTAGAAGACTTGGAATGTAACACTACTTGTTTGTAATGGATTTATAGTGCTTGTTTATGATTAGTTTGTGCAATAAATACCTGTGACTGCATTTGCCTTTGTGTGTTTTATATTGTTCAGAGGTGGGTAGGTTTGAGGTAGGGGTGAGGAATGGTGCTCCAATAAAAGTAAAACATTATATAATAAATTTATATATGCATACAAACCACTGATTTAAGCAAAATAACTGAAAGACAATTCACGTCGAAAAACGTCTAAAAAAGGGTACATTGAGCTTCAAAAATCGACGCAAAAGGGTCTTGACCAAGCGTCAAAATGTGACGAGTTGGAGTGAGTTTGTGTTATTTTAGTGAACAGCCCTATTCTTAGTGTTATCGCTGGCTTTTAAAAGAACTTTAGAAAGCATTTTGGTACAGACTGCAAGTCACTCATGCAGTAAAACACTTTGTGAATTTGATGTCAAAATTCATTTACAGACTGAAATTGGACATTGGACTGAAACTGAGATGATGTTGTGCATAATCAGATATTGTGTTAACATTATAGTATCTTCCTTAACATTAATCTTCTTGTGAAGAAACTCCATTGTTCACATCTCTGTTTGAAGCAGGTCTCAGGAAGGCCATTAATCTTAATTTCAGAGGTTTGGATTTTGTGAGACTGTCTTGTCTTTTTTTCCCCTCACCCCACCTTCTTCTTCCTGTTGAAATACAGAGAGATTATTTCGCTCTGTAAACAAAATAGTACATCTATACTATATAGTGCAGAGCTTCCATTAAAAGCATTGAACATCAAACCAGGTAGCTCTGAAGGGTATCCTTGAAATATTGGCAAATAAATGAGGCAAAAATGTGATGCATTCATCTTTTTACATCGGACGATACATCCCCGATAAAATCACTGGTAATTATGTGCCCAGAGGAGCCGTTCACATCCAAGGTGATCATAGGAGAATAGAAGTAACGAGAAAAGACACAAACGGAAAAATTATAAGCCAACTCTATTAAATTATATATGTTGAATATAAATTAGATATGCTACCATTCCCATTTTAATTGAAAGCCTTCAAGCTGTCTGAAGGCATTTTATTTTATCGCAGTTTGCACTAAACGACATCCTAAGCATGCTTATGTGATATTTAAGACTGTCCTCTTGGCATATCGATGCATGTAGCCTTGTACCCTGACCCTCTGAAAGGCGAACCAAGAGGTCATCATTCTGTATCAAGCTAAAGAGCCGTCTCGATGAGAATGATCCCTCTAAACATCAATAATGTATGTGCTTTGCACCACAATGTGAGGCATAGGATGGTGTATTGATAAACATGTCTGGCACAGCAAATGTCCATTGAAATGTCCTCAAAATGGGAGCTCACCAAGGCTACAGGAAATAAGAAATCAGGTACAAACCAGTCCTCACCTGCACAAAAAGACCAGTCACCAGTAAAGTTAAGTCACCGGTAAAGTTAACTAAAAATATTTATTAATAAGCAATAATCATGCTGCAGACTAACAATGACTTAATTACAATTGATTAAAGATGCTTTATGAATCATAGTCATTACATTTCCTACTGTTTTTCCAATGGAATACTAGCATAGTCAGCAGTTTACTGTGGATGTCTGATATTAACAGAACTATTAACTGTAAATATAGGTACATAGAAATATGACTTAAAAAAATATATATTAAAAAAAAAAAATAGGGTGATTAAGGATTGGTTTAGCTTAGTTTGTAGAGAGATGACAGATAAGATAAGATGTGACATTCAATCAAGGATTCAAATCCAGAGAAAGCATGTGCTCATAAAACCCTGTAAATCATGATGTTCCAAAATTTTTGTAACTGGTGGGTTAGTGTGATCATTCGTACAATTTAAACCTATTTAAATACATTTTAATCACTGTGAGATTACTGTAAAAACTCCACACACTGCATTTAAACAAAACAAGCATTTTGACTGGTAATCACAGTCATTCGTCATTTCATGACAACAGATGCAATTCGACACTGTCATTATTGTTATGCCTGCTAGAGGACGTGTACCTTTAAAACTTAAATATAGGTCATAATAAGGTACTTGCACAAATTACCTATGGAGTCATTTTTGTTGGGGGACAGACTCCAATGTAATATTGTACCATCCCATTCCAAAGGTGCATTTTTCTGCTAAATATTTCCATAATCCATAAAACATTCAGAGAATGTTAATATCTAAAATATTCTAACATAATAAAATGTGTAAAAAGAAAATAATAATAATAATAATAATAATAATAAAATAACTAAATAAAAATAATATAAAAACAAAGATCCTTTATTGGACTGAACAAATTAATTTTCAAATTCCAACCCTCAAGGTTAAAGGCAAATATTAAATGTGCTCTCTCCTTGCTGTTTTCAAAAGTTTATTAGTACCTTTGTACTAATAGTACCTTATGCCTTTTGCCCTCATTTATTTTATAAACACTACTAAAAACTTTTTTTTTTTTTTTCATTTCCAGCTCACATGGGCTGGATGTACAGCAATACATGATCAAAATTGCATATTGACTGAGCACTTTCAAGATGTATGGTCATATGACAAAAAAAAACCCGAGAATGGCTGTTAAGGCTGTTCTATTTAATGTGAATAATAATGTATTAATAATAATAAAAAAAAAAAGAACATTTACACTCAATAAGTTGCATTCTGTTTTATAGTGCACTTCAGTACTGAGGTGCTGATAACTGTCACTTGCAATAAGTGGTATAAATATCAGAAAATGCTGAGTGCACTTGGCATAAATAGCCGCTGCCAAAAAATAATGATCCCAAAATGTATTATCCATATGGAATTGTCAGATATGAAAATTATGTAGCAATAATTGATTGATGTTTGAAGTGGTGAACGATAGTGTATGCCATTATGTTTAGTTTTTTGGGTGAAAGATTGGCTTAAATGTATAATTTAATATATTTTATATTTTACTGCAAATATGTATTGGTGTTGTATTGTTGTTTATAAATGATTAATTATTAATTTAAAAAAAGACTCACACACACAAACCTAAAGCCATGATAAGCGGTAAGTGTTGAAAATGACCAATCACAAGAGGGGAAAGATCTGACAAGAATGGTTTTCCACGTATGCATATACGTACGTCTTGCTTTTATGTGCGTTAGATTTGAAACTAGGCTATTTAAACACCATAGTCAAGGTAGGCTATGATAGATAATAGAAAACCGCTTAGGGGCGCAGATGATTTTTTTTCCCCAATTAGTGCTTGTGACGCCCCCCACGTGTCATGAAATATGTTGCCCCGGCCGGCTACCCTGTTTGCCCAAGCCTACAACCGCCACTGCCTGTGGTCCAGCCCAATCGTCCTGGTACCAAAGCTGGATGGCACTTTCCCGCAAAGTACCCTCATCGTAGAAAGAGGACTGATCTGGTCCCAGGAGGAAAAGGTGAAGGCTCTCCTGGAAGCTCCGAAGCCCTCCAAAAAAAAAAAAAAAAAAAAAAAAAAACAGGCACAAGCCTTTTAGTGGTTGGCAGGTTATTATCAATGTTTTATCCCCAGCTTCTCCTCTATAGCTGCCCCTCTGACAGAACTAACCAGGAAGGGGCAACCTGAGAGGATCCAATGGATGTTCTGTTTCTTGCTACAAACAGAAGCTTTATACATGGGGCTCGGGGCCGTGCTCTCCCAGGTACAGGAGGGAGAGGAGCATCCGGTGGTATACATCAGCCGAAAACTGTCCCAGTCAGAGAGAAACTACACTGCCGTGGAGTAGGAAGCTCTCGCCATCATGTGGGCAGTACTGGAGCTGAGGTATTATCTGTTCGGCCGAAGATTTACTCGTTTAACAGATCCGCTCTGTTGCAGTGCATGGCCCAGGCTAAAGACATTAATGCCCGGGTCACAAGGTGGTTCCTCTCGCTGCAGGACTTCCACTTTGATGTGTGCCAGCGGGCCGGTTCCAGTAACAACAGTGCCGGGTTCTCTCTGTTCTGGGCAGCTTATCTGTCGGGGGTTACTCCCCTCCCACCCCCTGTCTCCCTCTAGTTTCCACCTCCAGGACCAGGACGTTGCTTAGGGAGGGGGGTGTGGCGGGAATCCCGAGAGACAGTGTCAGTGTCGCCCTGGCAACACACTACCTGCACCTGGAGCTACTCACCACAAACCAATCAGTCATGGTCTACACCCCAATATTAGCCTGAATCAAGGGCCTGGCAAATGAGAACTATCTCCAATGGTGTGTGAACTTTATAGATGAAATTGTAAGCTGCTTACTAATGAATAATATTGTAATGTATAAAGAGTTTAGTAATTCTTAAAGTGCCCCTATTATGCTTTTTCAAATATGATCGTTTATGCAGTGTGTCATGTAGCTGTATGTGAACATAAACTATCTGCAAAGTTGTGACACTGACAGTGCACAATAAATAAAGTTGATTGTCTATCAAAAAAAAGAGTCGATTCACATTCGCCTAAACGAGTCGTCAGCAATTTTAATCTTTCTCTGTTACTGAGCCACGTCACTAGGTAACATATTTTGCATAATGTCCACCCACGTTATACGTCGCGAACAGCTTGCCCCGCCCCCAAACAGTACAATCTCCACATAGATTACATCAAGTGAAGAAGAAGCTGTATCCTGTGAGAGTTAATTTGTTTTATATGCCCTTCTGAAAGATGAATCTACAAAGAATGAGTGATTAACATT
>JAUMHP010000040.1:5217746-5234806 GCA_032361065.1 Enteromius trimaculatus | reverse complement strand
ATTCGCTTACAAAAGCACTGTCCACGTTAGTTTTGGTTCAAGCTTTGAGTCTGTGGAGCGCTGTAGCGGTAGACCAAGCATACAGGACTGCGCCATCTGACCAATCACTGTGAGGGTTTACGAGAGGGAGGGGTTTACACAAACCGAGTCTTCGAACTGCTTCCAAGGGGCAACCTCCCGCTCTCTCTAGTGAAACCAACACGGAAGTGATTAAAACTGCAATTCATCGACTAGCCGCCGGAGGCTGGCTCCAAAAGGGAGTCAATCACATTGACTCTCCATGTTAAAATGCCCAACTTTACAGTAGAAAAAAAAACATGTTTACAGCCTGGTACAAATTTTGTTTTTGGTATATATAGCTAATTTTGCCCTTCGTTACAATTGTGAGGGGGGTGAATTTTTTTATAACTCATCCATTTAAATGGTATTAAGCCTTAAAATTCTGCATAATTAAGGGCGTGGCCACTTGAGTGACAGGTTTAAAAATCAACCGCTAATATGTCGACGAGGTAGGAGGGCGTGGTTTCAGCAACCAGGCACCTCAGTTCCGCCCACATCCTGCCTCATTGGCCATTTTGGATCAACTGGGAGTGACGCGTTGCCAAGATGGTGGCGGTCAGCTCCTCCCACTTTAGGCTTCAAAAACGCTCTTCAGAAACCTACGAGTGATGTTACGGACACTATGTCCATTTTTTTTACAGTCTATGACTGCTTCACACTAGTCGTTTACGAATCATTTAGAAATGGGGTAAAATAAAATCTATTTTTAGAGAAAACTAAAGTGTTTTTTGACCTTGCATACATGTAAACCATGTAAACACTCATAAAACAATATTAGCCACCTTTAAAATGGCATAATAGGGGCCTTTAACTAATAAATCATAGGGTGTAGTTATTATAAAGTGTTACCAAAAATGCACTACATTTGGTAGATTTATTTGCTTTTCCATCAGAAATGTCACGTACTTTGTGAATGCTCTCTCTTTGGACGCCCTCCATCTGTGTGTCCTCTTACTGTTCAGAGGAACGAGCACTGTCCCAGCCTTTTTTCAGTGTCTCAGAAAGTCTGTTCATCAACCCCCACAGGAGAGCCCAGTGCAAACACTGCATACAACCGTGTACCAAAGTCCACACAACAGCATCTTCATTTGTACCTTCTTCAATATCTTATTTGCTGAGGCAGGGCTCAAGGGGGGCATGACCCGAAAGAGCTTGCTGAAATATTGAACTAGCCAGAGGATCACACAAAATATTCAATATTGATACTCAGAGGAGGACAGTGGGAAGATACAGAACAAGAAAGGAAAAAGAGCAAGAGAGAGAGGGTGGTGAAGGGATTGGGGGGGTGGGGGGGGGAGCATCAGTTGAAGCGAAAGAGTGGAGAAAGACGAACTGTAGGCAGCTTTATTTTAAAGAAAGAAAGAAAAAAAAAAAAATAAAGAGATGAAACTAGGAGAGGTTCTTTTGCTGCTGTGGTGTAAGATGTCTCCAAACAGACATTTTGGGACTGCTGAGGCAGGCAATAAAACCGTTAAACTGAATTGGTTTGTCTGAAAGCGGAGTGGAGCTCTAAACCTACCAGAGTCTCCATTGGACAGTTGTGTATGAATTTTAATGAAAGCTGTGAATCTCCTGCTGCATTACAAGGGAGCTCAGTCTCACTGCCTTTTTCATGAGACATTCACTGAACATAAACCTGTGGAAATCTGTTTTATGCCTATTTTGCACAAGGTCAGTTTTCAGTAAGCAATGCAGAAACAGGATGCGCTCGTGCTTTCAAATAAAATGCGTTTGCAATGTGCAACCGATTCTTCTTTGAATAAAGATATAATACGTAGTTATTATTAAGTTACTGTAATGGCAAATGTCAAATCATGGGACTTCGCACATTTTACATTCCAACATATAGTTTAAACTAAATATACTATATTAATAGGTACAACACTCTCTTTTAGTATCTTAAATTGCAATAAAATTCTTTATTTCTAAGCACACACCTTATAGAGTGAATATTTTCAAAGAAATTACTCCCAAACTAACCCTCTTCAAGTTGAAGTGTGTTACAGGTGAAAGCCTCAAGCAGTTTCAATCCGTCTGAAGTGATGAAATTTTATCATCAACTTTTGTGCTCTAAAAACACAACTCGCCTGTTTTACAGATGCAAGTTGTGTTGGTCAGCCTTTTATTTGCTGTCCTTTTAAATTTTGTTGTTTTTTTGGTCTTGTTGATATGTTTTACACAAATCTGTTGAGTGAACGATTGAAAGACTCACTCATAATACTGGTTTCCATCTACTGGTGATGTAACCTGTAGAAAGAGTCACTGAATTAATCATCAAACAGTTCACAGTCAAAAAATGTATTTCACTGGGATGAATTAAAATCTTTACCATTCAACTCTTCTGGGATATGTATTAGTTTGTTAATCTAAGAGATAGATGCATTCTTAGTCATGTAATGACCAGCTAAGACTGTCAATTCTCAAAATCAGAAATTGACTTTCAGCTCTATAAAAACCCATCATGTTTCCTTGCTTTCCAAAGATGAATCTCTTGCATTCGTTTGCTGCACTGTTGTAAGGGTTATATTCTTCATTGCCTTTCCTGACCATCTACATGTAGCCCCTGTCGTAAAGAAGAAGACCATTGGGACAGACAGATTGCTGACTCCAGGGCTATTTAAATCACCATATGCATAATCTCTGACTTGTCTGGTTTGTTTTATTTGTGAGATTTGTCAGTGTTGCTGGGGAATTGCTGAAGAGTAATCAAGCTGAAAGATGTTGATTCATGATGACTACTGAGAGTATGGGATCTGTACAATTGTGTCCTTGAGCTTATTAGTCTTCTGAAAGCAGAGGGTTAACATTTTTATTAGCATACATACTGTTTTATCATGTAGGACATCTAACCACGTCTATTTCTCATGGTTCTGTTTTCCTTTCAGCTATACATATGCTTTTGCTGAAAGGCCTAATAGGAGAGTGTGCAGGAATTCCTGCTGCTTAAATCCGATGCCCAAAGACACTCACGGCTTCATTCAGATGTGAAGACTGCACTTTACAGAGAACCAGCTGAGACTCTTGTTAGAGTTTTCTACACATTTTTTTTTTTTTTTCCCCAACCAAACATAAATCTTAATCTCTGTTGCTTTTCTTGAAATTGGCCTCTGCGGGGTTCTGAGTTGTTTAGGGAGATCTGTTTTTCACGTTTTTGTGTTTTCCCCAAACTAGGCCAAACATCTCTACCGTTTTAACACATGTATAGAGTTTACAAGCGCAGATGGACCAAAAACATTCCTAGTGTAAGGAAAGTAGGGACTATTTAACCAAAAATTAGAATAGCATTGTACGAATAAATGACAAAAAGCGAAGTTAAGCATTGCCCTGCCCATACTGTGACTCCAACTTTAATGAAAGTGAATAGCATACAAATATACAGTAGGCTACAATAACAAAATCCATATGGACAAATCTGTTCATGTGCTGTACATTTTACGTCAAATGCTTGAGAAAATTTCCGTATGTAAGTTCTGGAGGAACATAGTCTTGCCAATAATATTTTAAGGATATATACAGTAAGTGGTTGCTTACTGAATTTATATTTATATTTCTTGCTTTAGTCCAGGAATGGACAGAAAACCAAATTTATTTACCTCATCATTTTGAAGGATTATAGGCACCAGTGAACTCATGAGATTATTTAAACTTATTCAGTGATAATTTTCTCCTCTGCCGCAGCTTTCAGATCTCAAATACATTTCGCATATATTCAATTAACGCACAAAAAATGTGTCATGCCAAATTTTACCTGAAAGCAGACTTGACATGCCAGTAGTTATTGGATCTTGCACATCTCCTTAATCAATCTTGATATATCCAATTTGAATATGCACATATTAAATGAAATCATACTTCTGCCATGCTTTCTTGGGAAAAATTGTTCCCCTTTGTAACCAACTGTACATTTATTAAAATTTTTTGGAAAACTCTAAAAATGTGGCAGTTTACATAATTTGTGTATTACTGTAATATGGTCTGTAATGTAGGCTACACACACACAAACATATATATATATATATATATATATATATTTTTTTTTTTACAAAAATAAAGGGAACGCTAAAATAACACATTCTAGATCTGAATGAATGATGTAAGGAATTATTAGGGATTAATAAATAAATTTATTAATCAGCTTTGGGGAATTAAATTAATTTAATTTGATCTTTGGTTAATCTACGTAAATTAATCTCCAGATATATTTATCCTGAATTGTGCAATATGAAATACACTATTGACCAATACCTCCAGCGTTTAGCCCAATAAGCATATTTTAAAATAGTTTGCTTGAATCGTGATCAGCAAATCAAAACAAAGCAGAGGATGTTTCTTTCTGTCTAAGAACATGGTAGCAGGTTAGCTCAAGATCTAAACAATATTTTACCCTTTCAAAGCACAATACACAAAGCAGGGGCCTGTTCCATAAACCAGTATTAGAGTACAGTATAAGCCAGGCTTATTTCAGTTAGTCTGACTTATTGCCAGTTAATTTGTATTACAATAAGTCAGACTATCTGCCATAAGCCAGGCTTATTTGGTAAACTTGTTTTATGGAACAGGCCCCAAATGTTTCTTAATAATGACAATACACTTTATTGTCAACTAATCTACTGTACAAACACTAAACATAGGATTACGTAAACTCACACACACACACACACATACATTTTCACTACTGTCTAAAGATGTAAAGTTATGAGCTTTGCTGACCAAAACACTTGCTGCTAGTTTCTAGAACCATAATCCGTGAGAAACCAACCAGGAGAAGTTTGCCTTATAGCCTCAATTGCATTAATCAGTGAGTAGAGGAAACTGTTGTGTTTACCGCCCTGAGCTGGTCAGCTGATGCTTCATCTTCCGTGGTTTTGTGCACTCTGGTTGGAGGGTTGGCTTTCTGATGTCTGCGTGGTCTATCACTGATGACTTCTCAGAGTTTGTTACAAAATGTTGTGGAAACTTCATCGGTTGAGATGAGCTGCTGTTTGATAATGTCTGACCGAGAGAGAGCGGAGCGGCTGAGTTTCTTCCTGGGTTCATTCGTCCCTTCTCTCTTGATGCGTTGGATAGATGGTGATCTGTGTTGTAGAGAAGATCACCAAGTAGATGTTTTCCTCACATCTTTGCACATGGTCCAAGCATACTGTTCACGCACATGTTGGCCTGTTTTAACATGTGGAATTCGGTCCCGCCCTACAAGGTGGGACGGCCAATCAGTTGGGTGCTGTGAGGCGGGTCTTCACCCTCGTTGCATTTGTTCATTCATTCGTCCCTTTAATACATACATGATATAGACACGTGATAAGCCAAGTCGCAAGTCGCTGTGAGGTTCAGTGTCTTTCCGACTCTTGGGCTAATCAGTCAGTCACCATTTCCCAGACAGAGAGACGTCCGAGATGGCCATTGATCAGTTTTATGATTCGTGAACTGTTTAGGAGGAGATTTTCAAATTCTCTGCTCTTAGGCATCTCTGTCTGTTCACTATGAGGTCCCATAATTACATTATCATTAATTATTTTGTTATTTACATAGTTGCATGTGCTGATAACTAAATCACACAAAATCATCAATGGAAATAAAATGTATTAACCCATGGAGGTCTGGATTTGGAGTCACACTCAAAATTTAAGTGGAAAAACACACTACAGACTGATCCAACTTTGATGTAATGTTTTAAATTTTGCAGGGCTCTGGCAGTGCACCTCCTGTGTCTCCTTGCACAAAGGCAGAGGTAGTGGTTCTACTGCGGGGTTGTTGCCCTCCTATGGCCTCCTTCATGTCTCCTGATGTACTGGCCTGTCCCCTGGTAGCGCCTCAATACACTACGCTGACAGACACAGCAAACCTTCTTGTATCGCCATCTCATACTACCACTAGAGTGAAAGCACCGCCAGCATTCAAAAGTGACAAAAACATCAGCCAGAAAGCATAGGAACTGAGAAGTGGTTTGTGGTCATCACCTGCAGAACTACTTCTTTATTGTGGTGTCTTGCTAATTGCCTATAATTTCCATCTGTTGTCTGTTCCATTTTCACAACAGCACGTGAAACTGATTTTCAATCAGTGTTGATTCTTACAGTAAATGGACAGTCTGATTTCACAGAAGTGTGATTGACTTGGTGTTACATTGTGTTATTTAAGTGTTCCCTTTATTTTTTTGAGCAGTGTATATATTAAAAAATATATCCACTCTGTTAGCATTTAACTTAATTGCATCAGACTTTAGAGATGGGCAATTTAAACAAGCCAGAGCTAAATTCCCTACTTGCTCCAAAACTCTCTTTGCGCAGATAATTCCCACAGCCAACTGTATCCAAAATAATGAAGTACTCCGATAATACATTAATGTCTCCTCCCATCAGCAGCTAACTGAATTATGGATCTTTCTTTCAAAAAAGGTTACAAGTCACCAATTGCCCCCCTTCTCCATTGAAGTTCTATAATTATTTATCAAAGACTGCACACAGAGCTCACGCAACTATGATTACGTTGTGCTGGGGTCATTAACAAGATGTGTTCAGACTTTTATGTATTCCAGCTATCAGGGTAGACGACAACATTTCAGAATACTCATCGGCAGAAGGAATCAATATCTAATTACCAGGCCCACATTACTGAGGCTCAGCAGTGAATTCGGAAAGAGAGAACCTTTCTTATTACTTACTCTCTCTCAGCCCAGAGCTCAATAACACCTTGTGGATTTTTTCTTTACCATTCATTTGCATGCTGTCACTGTAAAAGCTCTCCACTTTGTGAATGCATTACGTTTCTCCCCCTCAATCCTTTCTTTTGCTCCCCAGCTTTTTACCCCTCTCTTTAAAACATTTTGCCAGAAAGTCAGCGATTTTAAAGGTGGGGAGATTTGTCTTGCTGTGGTCCATCACTCAGCTTAAGTCTCATTCAGTTTACACCGCGAAATGGCAATAACAAGATCGCTGTGAAGGGGCAGAGTTCCGCAGGTTTTTAAATATTCCATTTTAGATTTGCACCTGTTTTGAGATGAAAACTTGCCTTATTTGTGTCTGCTTTCCTCTCTGAATCCTAACCTGAAATCTGTCACCATGGCTGTTTAAAGATAGCACCTGATGGGTGGATAACATTGCAGTGCTAATATATCAGGAGCATGTAAAACAAACGGTCCAGCAAATTCAATTCAGCTCAGTTCAACTGACCTTATCGCACACACTAAAGTCACCTTTCTCCAAGCCATGACGGATATTCATTTTACTGCCTCTGCATCTTTTTTTTTTTTTTTTTCTCTCCAGACTGACTGGAGCTTCAACAGGCCAAAGGTGGTTGCAGGTGTGGAATGATCCCACCAGGCCTTTATCTGGTCCTGATCCACTACAGACAGCCACATATGGGGTGATAATTACAGAGGGGTGTGCAGACTGTCCTGGATCTTTCAGGGTTTGCTAAACGATCTTTAGCAATGTACCAAGCCCAGCTGTGCCAAAGAGAAGACCAGTTTTCAAAAAGGCCAGAGGGACCACTGAATCACTGTTGTTAATGGTCAGTGTACATCTGCTCTCTTTTCAAGAATGGATTCATCCCCTTTTCATCTCCTCCTGCCATGCCAGAAAATCAGATAGAACCAGATGACGTAAAACACTTTAGCTTTTTAAGGGAAATGTATATAAATAATTACTATTAATTATGATTAATTGCAATTATTTATATCAGCTGCCAGTAGTAACTGTAGCAGAATTAACATCAACTAATCTGTTCATTCAGCGAACATATAGTGTAAGTTCATATAAAAATTACTTCTTACAGTATCACTGCATAAGAGCATGTAGCAAGGATCAAAATCGTAAAGGGACATTAATTTGGAAAGCAGAACCAGAAACCCATGTAATTTCTGCGAACGTTTTATTAACTCTACATTAACTCTGATTAACTGAACACACAAGAATAATTACACTCAAACAAGGGGGAAGTGCAAAGAAGGCTTAAGGATAAACCATTAGGAAAAGCCAAAATTGAAGTTATGAAAAGAGAGTCAGTTGACCACCCGTAAAACTATCAGTGCCATTCATAACAGGTTCCATAACTAGTTATACATACAATACTTGCATTGCCTCGTTGGTGAGAGTCCGATGCAGTCTTGAAGTCCGGATGGTTCCAAGGTTTTGGATTGGCAATCATGTTCTTCCTGGTCTGGTTTAGAACTTAGGTTTTGCCGTGGAGCTAAATGCGTGTCTCAAACAACTTATTATAACAATATACACAGTGACCTGAATGATATGGGTTCACTTAAAGAAATCAGAGGCCTGTTTTGCCTTCCTGAGGTGTTAGCTGCTTTTTGGGGGAAGGGTCCACATACCCTCATTGTGCAGTTTGAGTTAGGCTGGGTAAAGCGGAAATTATTAATTTTTTTGTAAATTTTTTTTAAATTGTAACATAACAATAGTCACAGCTTATTCTGCTTTTACATATTTTCAATTATATACCACCTATATAGATGGAGTGAGAGATACATTTGAACCAAAAGGTTTTCAACCTGACTCATTTCCTTCGGCTTTAGGAAGTTACACTCTGACCTGGTGAACGTTAAGGTTACAGAGGTAAACCCTCCTCAGGTCAAATGTTGTGGATTAGACATTATTTTTTCATACACATTTTTTTTTTTTTCAACTACACTGTATGAAACAGGACTCTGATATCAAATATTAGGGGAATGCAGTGAATGCATAGAGATATAGAAATAGAGAGCCCATCTGTATGTGTGTGTGTGTGTGTATGAAAGAAAGAAAGAAATAAGGGTAGCACCTGCTGACCTAGTTTCTCGCACTAAAGCAGCCCTGTATCAGGAGAGCAGTGCTGCACAGCTGTCAGGCTGTGCCTGTCTGGCACAGGTGGTGGAAGAATGGAATCAGAACAGAGCTGGCAGGATTACAGATATGCTAAGCAATGAGTTACAGACATTGTTGCAACAACCCTAATGGTGTAATAACCACACTCCTTAGACTCACTACTGCTGATTCTCCACTCCATCCATAGTTAGTCTCCATGAAATTTAAAATTGATAACTATTTATTCATTTAAATTCATGTGTTCTTTTAAACTTATGCACTTACAATAAGTTCAGCTGCAACATACATTTTTAACTGAATTTAACCTTATTGTAAAATTACCAACATCACTTTACAGTGTACTTGAAGTATGTTACTCATCTTACAAAATTCAATCAAACAAATGAGTATGCTTGACTGTCAGTTTACTTCTGTTTTCTAAAACTGTTAAAACCCAAGCTGACAGAAAAGCTGCAATTAGCCGCTTATTGTTCCAAACCTTCTTTGTGTTCAGAATTCACAGTGATGAGTCAACAGCACTGGGTCATCATTGTCACAGTGCATTTGTTATATTCACAATCCCGTTCACATCGTTTGTGTAGCTCTCATTTCTAAACATTTCAATAGCAATGATAAAAGTATTCAGCTGCAATACATTTGCTAAAACTGAGTTTTCTTGAAATGAAAGTCATCTACTCGAGCAAAACTTGAATCAAGGACTAAAATACAATGGTTGTATTTTGTTGTGCTCGACAAAAAAATCCAATAAAAAGGAGAACAAATGAGGAAATACAAAATACGTCAGCAGTTTAATCTTATCAAAGTTTCCATTCATTCAAAGATCTCTGGCAGTTCAGAAAAGCAAGAAACCTGAAAAGCTAAAGCACTTTGATTTAACTTGAACAAAAAGCTAGCAATAAGAATTCTTTAAATACGGTTTAGTTCACCTTGGTTTGTCACAGGTGGCTGATGGGAAGGGCTTGTATTAAGCCTCAGGGACAGCTAGACACACTAGTCTTTAGAAGTGTCATGTTTTCAACCAAGCAAGCAAGATATCCGACTAGCTATGGACACCCTTCCTGCATTTTAGATTTGATATAATCTTATTATTAAATCACATAATTACATTATGCATTTGACAGACAACTTTTATTCAGGTGTGTGAATATGTGTGTTCCCTGGGAAACAACACTACAGCAATATACAGTAGGCCAGTGATTGAATGTTGTAGACCCAAGGCTATTAACTGTAAAATAAATTTATGAAATGTACAGTACACCAACTTGCTGGCAGCAATTAGCAAGTAAGTTTCATAATTACAGCAAGTATGTAAGTATGCATATTTATAAACATGCACCATGTTTTGCTAAGGAATTTTAAGGAATTAATCTCATAGGCAGAAAAAAAAAATATTGTTGTTCCAGCAGCTGTATACCTTACAGTCAAAACCACAAATATAACTCATAATACTATACTGTATTTACAATACTGTAAAGGTAAGTTTAGGGTTGTGGTACTACCTACTTTTTAATGGTTGCGAAATCTGCCAGGGTAGCACAAATTGACAGAACACCGGAACTATCGGTTATCTGCAAAATTTCACAGATAGTTTTATCCGGGTTGCATCTGCTGCTGGAGTGGCTGTGAAGGGTCCGTTATTGTTATACAGTGGAAGAGCCAACATATCTATGGCGAGAACAGCCTCTAGAGGGGAAAATGGCTTTATGGATTCACATTCTGTGTCAGCGTCCTCGTTACAGAAATCTTTGCCTAAAAAAGATCTAGTAGAAGTATCTAATCTGCAAGCAATGTTCCAGTACCAGAATGAAATGCTCAATAATTTTTAGGAACAACTTAACCAGCTGCAATTGGTTAATGGGCACTTAAACCAACTACATCCGGGCCTTAACATCACACACACCTTAGCTCTTTCTGATAAGTTTGATGGCTCTGCTGAACACTGTAAAAGTTTCATAAGTTAAGTTAAACTATCTTGAGCCTCAAGGGGAGACCTTTGAGACTGAAGTACGCAAGTTTGCTTTAATCATGTTGTTGCTATCAGGCAAAGCTATCGACTGGGCCGCTGCCTTTTGGAACATTGATTCGCATATTATACGTTATGTGGATTACTTCGTTCAACAGATTCAAGAGGTGTTTGAATACCCCGTAGAAGGTCGGGACGCTTCTGTGCAGTTAATTAATCTGACTCAATGTAAACGTACCGCCTCAGACTTTGCGTTTGAGTTCAGGAAATTAGCGGCGCAAAGTGGATGGAATGATGTAGCACAGAAGGACATGTTTTGTAACAGCCTCACGACCTAGCTTCAAACAGAACTGGCTTGCAAGGGAGACGACTTATCCTTCTCTGATTTCCATTACTTTGACTATTAAGATGGATGACCTTATGAGAAAGGTCCCCAGTCACAGTAAGGCTCACTAAGAATTTTCTAAAGTCCTCACACCACCCTCACAGAAGATCATGAGAGAGAGGAAACCATGCAAGTTAATTCCTCATGCATCTCAGAAAAGGAGAGAGAACGTTGTTGCTTAAACCAGACAAACCGGACATTGATACCGTGTCTCTCGAATTGATAGTGATGATTGAATCTGGAGCTGCCTTGAATCTCATCAGTAAACACCTCATCCAGAAGTTTCAAATACCTACTCAACTCAAATCATGAGACCATTGGAACAGGAGTCACCCAACAGACAATAGCACTAAAGCTCAAGTTCGGATTATTCCATCAGAAATACATCACCCTGTGTGTAGTGAACTCTCCCAAAAACGAAATCATCCTAGGACATCCATGGTTATCTGTCCATGATCACAACATCTCATGGTTCCACAGTGAGCTAATTAAATGGTCTCCTTTCTGTCTTAATCATCGCTTCTCCTCCACCCCACACACATACCACACCACAAGTATTGAAAGCCCTGAAGTACCAATCAGTGTCAAGATTCCAGCCTGTTATCATTCTTTGTCTAAAGTTTTCAGACCACGCAGTTACCTCCTCACCGACCATGGGATTGCTCAATCGACCTTCTTCCCAATGCAATGCCACCCAAAAGTAAGGTCTGAGGAGGCTCTGAGTTCAGGTTTCATACAAACGTCAACTTCACCAGCAGCAGCCGACTTCTTCTTTGTGAGCAAGAAGGACGGAGGTCTAAGACCATGCATAGACTTCCAAAACATTACTCATGTACTCCCTTTGGTACAATCTTCTCTAGAACAACTACGAGAGGCCAAGATATGCATGAAATTAGACCTAAGAAGCGTCTACAATCTCACCCGAATCAAGGTGGGTGATGAGTGGAAGATTGCATTTCTCACTACCAGGGGGCACTATGAGTACCAGGTTATGCCGTATGGCCTTACAAACACTCCAGCTGACTTCCAGTCCTTCATAAATGAGATCTTCAAAGACATCCTACAAAAGTATGCAATCGCTTATATTGATGATATCCTCATATATTCAACCACTGAGCAAGAACACATCCAACATGTCACGACTGTTCTGTCCCTTTGTTCATCATCTGAACACAAATTTAGATAATTTTGATATCAGAAATCTATCTGTCCCTCCATAGACAGCAACTCAACTGAAATGATCCCAGATCCAGAAACGTAGCAAAAACATTGGTAACAGTCCATGCAACATCAGTGGCTCAACCTCACTTTTGAGATGCTATGAGATTTTTTGCGCAAAACAAAAGTAACATAATTTACTCTTCTGCCATGCTCAATGTGCCATATATGCAAGCTTTATATTGACGTAATCAGCCTTGTTTACATACGGGTGAAAGCATCCGCACGTGTGTAATCTGTGCCTGTGTGGGCCTAGAAAACGCCACTTACAAAGTAATGTTTTCTAAATTGGTGGAAGACATAAGTCATAGGAGAAGAATGGTTGAGTTTATGATGTATTATATATATTTTCTTCATGAAAAAAAAAAAGTATTGACGCAAAACTGTAGTTGATCCACTGATCACATGGACTTTTTTTTTACCAGTGTTTCTACCACGTTTCTGGATTTGGAATAATTTCAGTTGTATTGCTGTCTATGGAGAGACAGATGCGTCTCTGATATCATCAAAAATATCTTAATTTGTGTTCTGAAGGTTTGGAATGACATGAGGGTGTGTAATAATGACAGCATTGAAATTTTCGGGTGAACTAACCCTGTAAATGTATGTCATGCAGCAGTTACCTATTTATTAACATCCTGTTTCAGAAAGGAGGTTAACCCTCTGAGGTCGGCCGTCACGTCCACGTGATTTGGGTCTTTTTTTTCTTATCAGTGCAAAAGACACTAATATAATTTTGGTCACACAAGTAAGTGTTATACACCATTCGAATCTGTTAAATGTCTACTTTGTTTTGAGTTCACTCTCAGTAACTACAAAATTGTGTGCCCTTGCAAAATAAGGAAAATAAAAAGTATGCGCAATGTTTTTAAAAAGCAGTCACTAAATTGAACTGAAACTCCGCGACAACATGACACACAGACGTGAAAAATATATCAATAGAAAGCCTAAAGTGTCTGCTTTTAAATGCAGTAAATGGACGTTGAAAACAAATATTCTTTGTTAAAGTAATGAGTAAGTAACCAACACTATACTGAGCTCAATCGGATTTCATTAATTTTAATGTGACCACGCCCACAAGCTACATTCGCTTTGTCATTACAATCTCCACTGAGACGCGCGACATGCCCACAACAGCTCATGTGCTCTACGCTGAAGAACAGAGAAAACAACAGCGCTTACTTCACCAAAGAAGATAACAGATTACCTCAAGATGCGGCGTGCGATCTGTTCCATTTACTCTCATGAGTACATACTGTTTGTTTTTGTATGAGTTTGCGTAGTATTGTGTGCTTTTGGTTTTTCCACGAACTATACCTGACTAAAATGTCTGAATGTGATTGAAGCATGTTGAATATGACAGGCTGTGTGCTGTTAGCCTACTGTGTTCTGTTATATAAATAATACAATATAAAAACAATATCATGAGTGCATGATGAATGCTGTTTGTTAGTATTGTTTGTTTTTCTTGAACTGTAATTCCTGACTAAAATGTTTGGAAATCGAGTGAAATGTTTTGAATATGACATCTAATTACATTGCTTTGGACGCAATGCTGTTTCTATATTTGATATAATAGACGATAAAACAAAATGATACATATACTGATATCAACATGTTTTTGTGTGTTTGTTTTGTTTTTAGTGATCAGAAACCTGCTGCATGAGAAACCTGGATGACATTCTCCAGTCTCTTCAAGCTGATCACCTCTAGGAGTGCTGTACCAAGATTCAGATGTTCATCTGCACTGATATTTTGTGGTAAAACAAACTCCCTGAATACTGATAGTGGTGATTATTTCTTGAATGCAAACACTCAAATAAGAGGTATGTACAGGGTTCACTTGTTTTCAGGATTGACTCAAAGTCTGTTCACATCTCTGTAGCTCTATGCTCAATAATGTGTCTTTGACCTTTATTGTGTATATTTTAATGATACTGTGTTGTAAATAAAAAAAAAAAAAAAATCATTTTAAAAAACAGTTTTTTCAATCTCCGCCCATTCTTTCTACCTGACTTACCTGGCACTGTCACTAATGGGTCTATTCAGATGAAAATCACTGAATATTAAATGCCATTCTCACTCCCTGCATACTGGCTTTTAGCCTCAAAACATGTCGTTTAAAATTTAAAACACTATATTGTTTTCTGTGAATAAGTAATTGAAAAGATTTTCACATCATTCTGTAATGATAAATATAAGTAAGTAAATATTCTAACCTAATAGGCTGGTTAGTCTAAATTCCTATTCAGGACCATTCACTATGGCTTGGATGGCCTTATTTTAGCTAGTTTTATTTTCTCAAAACTTAGTAACTACGCATAATATTTTTTTTCTAAAAAATGCAAACATGTACATCCATCCTGGTCACATATGAGTGAAAACTCAGAGTAAGTTATCCCTGAGATAAGAGAAACTCTGGCTTGTCCGTTTCAAAAAGCAAGTTTGTCAAACTCGAGAAAGCAGGGTAAGTCAAACCTGTTTCTCAAAGAACTTTGATGTTACCATGGTAACTTACTCTGTGAACCTAACCTGGTCGGGAGCAGGTTTTATTCTCTAAACTCTGAGTTCCTGTCAGTCTCCTCCCCTTTTTTAAAGACGAAACGGTATTTCTCGCCTTAGCCTTAGTCATTCAATGTCCACATTTCTGACACAAACAGAAGAAAATTACGAGAATGGCTTGTCCTTTTTTGGAGGATCCCATAGATGAAGAGGCTGTATTAATTCGAAGAGAATCACATTTAAGTCAGGCAAGGATTTTGAAACCCAGTGTGGATCTTTTTGTCTTTTCCCTTGTAACGGTGGTATTGTGTGGTTGAGCTATCCGGGATAATTGTCAAAAATTTGTGACAAGTAGATACTTGTCTAGCACCCGAACATTAGTAACCAATTGTTCTCTTTTTTTTCTTTTTTGGGGTTTTCATCTTTAAGTCTGTAACGTGGCAGTCTCACGGAGACGAAGGAGACAATGAGGCTGAAGTAAAATGAAAACGAAATACTTTAATAATGAAAACAAAAGCGCGAGTTCATCGGGGTGCGCGGGCAGCACGAGTTCATCGAGGTGCGCATCTAGCGCGAGTTCCTCGGGGTGCGCGTTCAGCGCGAGTTCATTGGGGTGCGCGGGAGACGCTGGAAGGAGCGTAGGTAGTGCCAACTCTGCCACTGGACACTGCCACAACTCCAGCACGTGGCAAAGCTCCTGTTCCACGCGGCGCTGTGGAGGCGCAGACTCAGGGAAGCGCTCAGGCTGCAGGTCCTCCGTCACGGGCTCTGGGGGGTCGAGCCACCGCAGCAGGTCCTCCGCTATGGGTTCTGGAGGATCGGGCCACTGAAACGAGTCCTCCACTTCGGGCTCCGGATCTGCCCAGACTGGAGCGGGCACTGGAACTGGAGCGAGCTGTGGCTGTGGCTGCGGGGCAGGCTGTGGCTGTGGCTGCGGGGCAGGTGCAGGCTGACGCTCGGCAGGCGAGGATGCAGGCTGGCGTTCAGGCAGTGAAGGATTCGTCGGCCTCCGGCGAAGTGCCAAGCGGGAACCCGGAAGCTTGGGCACCGCTTCAAAGTACCGCTCGCCTGGCATGGGGTACGGGGGCAGACCGTGAGACAAGCGGTCGAAAACAAACTCACCCCACGTCATGCCGTTTTCTGTTTAGGTCCGCCAATCTGTAACGTGGCAGTCTCACGGAGACGAAGGAGACAATCAGGCCAAAGTAAAATGATAACGAAATACTTTAATAATGAAAACAAAACGTAGAGCATGCATCCAATAACGTCATAAACATAGATCACAAGCAGACAAACACTAGGGCTACGTTTTGGGGTTGACGGACGATAAGAAACTGAAAGGACATGGGTTAAATACATACACTAATTAACAGACACACCTGAACGAAATAGACAATTAACTGAAACTAGGTCAGGGAAGCACATGGGGAGAATATACAAACATCACACGGGACACGGAACATCACACATGACACGGAACAAAAACCAAATACAAAGAACAAAACAACCTAGGAATGTTACAAAGTCAAGTAAAGTTTGGGAGCTGAAATATACATTGAAACGTAGTCAGGTTATATGGGATATGGCATATGAGACGACCTGGGTTCACTTCCCTTATTCATTGGATTTTTTTTTTTTTGCTTAAATAACAAGTAGAATAATTGTTTTGGGCAACCACCGTTACACTCCATAATGTTACATTTTTGTTTGAAAGTTACAGTTACCCTTTCAGTCGAATCACTTTGACGTTACATATGGGATCTCGCACGGGAGACCGTTCGTCTTCGAGTCTTTGAAAAAAGGCCAATGAATAGTGGCGTGCAATAATTACAACCAGGTGCACCTTATCACAGCGTGAGTATAAGAGGGCACGGCTGGATTGCACTCACAGCTTTTTTGCTTCGGAGCGCTCGTCTGCATGTTGCTGGATGCTGTTGCTGAACGCTGTGCATATCGAGTCTGGAAGAAGTTTTTTCAAGAGTTCCTGCAGTTCATGCTCTCTCACCAATCCATCTCACCAATTTCATCTGGGCAAGCCGATCGGGACCCGCGAGATTGGTAGCCTTTTTAAAGGCTCTGACAGCCAATCTTTGCTCGCCAGCGAGACCTCACCGAGTGC
>JAUMHP010000040.1:5175540-5193657 GCA_032361065.1 Enteromius trimaculatus | reverse complement strand
AGGCAAAGTCAATCAACAACAACAGGGCTGACAAGACAAAGGCAGAATCAAAGGCAGGCAGAAGATCGGGGTCACAAAAGTCAATATATCCAGGCGAGGGTCGGGGCAACAGGCGAGAATCACAGGTAAGTAAGCAGTCAAAAGGCAGTCCAAAGATATTCACAAGAAACGCTCGGTGATGTCGACAAACAAACAAAACTTTGCGCCGAGCAGCGATCGTCCGTTTCCTATTAAAAAAATCTATCTATCTATCTATCTATCTATCTATCTATCTATCTATCTATCTATCTATCATCTGACTATTCCTAACTTTTCTATCTATCTATCTGACTAATTATGTCTATCTATCTATCTATCTATCTATCTATCTGTCTATCTGACTTTTTCTAACTTTTCGAACTGAAAACATCAAACTTAAACTTCTTAAACTGTTTATTATATATATATTTTTTTTTACTTTTAAACTTTTCAAACTTCTATCTCCGGCTTTCTCAAGCCAACTTAAAGTTTGTCTGAACAAACTTTTTTATCTAGTTATAAAGTGTTACCAAAACCTTTATTTTGGATGTGATTAAGCATTTGACAGCACTAGTTTTTTTACAAAAAAGTTTTTGTTAACGAAATTAATACTACTCTACATTATCTTTTGCTCCTTTTTTATGCTTTTTATGCTTTTATGCTCTTGTTACAGTTGTAACATTTACAATCCACCAGATGCATTCACACACATCTCTCTCTCTCTCTCTCTCTCTCTCTCTCTCTCTCTCTCCCCCTCTCTAATGCATGTGATTGATGAATACATCATTTGACACATATTTTCCAGGGAGGATCCTGGTCCATTTCTCTAGCATGGCACAACCTCCATCATTACTCTAATGATAGTTCTGGGCCCCAGCACTTCACCCGCTCATCCTCCTGCCTCCGTACTGCCCTTCTTTCTTTTAACCTTTTCTTTCACTCAGCAGGCAGAGGTAAAGTATGGATCCGGCCGTAATATGAAAGCCTCCATAAACACAGACAGGGTTATGTCTCCTCACTGAAGAAGGTCACCGTCCTCAATTTGCAAATATAATCGTTCTTTCCAAAACTGTTGTTCTCATCAACAGGCGGGGAATGAGGAGGGGGTCGAGGGGTGGCTGCGATGGCACTGTTGCTGGGTAAGTGATAATAACCTTTTTTGAGTGGATTCTGGCCTCATATTTTCTGGTAATTTAGACTCATTTAAACAGTAATGATGTCATAGACAAGGACATATAGGACCAGTTTCACTGAAAAACCGTTTATACTTTTTCACTCAAGGTTGTTTTTTTTCAACTGTTTTAGACATTATTGACAAGCAATCAATGTTAATTAAAAAGACAGTCATTCTAAAATACTGTAAAAAAGATTGACCCTACTGAGTGAGCTTAGGCAATGATTTTGTAGCTAGTCAAATACAAACCAAAGAAAAATGATCAAGAAATGTATACATTAGACACATGATCATCTTTCAGTATTTAATCTATAATACATTATTGCCGATATTGCTTTATAAAAAGTAATATTGTAAGCTGACCTGTGAGTAAATTCCCAAATAAGGAATTTTCTAAACTGTCTAAGCCAGAAGAAGCACCTTCATGTTTTGCAAGCCCCAGCTGCTATACAGGCAGTGTTTCTGTCCAAACCACATTTACTGAGATCAGACAGCTGTTCACACAGAACGTGTTCTTGCTTTCAAAGACAGCTACACAGTGCGCAGAATAGACAGCACAGTAAACAGAATTAAACAGAGCACAGGGGTCTCATTATGTGTTTTAGTTAAGTTGGTAACTGTTTTGATGTGACATGCCTTAAAAATTATCAATCTTGGTTGATCTTGCTGGGAAAAAGAAAGATAAGATAAAGATGTCAGACTGCTTATGTGCATAGGCACATCCTTTGCAATAGAAACAAGGATTTTTGCCACACACGTTTTTGTTTTATTTTTTTATGTGAATATTAAATATATATCTTTTTTTTTTTTTTTATCCCATGTGCACTTCACTTCCCCTTGCAACAACATCTCTTCTCTAATGATATGTACACAGGTCTGAGGATTGGCCAATAATGCATCGCCTCCAGCAAGCTGTCCCTTACACGAGATTGCAGCAATTAGCAAACGATCCAATCAATTTCCCATGGACAAAATCAAGTTTTGCCCTGCACCTTTCCTCATTCGAAAAGCCATTTCATTTGTATATGTGTCACAACAGGGAAAAACAAAGAGATTATTTTAATTAACACTTCATGTCAACTTTATTTAATTGAAATAGTTTATCATTATAAAGGATAAGTTCACCAGTTTTATTTACACAGCATCCATTAATAACAACCCACCAGTACAGCCCACTGTGCTTCACTCTGGAGCTGCAGTATCACAGATGGATTTGATTGATTAAAATATTGATTAAGGTGATAAGATGTCAAAATCAGTATGTGGCGGTGCTTAATACTACAACTGACCTTGTTTATTGAAGCTCTCCCCTGTGCAGTCCTTCGAGAATAAACGGCAGCACTGGTCAGCACTTTCAGTCCTGCTAATCCATCCATATCTCCCTAAAGAGCCTGAAACTCACAGCCAGAGTCATGCAGAGAAATTAATGTCTGCTGTTTGCTATTTACTTTTTTTTTTTATCTCTCTCTCTCTCTCTCTCTCTCTCTCTCTCTATGCTTTGCTTAACTTTGAAGTCCCATTCTGTTTTCTGAGCTTTGAAACACAGCTTCAGGAATAAGGGGATCACAATCTTCACAAGGAGAAATTTATTACAAAGCCTGGAGAATAACTTTGCTAATTTTTGCCAATTAAATGCACATCTTTAAAATATGGAGAGGCTCTTTATGCATATTCATTCTTGAAGGGAAGATTAATTCTTTATAGTGATCCATGGAGATTTTTTTTAACCACAGATGCACTCTGCACTGCACAATTGTGTGTGATTCTACTGAAAATCCTTTTTAAACAGTGGATAGCCTTTATCTTTAAGAAAGCATGTTGCATGAGATTGAAGTTCACTTGGCTTGAACTAGGAGGTCATTTTTTAAGAAAATTATCAGAGAAGGCAGACTATCTTTCTTTCTTTCTTTAGCTTAATTTTAGAATACTTTAGAATAATTTGGTGATTCATGCACATTTCCATGTTTTCAGTGGGTTTAGAACAGAGCTGAGGTGACTTAAGGTCACTAGAGGCTATTAAGCAAACCACTGGATTTAAATTAAATACAATATAATTTTATGAAATAAAATATATTTTTCTAAAGAGGACAATTCCTCTTCAGAAAATCTATGATATTTGTCATATTCTCTCATATGAAGATAAGTACTACTGTATGCTTTTGTTTTTATTGTATTTATTTTGCTACATGCGGTTAAATGTTAAACTGTAAAATGTATAACAAATTTAAATGTCTGAGATTTTAAGATTCAACTACTATAATTTAACCTTTAGAATAAGCAGAAAAGAAATCTAACAATGAACAAAAAAGAAATGCTACGACATAACAATGAATAAGAAATATTAAAGATCCTGCACCATATCAAGGCTATAAATGGAAAATTGCATGGCACTGAGCATGCAAGCTCTTTTATACAAAGCACAGATTTCTTTGTTTTCATTAACCACACATTATCTTAGAAACATTCTCAAATCATGCTGGATAACATGATGCTTCATACATCATTTCTTTTTCAATTTGCATTGGGACTTTAAAAGGTCTTGCAACACCACTTTCCATTTAGCACGTATACATGGAAAAAACAATGGAAAAGCTGTTGGTAGAATATAGCAACACCTTCTCTGTAAACTGTTCATTTTCTCTACATATAAAGTCATCCAGGCTTACTTGTGGCAAAATCATTGCTTCCATTTAAAAAAAATAAAAAATTCTGAATCATTCCTTAATGAAGTATTTTAAGATGGGCTGAGGTCATTGATTATCTAACAGCTTCCGTTCATAATTAATTAAAATGTTTCACATGCAGCATGAGTCTAAAATGATATACACACTTTCTGTTAAATGTAATGTCTTATTTTCTACACTTTAAATCCTTCCTTTCTGGTGATGAACAATAGGTTTCCACCAGAGCCATTTCCTGCCTAATCTATGCCTTAAAGTCTTGTCAGGATTAAAATTCTGTTGTGACAGTGAGCACAATGGCAAAGTATAAACCTATCTGCTCACAATATAGGAGGCCTTTGGTGCACTAGGCAAGCTGTTTAATTATTTGTTCTGCATGTAATCCTCTAATGTAGCACATGACAAATGAGCTCATAGGACAGTTACTAAACTACAGGTTAACCAACATGAAAAGCCGTTATTCACTTTGAATTTACATTTACAAGCGCACACATTTGTACTCTGATTTTACATGGTGAGCTTACATTTTGTATGAGAAGCAGATTACATGAAGATTAAAAAAAAACCTCTACCCACTGTGCTACATTAAACAGAAAAGGCCCTGTGCATCGTTTTGGTCCCTCTCTCCTGCTTTCTCTGACAAGACCATTGCCTGGAATTACTGGCCTTGGTCCAAAACAACTGTATATGAATGGCCATTCCCTTCACTTATCTTTAGGCTAATTTTGAGTAAGTTTATTGAGAATTATTTTGCAATTATAACAGTTCCTTTTCAGGAACTCGAGCTGCGCCGACGAGACGCTATGGGAACGCCCTCAGCGTGATGGCTCTGAATAGTGTGTTGAATTAGCCAACGATGTGTTGGGATGTCATAGGCGGGTGATGTCTCTGGCCAGGAAGTATATAAGTGCATGGAAAGTGACCGGCAAACTAGCTTTTCTGTCATTCAGGGAAGCACTATGTGTGTGTGATTGTGAAAAGCGTCTAGAGTTAAAAGTGTCTCTGTGTGAAAGAAAAACTGTGTGAAAGAAAAAAGAAAGGAAAAAAAAAAAAGAATGTCTAAATCAAAAGATAAAACTATGAGGGGTGAAGGCAGTCAATACAGAGCTTGTGCAAGCCCGTGTGAGAGATCCATTTTACCAAATGACTCACGCTGAAGCAGCCCTAAAACAAAATGATAAAGAGGGCTGCAGACACTGTGAGCAGTTGCCTCTGCGTGTGCTTCTCTCCCGGAAGGCTCTCTTCATGGGGCACCGGTCCTGCCCACGCCAAGGTGGAGCGGCGACGGCATTCGTAAGGATCGCAGCTCGACCTCTGTGATGAGTCCCTATCTCGATCCCCATCTCCGGAGACGAGTGCCGCTCGTGCAAGTAAGGAAGCACGTTCTGCTACTTGCCAAGGCACCGCAGCGCTGCTCCTCTCTGCATCCGAGGAGACCACGGTCTCCTCTTCACCCCAGGAGTTTTTGGAGGTGGTGACTTGAGCCATTGCTAAATTAAATATTCATTGGCCGGCCGAGGTAAAATCAGAATCGCGCAGAAGTAAACTGAATGAGAGATTCCTGAAAGCACGCTCACCACCTTCAAAGCGGAGCTTTCCGTTCCTTGCCACACCGAAAAAGCCTTTCTCAGCTCGAGTGTTCGTTCGGGCATCAGATTTCTACGGAAATGTTACTGGAATGAACGAGAGAGGCTACAAGACGTTGCCCCGAGTAGAGCAGATGCTCGCGAGCTATCTCCCTCCCGATTTGGCAACGTCTTTAAAGGCTCCGTCCCTGTCCACAAAGCCGTTAAGAACAACATCAGCTTTAGTGGGCAAGGGGTACTCAGCAGCGGGTCAGGCTGGTGCGTGCTTGCACACTATGGGTGTTCTACAAGCGTACCAAGCCGACCTGCTGAAAGAGCTGGATGAAGGCGAGCAAGTCAGCAGTTATAACATCAAAGCACTTAGGAGGACCACTGACCTCTCTTTGCGTGCCACCAAAGAAACGGCCCGTGCTATTGGTCATACTTTGGCAGCTATGGTGGCCGCTGAGAGGCATCTATGGCTGAAATGAAAGAAAGAGACTGAGTCTGCCTGATGGACGCCCCACTTGCGCCAGAGGGTCTGTTCGGCAACACCTTGAATACGGTTGTCGAAAGGCACCAGGAGGCAAGCAAGTAGGCGGCGGCGTTTCACCGGTTCCTCCCTCGCCACTCTCCAGCTCAAGGGACTGCTAAGCGGGAGCAGTCACACATGAGTACCGGCTCCTCGTACAAGACATATAGAGACACACAGAAAGAGAGCGTTGCCTTGAGAGCTCCTCCCCAACAGCAAGGGAGTTGGCGATGCTCTGTAGCGGGGCCTTCAAAGACCCATAAAGATCTGAGGGTTCTCCTGCAGGAGAAAAAGAAGGCCTCGTAAGTAAAGAAGAGGAAGTCCTGATGTGTGGCTCAGGACTTCAGAGGGCATCTTGGATCTCAGACTACTAAACCGCTAAGTCATGAAACTGAAGTTCAGAATGCTCACAGTGAAGCAAGTCGTAACACAAATCAGGTCCGAGGACTGGTTCGTCACGGTAGATCTAAAAGATGTGTACTTTCATGTATCGATCCATCCTTCACACAGGAAGTTCCTGAGGTTGGCTTTCGGGGGCAAAGCATACCAATATCGGGTACTACCCTTCGGCCTTGCAATCTCACCCTGTACGTTTATAAAATGTGTGGATGCAGCACTGGCCCCACTGTGACTCCAGGGCATCCGGATTTTTAATTATATCGATGACTGGCTTATACTAGCACAATCGCCGGAAGAAGCAAGCAGACATTGAGATGTCGTTCTCGCTCACATGAAACGGGTGGGGTTAAGACTAAACGCCAAGTGTTCTTTCTCCAGCTCAGTGAACCACTTATCTGGGCGTGGTGTGGGATTCAACCACGATGCAGGCTCATATGAAACCTGTTCGGGTTGCGACGATCCTCACTGCTGTCGCGAGAGTAAAAGAAGGCCGGTCACTCACTGTCAAGCAGTTCCAAAAGCTGCTTATGGCAGCTGCTTCAAACGTCATACCTATTGGCCTGCTGTACATGAGACCCCTACAGTGGTGGATCAGGAACAAAGGCATATCCCTGAGGGAAAATCCCCTTCGCACGATCAATGTGTCACGCCGAGCTGTACGTGCCTTAGACATGTGGAGGGCCCAGTGTTGGGAGATCCAGGTTGCCGCGTTACGCTAGCGATGGATGCATCCCTCACCAGTTGGGGAGCGATCACGAGTGGTCAGCCTACTGCTTGTAGCACTGTTCTGGCCAGGCTGAGTTTGGTTCTCGGACCTGATAGACCTCCTAGATGGCCCTACATGAGAAATTCCAATCTTCTCTCATAAGCGGGAGGCACAATAGTCCACCCCCGCCCGGAGTTGTGGAGACGGAGAGTGTGCCTCTGAGGGGGCACAACTCTTAGCCCGCAGGTCTATCAACTGAGGTTGTTGAAACCCTTCTCCAATCCAGAGCTCCATCTACGAGGAAGTTATATGGCCTGAAATGGAAGTTGTTCACATCATGGTGTTAAGAATGCCAGCAAGATCCAGTTAACTGCCCGGTTGGTACAGTGCTGGAATTTCTGGCCACCATTTAAGCCCATAGAGGAGATTTTAGATTATTTATTAACAGTAAAGACCACACTTCTTTTAGCGTGTGTCCTCTGAGAAGAGTAGGTGACCTTCAGGCCTTTTCTGTGGCCCCTACACACCTTGACTTCGCTCCAGGCATGGCCAAAGCCTTCCTGTACCCGCGGGCGGCTTATAGTCCGAAGGTACACACCTCAGCCAGTGGTACTACAGGCCTTTAACCCACCTCCCTTCAGGAAGCCTGGTCAGAAGAAGTTAAAATGTATGTGTCCAGTGTGAGCAGCTGCCCTGTGGAGAAAGTCAGATCAGTTACTGGTATGCTTCGGTTCTTCTAAGAAGGGGCTGCCAGCAACCAAACAGACTCTAAACCGTTGGATAGTGGATGCCATCAACTTATCTTTTGAGTCCTCTGGTCTCCCTCTGAGGCTAGGAGTCAGAGCGCACTCAACACGTGTTTTCAGGGGTCTCCATGGCCGACATCTGTGATGCTGCGGGGTGGTCAACCCCACTTACATTCGTCAGGTTCTACGGACTGGACTTACAAACTTCAACAAGTTATGCTATTCTCTCGACCTAGCTGTGCTAGCCTAGCACAACCATACAACAGGCAGGGATTTTAAAGTCTGGAGGTGTGGGCATCTCATTCCCATAGCGTCTCGTCTCACTCCGCTACATGACAGGAGCTAGTTTACCGTTCACTTTTTACATTTGCTTATATACTTCCTGGCCAGTGACGTCACCTGCCTATTATGACGTCCCAACTCATCAATGGCTGATTCAACACACTATTCAGAGCCGTCAAGCTGAGGGCGTTCCCATAGCATCTCGTCGACGCAGCATCCCGTTCCTTCAATGTACAGAGTTATATACATAACCTGAGACGTTTTGAATGATTTTCAAGTGGCACAAAATGTTAGAAAAGGTGAGCATGGTAATTACAAAATTTGTACAATCCTGAAAGTTGCATGGTCTGTGCTTCGGTTGTTTTGACCTTCTGGTTTTATTTCCTGGAATAATTATACTAAGTACATCATCTTAAATTAGTCTAAATTCTTTAACTATGGCCACTTGCAGGGAAAATTAATAAATATAATGTATTTGTATGAATCAAATAGTGTTCTTCTATGCAAGTTTAAAAAATGCCATTTACTGACAAGGGCTGTAGAGTGCAATTTTCATTGAAACATTCCCACAAATTGTATTGCTTTCTTATGAATTAAATCCAAATGGAATTGTTAAAACAACAGTCTTTTGTAATTCAAAATAGCCAACTTGGAATTGGAACAATGTCATACAGCAGAGTATACAACCATTTCCGTAACAGGCCAACATCTTTTAACAGGAAATTCATTGTAACTTCTGAGAAATGACAATATTATTTTATTTTTTCTTTCTAGAAACAATAATAACACCATGATGTCCTGCTAATGGAAGGAATATTTTTTTTTTTTTTTTTTGAGGAAGGTCATACTCCATCACAATAAATTTGAACTACAGTAAATTTTATTCTCCACAATTATCTCCATCTTTACCTGAGGACCATTACTTCTGTCACGCCATCGAGCTGTGTAGTGCCTGACACAGCCGATCACTTTCAAGTAAACACACCTCCTAGCTCTACTGATCCCAGCGCAGCCACTTACACACGTTCACAGTCACCTGACTTCTAATTACCAACACCTGGAGTGCACAAATCAAGTGGCTTTATATGCTCACCTCACTTGTTCCACGACGGCTGTGATCGAGGTAAATACCTTACTGCTCACCTTAATGCCTCATGTTGATATTATCATTGTGGTCTACTGGAATACTTACCTTGTTATCAAGTCTATGTTCCATGCTTCCAAGTCTGCCCTGAGATCGCTACGAAGAAGGATTTATCTACTGTGCGCTAATTCACCAGGACTCACTTACCTGGAAGAACACTCACCTGCACCACGAAAGCACTATACCATCTACGCACTGTTCACCAGGACCTCACGTGAGTTTATGAGGAACTTACCTGTGTTTACTCACCGTCTTACTTACCTGTCTTCACAGACCACCGTCCCGAAATCCCGCCGTCCACTGGAACCACCTGAAAAGGAATAGAGTATCCCATTAACTCCATGGATGTGCCCTTATTCCTTATACGGCGGATTAGGATCTACTCACCCAAGGATTTCCTGGAAACTGTGAACACTGTGTGCTGCGCTGTTGAATCCAGTTCATTCTCTTTGCATTCAAAAGACTTTAACAAACCTCAATAAACTCACTCAACTTACCTTCACGTAAGTTGAGTGAGTTTATTGAGGTTTGTTAAAGTCTTTTGAATGCAAAGAGAATGAACTGGATTCAACCTCCAGTCTCCTCCTCCTTGTACAGAGCGTTACAACTTCTTTCAAATTTCTCCCATTGCATTTTTGCAGCACTTTACAATAATAGACATAAAAACATACAAGTATTTTTCCATACTACTAGAAAGAATAATAATAATAATAATAAAAATCTAATAAAATATCCAGGTGCAAAAGTAACCTGTAAATTGTAAATGCATGCATGTTTTTTTTTTTTTTTTTTTTTTTTTTTTTTTTACCCCATTAAGAGAGACAATTCAGAACATTATTGGCTTGTACAAAAACACTATCAGCATGTACATAATGCATTAAAGCACCAACACTAGACACTAGCTAATGTGACTTTATCACACAGCTACGGAATGCCGAGCATGTCCAGACACTTTATGTTATCTGGGGTCCTTGTTTTGTTCTACAGAGTATGATCAACAACCACACTGCACAGAAGGAGATAAGGTCAAACTGAGATATAAAGATGTATTTGCAGACATACCAATGGGCTACACAACCTGAAAAATAGATTTGGGAGTAATTCCTAAAGCCCTCTTGTAACAGTAGATTCATCCATATAGATAAAAAGACTATGAACATGTCATTTTACATGTACATTTTACGTTATGTTTGAATGTGATTAGCCTATCGTGAATTATAGTAAACTGTCCTCCAGCGGAACAAAAAGCCATGCTCTTAATGACGACTACCTACCAAACAGGATTTCACTCCAACTCCTAAACAACAATTTGAGGTTCGTCCCATACATCATTCGGCTCATTTCGTGTTGTCCGCTGATACAGGTGCTGTATTGCTATATCTGTGTTGTAGACCTCAGCCCTGTTTGAGTTCCTAAAAGAGGAGTAATCAGACACACTGGTGAGAGGCCAAGGCACCATGGGAAAACAATTTCACTCCATATCACTTAATTTCTCTCACCAGGCATCCAGCCGCAAATAAGCGCTCTGGAAAGAACTTTCCATCTTGCCTCTGAGAGGCAGATTGAACAACATGCTGCTGGAAGCTTTTTTACTCTATGCGGGTATAAGGAGTTAAAAAGGACGAGTGAGAAAGACAGAGACGAATACAAGAGGGAGGGAAGGAGAGACTGCTTGTCAGGCAGAAAGGAGGCAGAAGGAGAGAGACGGAGCGAGAGAAGGACACAGCGCAATCTCTCCCACTAAATTACCTTGGCAGATATCAAACAGGGTGCTTCACTTGTGCTGAATGATAATTGTAGTGAGCTGCCAGGTCCAATACTCTGGGGGTCATCTGCTACCAGGCATGCTTGAGAGAAATTTCTCTCTCACACACATAAACACATTCACACACACACATTCAGTTGCTCTTTGTCTCTTTCCCAATCCCCCAATCATTTTTTCACAGATCTACTGTGAAAAGTAAACCTTGGTCCATTCGTTTGAGATTGAAATAGTCTGTTATCTGATTCAACTTGAGGAAGACCATTAAAATATACATCAAACTAGTAACACTGAGAAACCATAAAAGTTTTATGCTTAAATTTTACATGATATCACTGCATCATTTTTAATTATGTATAAAGTATAATTTTTTATGACGCAGAAGGCCTGAAGAAATGTATAACATGAAGACTCTGGAATTAAAGCAGCTTTTTTTGGTTTGCAAAAGTGATTATATTTCCACCGTATTTCATTGAGTGTTTCAGAAGTCATTTGTCTTTTGGAGCGTTTGTCCTGGGGAGCATTCATGTTAATAACTGCTTTAACTGAGTGCAAGTTTCAGTGGTTTTGGGGTTGTTTATTTTATCTTTATTTATTATTTTTCTGTTTTGTTTAATGGAGTATGGATCCACTCTGTCTCTGCTGGCATCCATCCAAGAAAACCATTAGCAGGACTTGTTTTAGACAGAGGAAATTATTTTGTTATAGTGCATAAAATAGAATAGTGCAATATTATGTTGGATGCGGTTTTCTTTCTTTTCATAAAACACCATGTCAGTGCATGTCACAATCTACTGTATAAAATGTGTTTAACAAAGTACTGATACAGTCCACAGTCTACAGCACAGGAGCTACGTTGTATTATATAACTTTCTGTTGAGGGTAATGCTGTTAAGTGACCGTGCATTTCATAAAAAATACCAACATTATGGCAGCCTAGTAGCCCATAAACCCAGGTTGCCAGAGGGACTGTCTAGAGTTGTTTAGAAAGCAAAATAATGTCCATTTTGACAAGACTAGCATAAGTTGTATTTTAAATGCTGGTCTCCTACATTGAATGCTAGTGTCCACATTATGCTTCTCAACAAGTTTAACCAGCAATGTCCAAATAAGTTATTAACCCTTTAATAAAACATAATATATCTACTTCAGGAGCATCTACGAGTGGGAAGTCAGCCACTCCGAGTCACATTGGTGACGGACAAATAGGAATCTCACTTCGAGATGTCCAATCTACTCCGCATGTATTAAAAGATGTCAATGAAATTGGCTTATGCTGATTAACATCTAGCTGCAGCTGATCGCAGTGCGAGTAGCTATATGTAGGCAGTGGATTAAGCGTTCATTACCTTTTCGCTTCAGAGCCGAGCATCACATGAAGACATGTTCCCAAGCCATCTACTCTGTGCTAAACGGGTTGGTGTCATGACGATTGCAGCGCCGTGGTTCCAGTTGAGTGTTTGCCACAGCGAGCCTTCACTATAAACTCAGTTGTGTACAAGCGCACCTTCTCCCCTGCACCCTTCAGCTTTCACAAAAGAGCAAAGCTAAAAGGACTAGCTCATGGGTGGTTCGTCTTTCTAAAGACGCGTCCTTTTAAGTATGTCGTACCACCCCTGCATTCTTGGGTGCGGTCGTTACCTGGTGCCGTCAGATGATCATGACTGCTGTCTCACGTTTCTGGGCATTAAGAACACTGATCTAGTGTCCGTGCCGGCAGCAGCCGGTCGGCATCCACTTCCAAGACGGAGAGGGCTGGTCTTACGGTGACAGTCAGCCTCCTGTCTTCAGAAGCGGCTTCGGATGTTACCCTTAGTGCTCCCCCCGATGATAGGATGTCGATTGCAGCATCAGAAGGAGGTCTTGGTTCTTGAGATGACGTGTCGGCCGGGGCAGCGTCCGCTGGGCGCTCAACCGTGCCTGACACCGAGGCACGGTTCAAGATGTTGACACAGAAGCGCATTTTTAAATGCATCCATCCCCAGGATTGGTTTGCAGCAATAGACCTGAAGGATGTGTACTATCATGTCTCGATCCGGTCATTTCTGACATTCGCTCATAACCCTGAGACTTAACAGGGCTCAAAATTAATTATTTGGTAGCACTGGTGCTCCCAACTTCAAAAAGTTAGGAGCACCAGCAAAAATTTTGGAGCACCACAACTACAAATTGTACATTAACAGATTTCTTTCATTCTAAAACAAATTTAGTAAAGGCAAGCTCTTCTTTGGTGATAGTGTATGTAGTGTTAAATTTTACGTTCAGTTCTGCTAACTACATGGAACGGCTGGCAGTATCCTAACGATTAGAAACCTTAACGATCAAACGTGATGATACTGAACTTTTTGCCACACATTTGTCCCTGCATTTTTTTGTGTTTGTCATTCGCGCTTTGTTTGACCTAGCTCTCGCACCTAAAGTGCGTAGATTCAGTGGCGAACGCTGTGTTACCTGCAAACTCCGTCCCACAGGTTTTACGCCGGTTTCACACTGCACACGTCAGCAGTGCGGAAGCGATGCATATGTAGAGCAGGAGCAGCGCGTGCCGATTGTGCTTTCATATTGGCAGCATTTGTCATGCGCAGCTTGTACTGCAGCAGGCTATAGACAAGCATCTTTCTGTCGTATTTTCCAGCGTTCTTCACTGAACACTGTGCGCTGTGATTTATGTCATTTCCAGCATGCGACTGTCTATATTATAGTTCACACAATATACTTGAGCTACGTTTTCAATATGTGTATATGAAAAAATAGCAGAGCCAGAGACAGTGAGTAAAAACTGATGTCTGACCCTACTCACATTTTGTATAAGAAAATCTACATTCAGCTATGACAGAAGGCTTTCATGCAGATGCAGATGGTAGATATAGATAGGTTATGCTTTAAAATCAAAATCTTAAGTTAACAAATGCCTCTAGTTTTATTAATTTAACAGACCTTTGAAATTTGGGCAACGTGTTTTTGTGCATTTAATTTTATATGGTGAGTGTGAAACAGGAAACACATCAGGTACATGATTTTATGGTAAAATGTGTTACTTCTCATGTTAATCGGGTCAGTTTTGATTAAGAACAACGCACGAGTCACGACTCGGCGCCGAAATGATCTGCCGCTTCTGCTCTGAACCTGCAACGCACTGCCGTGCCACCCCTGCGTGCAGCGTGAAAGCTTTCATCCATTAACATGGGTGCCGGGAAAAAGACGTGCAGCCTGCTTAAGGGTGCAGTGTGAAACTGGCATTACAGTGGATGCAGTGCATAGAGCCATTTTCATAGCGGAGCAACTCGAAGTCTATCAACCACTCTCTGAAAACCGTACACCTTCTTTTCAGCTAATGAATCAATATTCACAGCATGATCACTATCACCAGAGCCATTATTTGTAACTTTAGGTGTTTTGCAAAAGAAATCAGTCAGTGTTCTTTTCAATTTCCCTCTTCACATTTCCCTGCTGTAGTTAACGCCGTCACCTGACAGTAACAGTGATTGACAGATATTATTAACCAATCTAAAATCTCAATGGCAGAACAGTCATCGTATAAGCATTTAGCGCACAGAACACACATATACTGTTAACGTTTTGTTGAGAAATTAAAACAGGTCGCACAGCAACAATTACATGCACTCGCACCAATGCTCCCAAATATATTTTGAGGTCGCATAAATGAAATTTCGGGAGCATATGCGACCAAAATAGTGACAATTTCAAGTCCTGCATAACCCTTTTCAGGAACTCACACTGCGTCAAAACGCTATGGGAACGAGATACCCATGCCCCCAGACCCCCAAGTCCCTGCCCAGTGTGGAAGCAGCACATTAAAGGCAAGAGGACAACCAAGCCTGGGGTAGCTGGGAGGTCTAAGCCATAGAACTTCACAAAGGTCAGAGGGGAAAACCAACCCACTGCTTTACAGATGTCCAGAACCGGGACAACTGCGAGAAAGGCCTTTGAGGCCGCCACACCTCTAGACACAAACAGTGCAGTCTTTCCTGGTCTGCCTCCGGCAAAGGGAGGTGGGCAAAATGCCTGAAGTGTTACCAGCTGCGGTGGTACCGAGAGAGAGTTGCATACAGTGCGGGCAATCCCCTCCCTCGAGAGCGGCTGCTGCTTGCTCCTCTACCAAACACATCACACACAACTGATGGGAATCTTTGGGAGTCAAAAATCGGCCACATGGAGTAACACATTTCACAAAAGCTTTGCTGGACATGATTACTCTTTTAAAGAATCAAAAATCTCTAGCAGAGAAACGAACTGACAGCCACATAGAGAGCGCTGCGGAATGAATGAGGCTGTCATGCGTTTCTCCGAACGTGCTTTTATGCTTCCTGGTCTATGTCATCACCTGCCTATGATGTCTAGCCCTTTCAGTGGACGGTTTGCACAGCAGTTTCAGAGCGTGGTCACGCTGGAGGCGTTCCCATAGCGTTTTGACACAGTGTGAGTTCCTGAAAAGTAACTCTTCTGAGGGTTTCATGCAGGGGGTGAAATGCTTCTGTATTTGCTAAAAAGCAAATATAACAAATATTGGATATATAACAGTGATCCAATAGTAATATTTCAAATCAGTAGCACACTAATAATGGTTCTCTCTCCAGTTGTGAGTCAATTAATGTTGAATGGGTTGATGTTTGCAAGAGTGTTCTGACTTAAGCATGTTCACAATAAAAATCTACTATTTATTAAAAAAAAAAAAGTATTCATTTAAACCCACACAACATAAATACATCTAAATCCTTCTAAAGTTTCCCTCAGACTTCTAATAAGCATCATTTCCCACAGAGACATGACATTACCTTTGTATTTCACTTGCAATCTGTCTTTATTTTGGATTCTTTTCTTGAACAGTAAGTTTTGAAATTTCGCCTTTTGCCCAGATTTAGACCACTTTAAACCAAGCTGACAAAATGAAAAGGCAATCTCATTTCAATGATATAATAGGAAGAGACCTGGGCTAAACAGCAAAATGAATCCGCCATTGACCAGCACCACATTAGCGCGCACAAATTCACTCTCGTAACCAGGTCTGAAACTAAACGTCCATAGTTGTTACAGATCCAATTTATACACATCAGTTGTTTGCCTGTGCAGGTCAATAGAATGCTCAGGATCACCTTGTGACATGCAGAAAAGGCTCTCTCTTCAGCCAGTGATAAGGCTGCATGTAATGAATAATCATTTCTCATTCAATGTTGTATCTTGACCCCAGGCTACATCATGCATGATGTGAAATAATCATCTAATTTCTTAATGCCCCTGGAGCATGTGTGATAGAGGATTTCTATGACTCCCAGTATGTAAGCCTCTATAATCAGGACTATACGGATAATCAAAAACAGATTCTGAAATTCCACAGTAAAACCTTAGTTTACCATTAGTTAAAATGAACAATGACGATACTTTTAAAGCATTTATTAAACTTAGATGATGTGATATTTACTAATGCGTTATTGACCTTAAGCATTGTACAGTACATGCTAATGTTATAGCTAATATCAACTAACAATTAATTGTTATCCTTTATTAACTAATACTACAACAAAAACAAATGCATTGCTCACTGTTGCATATTCATGCTTTATGTTTATTTTTTATTTTTTAAACAGAGTGTCTATGGTGCAAATAGCCTGTCTTGTTGGCAGAGGCTATTTACACTAACTCCACCCACCATCTTTGGACTGACTGGACTAATCAACATTACAAAAGACAAGGGATAGTTGTCAATTCCAGTGGTACGGATGGGAAGCATGTGTCATGCGCCTTTTGGCAAACCCCCCCTGTGCTTTTTTCACATCAGAAAATAATTTATTTTTCTCAAAATTAAGGAAATAATTGAAATGTTGAAATAATAAGGTGGCACCCAATAAAGTGGCATCCATTAAATAATTGTGATGTGATCTGGGAAAACCCATAGGATGTTGTACTGGGACTTTTTTAGGAATTTCAAAAAAATAGATCAAATGTAATTTTTTTGTTAAAAATTGTTTTTTTTTATTTTTTATTATTATTCTATAACATCTTGTCTTTCATCTCTGAAAATATCTTGGCAAATCTCACTTGTTTCGTGCAGAAACAACGTCACAAAAACCTATCAACAACCTCTCAAAATAAAACATGTAAAAGGTGCATCAATGCACATTTCCAGCCAGTCCTGTGCAAACTTCAGCACACAAAGTTTATTGATTAGTTTATTTTAATATCGTGAGATGGCGGATCGAAAAGGGCTCGGTCCAACCAAAACTTGAAAGCAGATTTTAATTCAGCAGTTGTGATCATACATTCCAGGGACCAGTTAAGCCTGATCTCAACGGTGTGATTATGTAACGTTTCCTTAGGCGTCTAGGCGAAGGAGAACGCGGGGAGTCAAGCGTAAACATAAAACAAAAGACTTTTAATAAAGTGAACATAAACGTGGAGCAGTATCCATAAATCTTACATTTAGCACAAACAACGACACGGCAAACATTAGGGTTGACGGACAACAAGGAACTGAAATGACATGGGTTTTATACAGACACTTATTGACAGACACACCTGAACGAAATACACATTTAACTAAAACTAGGTCACAGGACACATGGGGAGAAACATGGAGCACATGGGAAGTCAAAACAAACATAACATGACACTGAACAGAGCAAAACCCCCCCTTCACAAAAGGCGCAACTGCGCCGTAACAGAAATAAAAATAACAGAACAAAGAAATATCAAAAGGGGCGGGAGAGTGGGCGTCCTGGGCAGCATGGGGAAACAGAGTCTGGGATTGCCTCCAGGACGGATTAGGAGCCGGCGGAGGCCGTGGTGGCTCTGGAGCCTCAGGAGGCGGATCAGGAGCCGGCTGAGGCCGTGGTGGCTCTGGAGCCTCTGGAGGCGGATCAGGAGCCGGCTGCGGCCTTGGTGGCTCATGAGTGTCCTGAGGCGAATCCACAGGAGTCCAGTCCCACACTTTCAACCCACCCACCCTTTCCCTGATGATGGCTATACTGCCCCCCCCCAAAAAAAAATTTTCTTGGGGAGGCTCCCCGGGATTACAGGCTCAGGTACAGGTGGGCGTTCTGGTTGAGCGAGTTCAAAGGGGTGCGCAGGCAGCGATGCGGACACAGGAGGG
>JAUMHP010000040.1:5165063-5175451 GCA_032361065.1 Enteromius trimaculatus | reverse complement strand
AATACACAATTAACTAAAACTAGGTCACAGGACACATGGGGAGAAACATAGAGCACATGGGAAGTCAAAACAAACATAACATGACACTGAACAGAGCAAAACAAACCAAGGATGTTACAGATTGTATGCGCTAAAGGGTTAATGGTAAACAAACTAATGGAGGCTCAAATGAAATGGAATGATTAACCAAAGCTCTATCCACCTTCAATTCCACGACTGAGGTGAGACCCTTGAGCAAGTCGCAGAAACCCCAACTGCACTGACTGCCCACTACTCAGTGTGTGTGTGTTTACTGCTGTGTGTGTGTGGGATGCAATGCAGAGCACTAATTTCAAGTATGATTCACCATACCTGGCCACAATCACTTCACTTTTACTTTTCACTTCATAAAACATGAAATATAGGAGGAAATGGGGAGGTGGAGGGATGCCGAAAGAATTGATGCTGGGATGGCAAAATGAGGTTTGTAATGCTGATTGACAAGACTGAATGAAAGTAAGAAAAATATATTATTACATTTAACAACTTTGCTGAATTCTATTATCAGACTTTGCATGCATGCAATTTGCATTAAAATTCAACCAAGCTATAAAAGTGTATTTATTTTTCTTTCTCATGATTAAGTACTTTGAGTCAGTGAAGTACTTGCAGAACTTTCCTCATAGTGTGTGTATATATAATTAAGAGTCTATGGCAAATTGCTGTATTATTAAAGGGAAGAAACAGTCTCTCTGTGTGGATTTGTCACACACAACCACTTCTTCCTGAAATAAATATGCACAAGCTGGGCCACATTAGTGTCATTTGGACAGTGTATTTATTTTCCAAACTTTGTTCCACTTTTACAGAGCACCACGCCACGCAGAGAAACAGGTGCAGTCGAATAGCCTGGGTTATCACTAAGCACCAGGGGTGCCACAGTTATTCTGATGTCTCTGGCAGACATACATCTCAGGCAAACATCAAACATACACAGACACACGCACAGCCCAAACAGAAGTCCTACACATTTAATTTATTACAAGCGGTGAGTAATGAAAGATGGAATCTGTGGGGGTGGACAGGAAGAGATATAAGCAGATGGCAAATGAGTTACAAAGAAGTCAGAAGGGACACAACCTTGCAGGGTTCTCTCATCAAGGAAGCTCAGTGGACAGTTGTGTATACTCTCAACCTCACGACTCGTCTGGCAAACCTTCAAATTAGTTAAAAAGCACAAAATGATATGTGAAACTAACATTTTATTTTTTTTTTCGCTTGAAACCCATGCTAAAATGAACAATGTTCTTCAGGAAGCATTTTACGATACTTCCATGGGAACCACCCCCAAATCACTCTGATGTAAAGCATTGGGAAAAATAACTAATTGTCTTCTATAACAAGGTATGAGAAAATTTGATGTGTACAGATGCCATAATGTTAAATGTTGAAATGTTTATATGTTAACGGGTAAATCTCAGTTGATTTGACTTATAAAATTATGAAACATATTATAAATCAATTTATACATTGTTTTTGTTTTTTGGTTGGAACATTAGCATAAATGTGTACATGACATGAATGATTGTTATTCTGGGCAATATCAAATTAAACAGCATTATGTCAAAGATTTAATGCAGGGGTTCATAAACTTATTTATTTATTTTTATTAACCTTTTAGGAGAAAAATACTTGAAGTACCCCCTGGGATTTTAGTAATTTAATAAAATATTTAGATTGTAATGGATAATCTTAGGTAAACATGTAAAATATTGAATAATTATGTTATTTAGATATTTTAGTGCGATTGTTTTTTATTTATTTATTTTTATTCTGTATATAGGGCTGTCTGCTATTATACATTTCTTCCCCAAACAATGCTTACTGTGACATCTTATAGGTCAACATTCAACATTTTTTTTTGTGCACCACATTAGTCCTGGTATCAACATGCTTAAAGCTTGATGTATTCCATGAAACAGTACAAACTCTTTGTTTCCGTCGATATATTCAGTCAAACGATTTCTTTGATAAAAGGCTCTGAGTGTCTTTATTAATGCGCTAAAACATTGCACTAAGATATATACAGACACATTTCTGTTTATGACTTTGTATTGTTATATTAATTCACCCAGTATGAAATCAAATAATTAGCACATTCTTGCAGTGCTTGTCCTCATTTAGTGATCAGTGTAGGAAATATGCCACTATTATCTGAACAAATTCTAATACAATATTATCTTACAAATATATTGAGATATGGTATGTTTCACCAGTTATTCAAAGGCTGAGAAAAACTTTTTTTTTTTGTTGTTGCTTTTGTTCATATTGTAAATTGCTTTAAAAGTGCCTTGCAAAGCAATTAAACGGAAAAGAAAAAAAAAATAATGAAAGTAAAACAACGTTTTTACATCTAAAAAAATTTTGCCTAACATTTCATCCACATATCAAAGAGTAGAGCTTACAGCTTATCAGCTCCCAGCATACACCGGGAGGCAACAGTCCAACCCACACCTCTCATGTATCCTTTTGAAACAAAGAGGTTGTATTGTGTCTCAATAAGTGGGAATATTACACAGCCATGCTATCTGAGAGAATTATTATATTCTCACTACTTGACATTTAACTATATCAATGCTCACTCTGTGCTTTGTGCTGATAGATTTGGCTTAGTCATCCTCTAGCTTTTAAAAGGTTCAGTTTCAACATAATGGACCATGTAGAGAGGTTAAGTCCACATTTTGGATTTGCTTCTGGATTTTTTTTCCTCCCCTCCTGCTGAGAGCCCATGGTGTGGTGGAAACGAAGAAAAAGGAATGCCCACTCATTGAAAAGCACTGATTTTCCAGCATGTTTTCTGGCATCTCACAAGGAGTCCCCTTTGGAGAAACGGTTTACAATAAAACAGCAAATGACTACTGTTCACCAAACAATGTCCTCTCTCTCCTTTGCACATTCAGTTCTCACCCTCAGGGACCGCTTTCTCTCATGCAAGGTATCGATCTTTAAATATTTACCTTGAAAATGTCTGTAGGGTCAAGCCATGACTCTCCCTACGCGTGAAATATTCACCATTCCTCAATAATTAATGACCCTGTCCTTGCATCGGCCTAGCATGAATGGGGCTCTATGGATGGTTTTGTGCATGTTTTATTGGTAGGTGTTGCCTGGGTATTGTCTGGGCTGTGACAAAATGCTGGCTCAGGTTAATTGGGCCCTGGGCATTGGCAGTTGAGGGATTGAGCGAGAAAAGCAGAAAAGATTTTGTGTCAAGGAATCCTTGCTTCCTCCAGGCCAGGAAACAGAGCTTTTTCAGACCAGGAAACAGAGGGGCATTGTGGTAAAGTAGCTTGGTGGTCCTGGCTTTAGGGGAGTCAGCTTTCTAAGGTGGAAATATTATTGATCTGCTCCTTCGCTGGAGCGTCTGCAATGTCACGGCCGCCAACCTTTAATTGGCCACGGAAATGAATAAGACTTGTGCGACAAATCCCCTGTAAAGCCTTTCACACTCTGTCAGCTGCACATCAGTGGATGTGCGATGGGGATCATTTGCTTACAAGCTAAATTGCGCTTGAGTATCTGTCCTGCTGTTCCTCCAAGCTGCTTCAGGCTCAGGTTAAGGACATCAGAACACAGACTGGCGGTGCTGGACTGGCATGCCAACGTTTTGGGCACACATTAAGAGATTACATTGAAGTACTGTATAGCCTGCATTAAAATCTATGCAAACTAAGTCTACAGTAAAACATACTATGCTGCTTGAAATTGGTCTAAAACAAGCATTATATATGCATTCATAAATGATAAATTTGCTCCTGAAATTTGCTCCTGTGAATATGAATTCTGTAGGTGTTTTTGATTATCCATTGCCTGTAACCATCAAATCTAGCCCATTAGCTGGTTGACTTCTACACATAAAAGCACCACTTAGTAGTAAAAAAAAATGTGTTTGCAGCAGAAGCTGCAAATAAATAAATAGTTAGTCGGTTAGTTAGTTAACTCAGTAACTCTTTACAATAAGTTTCTTAAGGTTTCTTGACATTAGTTTATCTAACATAAACAAACGATGAACAATGCATGTATTACACTGTTTATTAATATTTGTTATTGTTAGTTAATGGAAATTGTAACAGTTCAGCTGGAAGTGCCAGCGAAAGCCCCATTTGTCTTATGTGAATTTGCTCGTCATTGTTGGATGTACTGTGCTTGTAATCCCTTTGTTCAGCCATTCATGTTTCTCCATGTTTCCTGTGTTTCCCTGTTTGGATAATCGACCCCGCCTGCCTTTGGATATTCGCTCTAGCCTCACCCTCTGGACATTGTTCGTTGTTTGCCTGACCCACGCTACGTACTAGTTTATTCTATTGTCTCTGCCTCTGATGTCCCAGTCTGCCATTATTGACTCTGCCGGTTTACTCTGTGTATTATATCATAGTCTGCAAATGGATCCGCACACCTTCCTATTGCTCCTTTGTGACAGTATGATGAGCCAAAAAGGATCCAGCGACTTTACACGCCAGCATTCGTTAAGAGGGAATTTCCCTTCTCCGTTCTCCACGCCACCACGGCGGGATTATGGCCTTGTTTCAGTGTCTCGACTCTGCTCAATTTTCCAGTGAGGTCGAGACATAGAGGAATATGTTAAAGAGTTCATAATGTGCAGTCATCTTCTCACTGTACACTGGCAAAGTTGATTGATTCAATTTTATTGCACTGTGGGTCTGCTTTCACTGTGGGAGAAGTGAAGGAGAAAGAACCTGACTTTGATGTCTTGTCAGTGCCCGACGAGTTGCCCAGGATGGCTGCCACTCCCGAGTCTGTGCACAGGATGGCGTTCATTCCTGAATCACTGCACCAGTCCACAGCCAAAAAGGCTCCCTCAGGATATGTCAGAATAATGTCCAGTTTAACGGAACCCCAGTTAATGACTGTGAGAGCAGCTGGTGTGATCAGGGTTGCCGCACCACCTTGCTTAGAGACTGTTTCGGTAGCTTCAGTGCTTCCTGTAATGCTATCCTGAGTGTGTGAGGCGCACACTGCTCCCCTGAACCTTTCAGGGAAACCAGTGATTTACCATGGCCCGATCCACCAGAGTCAGTCAGCATTTTCGATTTACCGTGGCCCGAGCCGTCTGAGCCTGCCAATGACATTAATTTACCGGAATTTTTCCAGAGGTTCCGCTGGTGGCCGCACAGCCTCTGGACCCTCTTATCCAGGTCCAAGAGCCTTTGTTCTATCTGGTCCCGACCACGGAGGATCTGCCAGTGGCTGCGCGACCTCCGGAGATGTCGACTTCGGTCGTAGACTTTACAGGGGTCCCGCTGGTGGCTGCACAACCTCCGAGTCTGTCCGTTAGAGCCATTCTCGAATTCTCACCCTGCCCTGTTCTGGCCTTGGAGGCTGTTCCAGAACTTTTATTCAGCCCTGAACTGGCCATGGAGGCAGTTGAACTATTATCCTGCCCTGAACCGGCCACGGAGGCCGTAGAACTTTCGCTCTGCCCTGAACCAGGCCCTGCCCTGAACCAGGCCCTGCCCTGGCTACCGGGACCAGTCACCCCGAACCGGACACAGGTACGAACTCGGCTTTGAAGGCCATACATTAACCTGTCTCTGCTCCTCTTTGCAGTCTGGTCTCCTGCTCCGCCCTGGAGGGGGCGTCTCCGTCGTCTGCCCCACCTTGGTGGGCTTCTTTGTCGTATGCTCCGCCCTGGTTGATGTCTCTGCCATCTGCCCCACCCTGGTGGGCGTTCCCATCGGCTCCTACATTAGGAGCATTTGAAAGTCACTCCTTAAAGGGGGGCTATGTAACAGTTGATGTCTGCCCTTTTACTCTGTGTATTATAATAAAGTCTGCAAATGGATCTGCATGCCTTCCCATCTCTTCTTCGTGACAGAAATACAGTTGTTCTAGTTCATGTTAGTTCACAGTGCATTAAAAAATGTTAACAAACACAGTTTGCGATCTGAATGCTTTAATGCTAAAATTTCCATTAACTAAGATTAATAAATGCTGTAGAAACATTGTTTATACTTAGTTCATGTTTACTAATGTTGTTAAGTATTGAACATAAATGAATGAAGTGTTACCATTAGCTCGTTTGTTAGTTATTTTACTAGTTAGTTAGTTTAAAACTCTAATTTAAAACATGTTCCAACTGATTAGAAATACAGCTTTTATGTTGTTCTGTTGCTGTTTATTGTTGTGTTTTAAATACACATTTTTAAATGCAAATTTGAATAATTTGTTCAGTCTTCATTAATTATTAATTCAGAAATGTAATACAATCTGACAATCTGAATTAACCTTTCAATATCATAAACAACAACAAAACATTCACAAGATTCTCACTGAAGGCATCAAAACTATGAATGAACACATGTGGAGTTATGTTCTAAACCTGAACTGGTTTTCCAACGGTCTTGAAGGAGTTCCCAGAGGTGTTTAGCATTTGTTGTCCCCTTTGCCTTTACTCCACCTGACCAACCATCTTGATTGGGTTTAGGTCCGGTGACTGTGGAGGCCAGGTCATCTGCCGCAGCACTCCATCACTCTCCTTTTTGGTCAAATATCCCTTATGAATAAATGATCGTCCATCTAAATGCGAACCGGATGGGATGGCATGTCATGCTGGAGGATGCTGTTGTAGCCATGATGGTTCAATGTGCCTTCATTTTTGAATAAATCCCCAACATTGTCACCAGCAATACACCCCCACACTTTCACACCTCCTCCTCCATGCTACACAGTGGGAACCAGGCATGTGGAATCCATCCGTTCACCTTCTCTGTGTCTCACAAAGACACGGCGGTTGGAACCAAAGATCTCAAATTTGGACTCATCAGACCAAAGCACAGATTTCCACTGGTCTAATGTCCATTCCTTGTATTTCTTGGCCTAGACAAATCTCTTCTATTCGTTTACCGGCAGCTATTTGACCATAAAGGTCTCCTCTTAACAGTTGTTCTATAGATGGGTCTGCTGCTAGAACTCTGTGTGGTCTCTGATCTCAGCTGCTGTTATCTTGCGATTTCTGAGGCTGGTGACTTGGATGAACTTGTCTTCAGAAGCAGAGGTTACTCTTGATCTTCCTTTCCTGGGTCGGTGAGCCAGTTTCATTGTAGCGCTTGATGGTTTTTGCGACTCCACTTGGGGACACAATTAAAGTTTTTGCAATTTTCCAGACTGACTGACCTTCATTTCTTAAAGTAATGATGGCCACTCATTTTTCTTTAGTTAGCTAATTGGCTCTTGACATAAAATTAATTTTAACAGTTGTCCAATAGGGCTGTCGGCTGTGTAGTAACCTGACTTCTGCTCAGCACAACTGATGGTCCCAACCGCATTGATAATCCACTAATTAACCATGATAAGGCTCACCTGTGAAGTGAAAACCATTTCAGGTGACTAAAGAATGCCAAGAGTGTGCCAAGAGAGTTTTTTTTTTTTTTGTTAAGTACATAACTCCACATGTGTTCATTCATAGTTTTGATGCCTTTAGTGAGAATCTAAATGGTCATGAAAAAAAAGAAAACTCATTGAATGAGAAGGTGTGTCTAAACTTTTGGCCTGTACTGTAGACAACCAATAAGTAATTAATTAATTAATTTGTGATTGATTGATTGATTAATGTTGATTGATTTTTATTATTTTATTGAAGGATTTATTGACAGGATAAACAAGTTTCCGTGAATCCCATCTATCTTGTTGCTCCTCAGTAGTCATGCTTATGCTGTTTATTTAAAATATATTTATTTAACCCTTCCTCATTTGCACCCTGCAGATTTGCTCTGATTGCATGAAGCTGGCTTTTGTAAGAGCTCATGAATGTATTCACAGTCGTTGGGTTGATCCACACATCATACAGTGATGCCGGTGCAGTCATGTGCTTGGACTTTAGAGCATCAGTGGTTCTGAAGGCAGAAGCAAAACCTTTGTGGCTGGGACTGAGACTCATTACACAACAAAGCATAACTCCCTGCTCCCCGTCAAGAAGAATAAACATGAGCAACAACACTTCAGTTGCCACTCTTATTGGGCCTGATAAAAAGGATGAATGAAGCTTATTCTATTCCCCAGCTCTAGCTCATTTTGGCTCTATAACATGAAGCATACAAACCTCGAAGCAAACTTTTCTCTTTACTGTCAAACCTCATATTTTATATGCATAAAATTCAGTTCTCATTAAAATCCTAATAAAAATCTAAAGTAATTATAAATCTATTATTAATCACTTTTATTAATATTATTAACATCTACTACAAATCATTTATAATTTAAATTTTTGTATTATTATTATTTATATGCAGTTCCTTTAACATTTGACTGTTCTTTTTTAAAAAGTGTTGTTTGCATGCATTTTAATGGGAAACTATTGCACATGTATACATATATAGCAGTTTCAGTTATTTTGACATTCATGTTATTCAGACATGTATCCTCGATAAAAGAAAACAAAAGAAACAAAGAAAAACAACACAAATAAAAAATACGTGACTCATTAAAGCAAAACATAATTAATAGCAAAAGACAAATGCCAATCACTTGAAGCTTAAAAGTGACTTTATAAACATGTATTCAAGATTTGAATACATATAGAACAGAGATAAAATGTGCTTCAGGTGTTATATAGTCATAAATAGTCATACATATATACATAAATTGAGTCACCACAAACCCTGTGTCCTTCAGAACAACATGTGCTGATCTATTTAATAGAATAGTGGTTCTTTCCCCGGGATAACAAACCAGTCCACTCTGCTAGGAGCAAAAAAGTCTCCTTTTTATGCTAAACGTATTTTATTTACCTGGCAGTCAAATGCTCTGAAATATGTTTCAGCAGAACCACATCATTTACTGATTCAGGGTTATAATTCAGACTCTATCCCCTGGAGCCCTTGACAATACAATAAATAAAACTCTTGATATGCGGTATTCAAAGCTTATTTTTTGCCTATAAGTGGCATTTTCTGAGTGTGTTGGTGGGTGAAGATATGACACATGAGAGAGCTAGAGGCTGAGTCTGATCTGTTTGTGAGGGGTTGTGTGTGTGTGCGCGCCATGAACAATGTGCACTGAGAGAGAGAGAAGAATTCAATTCAACACATATGACCCATTTTAAAACAAGTGTTCTGTGGCACCATGCAAGGACATGGGTCCAAGAGTTTTATGAAAAATAAACAGATGTCAGTATATTACGATAAACAAGTCAGTCAAACTTTGATGCATTCCTCTTACAGGCGTTGTTTTAGAGCTTTTGACCCAAAATAAGACAGGGTCAGATTACTGATGAGGGAAACAAAGACATTTCTTGCCCTTTCCTTTATGAAAGATTCATTTAATTCAATAGCTTTGATCTTAGACTACAATAAAGAGTGTTTTTTTTTTTTTTTTTTCATTTCTCTCTCATCTTTTGCTTTGTACTATTTTTTTCATCCTCTGTCTCCTATTTCTGTCTCTGTTCATTAGTTAATTAGTTGCACCTTCAGGTTTCTGCTGCAGTAAAATGAATGATTACTCTCCATTTATCCAAAGTAAAAAAACCCATAGGCACACATTAATAATTGTGACATGAGTTTTTTTTTTTTTCTTTTTTTAATATAGGAAATAGGGAACAAAAATGGCAATATAAACGTGTGACAAAATGTTGAGATCAAGATGTAAAATAATTGTTTTCTTAAAAAAGTGATTATTATTATTATTTGCAAGACGTTTATGTATATGGTGCATTTCATACACAATAGTAATTAAAAGTGTTTTACATAAAATAAATTAAAATAATCATAAAACATAATTACAATAAAACATGAATTTTTATACTTTTTTAGATTGATTTAGAATACACTTCAGACATAGCACAGTATTCTTCTTTTAATTTTTATAAATGCTATTTAATAAAGAAAATTTGATTTAATACAATCCTTATCTCTGTGATACCTGAACATGCATTAATAGAAGACACTTTCTAATTATGTGCTTATTCTATAGATCCATAAGAGCTTCAATAAATTGTTTAGTGTGAAGTGTGTTCCAATAAATTATTTTGCATATGATTGTCCCTTACAAATATTGCCACTTCATAGCACCCATCAAAAAAATTCATTTACAGCCACTTAGAACAAATGGTGATTTCTTGGGACTGAACAAGTGATTACAGAGCATTGGGTTGGCTATGAATAATTTCCTTGAAATGAGCTCTCCGAGGAGAAAGTGGGAGCCTCTCTTCCAGTCGGCGCAACTGAAGTGCAATCTCATGGCGAGCTACGTTGTGCTAAAATCACATCCTTGGTGTGTGTGTGTGCAACCCGGTATCACGCCAAGACGTGACATTATCACGTTGGTCCACTTTGAAAAATGTGTAGCTGTCACGGTTTAGCCTCCTCAGACGTGAAACTTACACGTTTTGTGTT
>JAUMHP010000040.1:5146865-5158168 GCA_032361065.1 Enteromius trimaculatus | reverse complement strand
AACTCACTTACTGCGAAGAGTTTGCGAGCATCTGACTTTCCTGTCAGATGCAGAAATAAATAAAAAGGGTCCACAGCTCATCCTCCGAGAGCTTCCTGCAAAAAAAGCATCAGCAATTTGTGATGAAAGACGCTCGGCTGTCCCTCCCAAACCTGATATCTAATTCCACCCTAAGCCAATCTGTCTGATTCTGCGGCTGCAGAAGGCAACAAATTGCCTGGGTAAATCATCTGGAGGAGACGGCGTCTCCCAACCTGTCGTTTACATAACTGCAATCTTTTTTCGAAGCATGTGTTTAGACCACCCTTCCACTAGCACCCTTCAACAAGCAAGATGAAAATCTCTCTCATTTGTTTAATGTGAACGGCAAGTACTTCCACAAAGACTTGCTTATCTGTCTCTTGTTTGCGAGATTCTCTTTTATCCACCCACCCGATGTATTTGGATGCATGTTTGTTTAACATCATGATTGCACTTGTTTAAACACTTATTTATTTATTTGTGCTTTGGATACTTGAGCTTTATCTTATTCTGAACAATCTCTGGCTAAGATGAAAAATGAAAAGTAAACATTACTTTGGAAAGCGGATCCCAAAAGCATTACACGCACACACAAATTGCGTGTGCATGAGCAGATTATATTAGCCACCTGTTGGGGTCTGGCATTTTGACAAAGTCTGACAGAGAAATTGCTTCTTGTAAAGTCTCCAGTCAGGTACCTGTGTCAGGAGCTTCATTCTGGCTGAAAAAATGGAAAACAAGAAGATTATTTCTGGAGATTAAAAGTGCAATCTGCCTTTGTTTTTGTTGTAAACCCTTTATTGTCATAGAGAATTAGGTTGCCAAGATGCTGGTGGCACACGAGTGATGGCGTATTCTTATTACATGTGGTGCGCAGTGTCGCAAATGGATGTTTTTTGACATGCTATGAATAATAAAACAGACTAAGCTGATGTAATTGTTTTTGTACTTATTAGTGTCAAATAGACCTGTGTTTTTGCTTTCAAATAAAGGTATTTATGGACATGAAGACATTAATTGAAAATAAACCACAGTCCCATAGGGTTTAAACGCATATCACTGATCTCCAGTGACAGGATGGCTTGCTTGAATGAGTCAGAAGTACTTAAATTGTGAATCATGCTGTATAAGACTGTGTATGATGCACAATTGCACAGCTGGTAGAGGAAACATAGCGTACAGTATTTAAATGAGGAAATATGGTAATTCTGTTCAAGGATTTCATTGCATTTTCCGCATAAAAAAATTGTTGATTTGGGAGGGCTATTATGGAGTGCAATCAACTTAAATGAGAAAAATATTCAGCATAAACAAATATCTGAGATGCAGAAATATGTGATATTGGTGTTTATTTATGTTTTATCACATTACAGTTGGTATGAATATACAACCTGATCTCACTGGTAAGATTTTTACATTTTGTGTTGGTTGGTTGGTTGGTACGCTCATTGCTTTAAATTATAAATCTTAAGCATCAATTGCCATTATCTTATAAGGGTATAATTTTGTCATCATTGTATCATTTTCAATTTGGGGTTTTCAATTTGAGCAACATGTATTAGAAATTCAGCTCGTGACATCTCCTAAAAATTATGTGATTGGTTTGTGATTTCAATGTTTATTCTGGGATTATGATCTCCTGCAATGATTAAATCTTACACTCATTTGAACAGTCATATTAAAGTTTTATGAAATCAAACATCATTGGCTCTCACATGTACCATGACTGTTTGCCACATAAGACTCAAATTACATTTCAAATTACAGACTTCACTGAAGGTTTTAGCAATTAAAGCCAAAACTTTCATTACATAAAGCTACCAAATGAATTAGAATGTTGACATGCTAAACTGGTAATAGGTTAAGACTTCAGGAATCTTAAATATTGAGGTGTTAAGTGGCCATTATAATCAAGGAATTAAATAAAATTTACAGTATGTGCTGATTTATCCTTTTTGATCTCACAATACGTTTTATAAACAACAAATTCTCTGAGCAGGCTGCAAAATTTTGGTAAATAATGTAGATATTGATCGATCATTGTTGAGGTCTCAGCACACATATCGACTTGTCTCTTGTATTTATGTCATAAAATATTGCAATTGCTATTGCTTGGAAACACAGTAAATGTGTTTGTACTCCGTGAAAGCTTGGATTTTTAATGGATTTTTACAGTGTGCTTGGTTTTACAACAGGATTATGGAAAAAAAAACTAAGGATTTTCAACAACAAATTGCCAAAACTCATTCATCTGTAGCTCTAGACAGAGCATTGTCTAAACAAAATGCTAAGTAAACAATGCGATCTTGATACATAAAATACTCAAGACGACTGTAACCCACACATATCCATTTTGTTCTAATGCTTGCTATGGGACGTTCAAATCAAATGTCTGACTTAAGGCTTGTTATGCCTGCTGTGTAAAACACATGCTCTGATGGCATCCCGGTGGGACTAATTTACCGCTGAGCCGCAGCCACAACACCCCCAGATTGCATGCTGCTTTCCACTCACCGCCACGTCATATGTGTTCAACCGACTGAAGCGGCATGCGTAGCTGCTTGATTGAGAAGTAATTTGATTGATTTTGATTTATACATTTGCCTACAGTTTATATGTAGTACTCTCTAGAGGGCTGCAGCATTTGTTTATTTACATTGAGACCGAATGGTGGAAATTATTAGCATTATAAACTTACTGGTACTGCAGTTAGAATTGAAAATGGTCTTGATGCTACTCATTCATGAACTTAAGTTCTACATACTGTACAACACCATCCTACCTGTCATCCTGCCAAATATACTCATGTGTTTGATATTGAGTAAGTGCCAAATGCTTAACAAATATCCAGCCATTACATAACAAGGTGTGCAATCCTTCTCCAGTTCAAATCAAACAATGTCAGCTTTCAGTAAGACTTTACAAATGTTTCTGTGAAAGCTGGGCTGTTCAGCCGGTGCTTATAAAGTGGAGGTGACCTCAAGGTGACGTAGATTAATGGTATTCTTGTGCAGCAGCACTGCAAAGTATTCTCCCTCTGTGATATCAGGATAGGATTTGCTAAATTCATGCATACAAGCTAGTTTTACTCATTCATTCATTCATGCACTCTTACGTCCAGAACAAATATCATACTTTTTCTTTTTGTTCTACACATCTTATAGATTTCATGGACTCAAATCTTGACTTTATTTTTTTAAGTGAAAAATAAGCTGAAAATGTCAAACACTTTGTAGGCCTGTTCTCTAGATGTTTGACCTTGGTTAATTTAAATCACTACCCTTTAATTGTTATTGTGAACTTTATCTGAGATTTATAATTTTAATACATCTATTCTATATAACTTTATGTTTTACCCCTTTTCCCCTTTCCCTGCTACCATTTATCTATTTATTTATCAAGCCAGTGGTTTCAAAGAGGTCCAACTGCAGCAGCAGCAACAACAATAATGCATTTGGAGCAATAAAGTTACAAACATTCACATTTGAATAAATACTAGCTGTAAAACAGGCATTTTCAAACCATTGTGTCTAATCACCCTAGTCTGTGCCATTTAGCATTGCCAAAGTATTAAACAGTTTTTTTTTGGTTGTTGTTGTTGTTTTTTTTTCCCCTTGGTTGTTCCTGTATTGATTTTGCAACCCCTTGAAGCAAATTGCTGGGGTTTTTTTTATGTTTCTATGATGGTCTGCTGTGGACTAGTGTGTGTTGTGGCTTGTCGTAGTTGGGAAAAATCTATTTATTTAACCTTTACAACAGCAATGAAGCAGGATCCTCAAGCTATTCAATATCTGGGTATCTATTATCCTAGATCCACCTTTAATAGAAAATCTGGTTAAACAGAATGAGAGACTATAAAAAGTGCATCTGTAAAACCGGCTTGTTTTAGTCAAAATCAGAAACCAACCAAGCTATATCCAATACAGCCCAGCAGCCCAATGCAGGATATTCAAAACACATCACAACAACACTGCAAAAAGCAATAGTTATTAGTGAGCCCAGTCTCATGGCACTTCGTACATATTTTACGTGGTGGCTATAATTCCTACAAATTCTTACAACCTAATTTTTATAATTGTATACGATTCGAAAATCATACGAAATCGTACAATTGAGGTTGTGCAAATTTGTAAGAATTAGCACGAATTTGCCACCTCATACAAATTGATCTTGAGACTGTATTAGATTAGTTTCACCAACAAAGAGAACTGGAACTTACACTGGGAGGCACAATTTAGACGATTTGTCTAAAATCCCATGACAGGTAGGTTCAGGGGCGGATACTACTGGATACTTCTCCACGTTTTTGTTTGTTATTAAAGAACTTCGTTTATTTTACATTTGCCTTTGTGATCTCCTTCGTCATCCTGAGAAACAACGTTACAGAATGACAGACCAAAACAGTTTATCGAGGATCACGCCTGAGGAGATCCTCGAGAGGCTTTTAGTGGGGCTTCCTCCTTTCCCCACGCCACGGGAATGCAGCCAACCGTACGGTGTGGCAGTGCCCGGACTCGCCATTCGACGACGCCGGCTGACTCCCGCACCGTCCCATCCCCACACCCCGTTCCGATCCCAGCCGAACACCAGCTACGACGGAGATGTCACACGAGCCCACGCCAGGCAGAGAGCTAGAGCCGGCAGCGACTGCGGCACCCAGCGCTACACAGCCCGAGCTCGGAGATCCTGACCAAGTGCGTGAGCCGGCAACATCGTCCGCCCCCGAGGGATTATTGGTGGAGATCGGGAGTGTTGAGGAAAGCCCTGCCCACCTTTCCACCACTGAGGGTGAGTCTATCTACAACCTGGACTGGTTTAAAGAACTGTCGGAAATATTTGATGAGTGCCTTATTGACTGGTTTGGAGAGGCACTACCCAGCCCTGTACTTCCTCCTTCTCCGCTGGTTCCAGCCAGCTCCTTTGACCTGCTCCCTCCCACCATCCCTCTTCCGCCGCCTCTCACACCAGTCAGCCACTTAATGCCAGCTCCTGACAGCTCCTCGGCTCACCCTCAGTTAGCGTGTGAGGATCCCCTGTCTTCGCCTCCAGCCATCAAGTCCGGGAATCTGCCTCGATCCTCCGACCCTTCTGCTCCGCCTGGGCTCTCAGCTCCCTCCGCCTCACCATTGCCCGTCGTCCCACCAGCTCCACCGGGCTCCCTCGTCCCTCTGGCTCCACCTTGGTCAGTTGTCGACCATCCTCCGCCTCTGGACTCCACTCCTCCGGCTGCGCCTCGTTCTGCTGTCCTGCCAGGCTCCTCCTTCCCTTTGGCTTCACCTTCGTCCTCAGTCACTCCGGCTCCGCAGCGCTCCTGTAACATGTGCTTTTTGTTGTGTTTCCCCATGTGCCCTTTGTTTTTCCATGTGCTTGTCGTGACCTAGTTTCTGTTGATTATGTATTCTGTTCAGGTGTGTCCAGCTCGTTTTCTGTAATTGTCCTCCCTACTTAAGTTGCCCTCTGTTAGTCAGTGTTTGTCTGTCATCAACGTTACATGTGTGGTTTTTGTGAATACTCTGATTGTAAAGTTTATGGATACTACTCCACGTTTTTGTTTGTTATTAAAGAACTTCGTTTATTTTACATTTGCCTTCGCAATCTCCTTCGTCATCCTGAGACACAACGTTACAATTATAGTATATGGGACCCACAACAATACATTTTAAATAAATAAATCCGTTTTGTTTTGTTTGCATCTTATTTATTTAATTTGTAGATCAAAAATTGTTTTTGTTTTCACAATCATGAGAGATATTGTTTTATACTGTTTCTAAATGTGCTTAGGTTATAGGTTAACAAACACCATTATGTATGTTATAAAAAACATAATTATATCAATCTATGGAATGAGTCATCCGTGTGTTTTATACCTGCGGTTTAGTGCTCTACGAATTCCATACTTAAAATAGGTAATGCACGCACATGCACAAAGAACAAAACCCACAGGTTAATGTGCTTCAGTGCAAGGTGTCAGCACACATTTGCATGAATACAAATCTGCCATTGTGCGCTGTCCTTCAACGACCCAACGACCCACAGCCAGTTGTTGTGGGTTGAAAATACATTCTATTTGCTGTAGTGGTTCCCAGCAGAGCTTCTATGACCCTGCAAGGCATTTGTTTTGTCAAGCAAGAGCTACAAGCCTAATTTTGATGGATTCTAGACGATTTGTTTCATAATTTTGTCAGAGCTATTTTAAGATCCCCTGTGTGAGCTACTCAACGTCTCCACTGCCTATCCATGTCGCATCCCGATCATATGTGGAAAAACTAGTAATGTGCCAAATCAAGCATCAAGGTCGGCATTGGTTTGTGCAGAAGAGACACTAACCAAGCATGTATTCCCATCAGAAAGACACAGGCAGTTGGTGGCACCACGATAATCCAGCATACTACCATGTAATTGCTGCCAGCAGTACAACTCATAGAGCTATATTGGGCTGCAATGTCTTGGATGTTGAAGAAAACATGATTCCTCCTCCAACTTTTTTTTTGTTGTTTTACCTATGACCCTTGACTCTCTCCATGGTAACATTTAACAGCAGAAGTCCTGAACAATGACACCATATGACAATAAGAAAAAAAAAAAAAAACCTGTTGATCACTGTGCTATTATCCTTCCAGCCATGTTAAATATGCTTGCTTTCCAGCTCATCAGTCCAAATGCATTCTCCATCCACATTGACCAAACATACTCATTGTATGCCACTTAAAGTGCTCTACACCTGCCAAGTCAGGAGGGTCTTTTTTTGCATTCTCTCCAAATGGACTTGTTTTTTGTCCCTTGCTGAGGACAGTGGAGGGTCTAATTTAAATTTCCTAGAATTGAAAGACATAATGGGCTTCTACTTGCACAGGAGAGGCCCTGAAGTGAACATTGGCTTCAACAAGCGAGGCACCCAAGCCTGCCTGAAACCTGGGACAGGTTATATGTTGGTTTCTCAAAAAGATTCAAAGTGTTACTCCACATGCAGTACTCCAACTTATGCTACAACTTTTGAATGTGTGTGATAGTATCAATATTAGGTATAATGATACAAGTCAAATGCATTCTGTAATAAACCTGACATACACCCACATATACTGTATACACATATATACACACACACATTATATATATATACACATTATATATATATATATATATATATATACACTTTGCCGAAGAATACAGTAGAAAAGCTCTCTTTCATTCGATTCCCGCAACATACTCTACATATGTAAATAAACACAAACTTGATTTCAAGCATCTTTATGTTCTGAAACATGTCAGCTTGCAATTCTAAAACCAATTTGTGTACATGCTTCTGCAAGAAACAGCAGTTATTAGCGTAAACTTTTCCGTCTTTGATTATAGGCAATTTTCTCTTTCAGGTCATCTGCTATCATGGCAGATCAACATTTTGAAGAAAACCATGCCTAGTAAGAAAGCTAAATTCAATATATTTATAGTAACTTACCCGAATATAACAATGCATCTGATTTGATGGCATAAACATCTGAAGGTAACTTCTCACCCATTACTAAGTAAATGTACTAAATGTACTTAGTACTAAGTGCTAAGGTTTATTAGTTCCACACCAAAACAAGTTAAAGATGCTTTCAGTGAGACTTCTGTATATATTTAACTTCTTTATTTATCCCACTAGTCTCAGTGATGTTAGATTTATTCTGACACCTATTGGACTGGATGCATTAAAGTCTGCATGGAAACAAGATGTACTTGATTTATTTTGTTAGTGCACAGTAACTTTTGAACCAATCAGGCGCAAACTATTTGTTACAGTCAACAAATAATCTTCAATACCGCTTTACCCAGCCCAAGGGGTAACTTAAACTGCAACTATGAGGGTCTGTGGACCCTTCCCCGGAAGGCAGTCAACACCTCAGGAAGGCAAAACAGGCTTCTGATTCCATGGCATAATATAACATAATGATAACATTGGTTTATTGCTTGAAGAAATGTGAACGAAGCAACTCTGACTAGTTCTCTCATTTTAAAAGACAACAGACTTTTCCCTAAATTAATTCACAGGAAAACTTTCTTAGAGTATACCGTATATCGTATTCGTAGAGTATAACACATATCCTTCAGGTCATTGTGTATATTGTTATTGTCCTTAAATATTGTCTTGTGAATGGTACACTGTTATGCTTGTTTATGATGGATCACTAACTAATATCACCTCATAATATCAACACATTTCATGTTTGGTATCTAAGGACTCGTCTTCAGACGATCTAATTGAGAGTGTATGTTAATTGTTAATATCTTTGCAACATTCAGTGTTTTAAGAATCTCCTCTAATTTGTATATCAACCTCCAATCCAGTGTATATGCAAATTACCATGCCTAGAAACAAAGAGCCATAAAAGTTCCCTCCAAAGGATCAACACACTATTGGATCCCCACAAGAGGTGTGACCACAACATGTTTCAAAAGGCCCCACAGCAGTGGTTTACCCTTAAGCCTTCTTTGCACTTTCCTCATGTGTGAGGGTATTTATACGTGTGTTCAGTTATGTGAGTTAACAGAGACAATTGTAAACAATTGTATATCATATCCATATAGAATTAGGAATAGTTTATCATATCTTTAGATTTTTACACCCAAACAGCTGAGAATGATTTTTTTTTTCTTGAATTTAAATTGATTTCACATAAAAGTGTAGCTGCACAACTATAGAGCTAGTTTTTTTTTTAATTATTATTTAAAAGTGTTATTTAACAAAACTGAATATTATATGGGATTTAAAATAGCTTTGAATTTGATTTCGGATTTGAATTTGAAATTATTTTACATTTGAAAATTAACACAGATTTTTTTTAAGGCAGAGTTTTAATTTTGAGAGTTTGTATTTTCAAACAAAGAATGTTTTGTTCTGAATTCTAAGACTGCAGATATCCAGTTTTAAAAAATACGACATAACGTTTACAGGATGAAGAAAAAATTCGGAATATCAAATTCAATTTTCTAAAATTCAAAATGCAGAAATTCAGATCGTACAGAAAGTAGGTCAGAGGTCATACCCAGGGAGGCGTAGATGATCTCCAAAAAGTTAAACGAAGCATTTTGGCCAATCACACATATGCAGTAGTTTTACATATCACCCCTAACAGTGGCCTAACTACAGACAGTGCCCGTGCGACAAAGTTACTATATTTTTTTATATATAGAAATATTGATAAAACAATATCATTCATGCGAGAAGTTTCACAACAGTGACTAAATCTATATATTTGCATGATTTATTTGTGCACTTCAGTGGTCTAGCGAAATTTTCTAGAATTTTTGTCAAGCATTTCTGAGTCTGCGGGTTCTAATCCTCCCCGCATAGTTTTTTGAGCGGCACGTCAGCGCGTAGCAGGAGCAGAGCAGAAGCGTCAGTGCCGCGATAGTTTAACTTGAATAGATTAACTTGAAAAGTAACAGATTTTACCATAAAATTGTGTAATCGATGTTTTTCATGTTTAACGCTCACCATATGCAAAAATAAAATGCACAAAAACACAATTTACACAAGTTTTTTTCCCACTTCAGACTTCAAATGTTAAATGAATAAAACTAGAGGCATTTGTTAGCTTTTAAGATTTTTTTTTTTTTTTTTTTTTTAAGATTTTTAAGTTTTTTTTCAATTCAAATATTCAATCCAAATAAACTTTCTTATTGGACATATTTCCTAATTATGTTTTGGATTCTCAAAGTGTAACCTATTCAATCTAGCATCAGCAAGCCTTCCTTTGCATGGCAAAATATAATATTTCTTATTCAACATGTAAGGTCAGACATCGTTTTTGCTGACAGGCTCTGCTTTTTTTTCATGTACAAATATTGAGAACTTTGCTCAAGTTTATTGTGTAAACTCTAATAAGGCAGTCGCACAACAAAGTATGCTGGCAATAACATAAAATAAGGCACACAACGTACGGAGAAGAACGCTAGAAAATACGACAGAAATAACCTGCTTGTGTTACAGTATAGTCTACTGCAGTACAAGCCGCGGTTCAGCTGCCTGAGTGGCGCATAAGCAGCGCGTAACGGCGCGCGGCGTTAGTGCTTTCATACTGTTAGTGCGCCATTACGGTGGATTCACACGGGGCGTCAGCGTCAACAGTTGACAGAAGGCATGGCTGATGTTTGGCACTGACGCCATGGTCATAGCAGCCAATGAAATTAGACAGGAACACCAGATTCATCAGTGGCCTCTGCAACCTCCTTACACGCCTGGTATCTCCAATATTAAATCCCAGTACATAAAAAGAGATTGGTCATAAACGAACGGGTGATTGGCCGCCGTAATAATGAGTTTTAAAATGTATCCTCAGTTTGCTGCTCTTGAACAGGATGAAGGTTATTGGCTGCTGCCTGGCTTCTGTATTTGCATAGAGCGATCCTGATTGGCTGACGCTTCTGTCGGAGGCACTTCAGTGGCGTTGCTCACGGCAGAAGTTGAAAAATTCTCAACTTCTGCCGCGAGCAACACCAGTAAGGCAACCCTTGACATCACCCATTCAAAGTCAATGGGAAGCATTGACGTTGACGCCCCGTGTGAATGCACCGTTACGGTGGATTCACATGGGCGGATCCATGTACAGAGAGTTTAATTGCAGTTCGGCAGATCATGGTCAAAACAACAGCAAACAGGATTATGGAGATGAGGCAAAAGACAAAGTTGGGGTACACAGGCGATGGGTCAAAGAGGTAGGCAGCTATCATACAGAAAACAAAAGAAAACAGAAAACACCGCTTAGGATTGGATTCAGGAACACAAAACGTCACAACCAGTAAGACAAACAGACTTCTATTTATACAGGGGATAATGAGGGAATGATTAGTGCATGATGAGAAACAGCTGTGAGGGGAGAGGTGCATTCTGGGAAATGGAGTCCGGTAACAGAGTGAGAAGACAGAGACAGATAAGCGGACTGGAATCATGACAGTTAAATAACTAAGTTATATAATTAATTAGTCAATTAGTTTGCTTGTTTGTTCATATGTTTGCTCATTTATTTATTTATTTATTTCATGGCATTGCACATTGTTTGTCAATTAAAATGTAGGCCATAAATAAATGTTTTAATCTTATGCTAGTTATGTTGTTTTTTTGTGTCACAATTGTTTATGATAACTTTTTTGATTGACATTATTTGCATTTAGGTGGGCAATTACCTTAATCATATTTTAGTGCTTAATCCAATAAACATGTTGATATTAACAGTTATTTTCAAGATCCAGTTCAGCGGATCTTTATAAGAGCACTTATAAAATCCTAAAAAAAATTATAT
>JAUMHP010000040.1:5086569-5104494 GCA_032361065.1 Enteromius trimaculatus | reverse complement strand
ACTAATTTTAGCATGTATATAATCACACAGTTATATGCATTCTAGTGAGCTGAAACTGTGTACACAAAATAAATAGACACAAATAACTTGATAACACTTTAGGATAGAAAACATTTACTTACTATTAAATGTGACATTTCCCTCAATAAATTTCTAATTTGCTTCATATTACTAGTTGTAATAATAATAGAGAGTTTAGGTATTGGGTTGGATTAGGGATGTAGAATAAGGTCATGCAGAATAAGGCATGCTAGTAATATGCATGCTAATAAGCAACAAGTTAAAAGACATTAAAATAAAGTTTTACTGTACCTATTGAAGGAATAATGTTTTGTTAGTTGACCCAAAAATGAAACTTCTGTCATTAATTACTCAACCCCATGTCATTCCCATAACCTGACCTGTGTTCATCTGCGGAAAACATATTAATATATATTAGATGGAATCAGAGAGCCATCTGACCCTCCACAGACAGCAATCCAGAAACGTAACAAAAACATTGGTAAAACAGTCCACATGACTGTGACATCAGTGGCTCAAGTTTTGTGACGCTAGATCTGGGATTATTTCAGTTGTGTTGCTGTCTATGGAGGGTCAGATTGCTCCCTGATTTAATAAAAAATATCTTAATTTGTGTTCCGAAGATGAACAAAGGTCTTATGGGTTTGGAACGACATGGGGGTGAGTAATTATGGACAGAATTTAAATTTTTGGGTGAACTAACCCTTTAAGGTTTCACCTGAATAAAAAAAAAGTGTAATTCTACATACGGTATATGCAAATTGTTTATACGTGCTGCATTTGCAATTGTATTTATCTAAAACAAATATGCATACAGTGATTGTGTACAGGATTACAGGACTTGAATTTAAATTGATCTGGAAATATCAACTGATGTATGAGGTAAAAATAACACAGTGTTGCTGCAACTATGAACTAGAACACTGTAAGTCAAATTGGGTTACTTTCATTCCAAGACTTTAACAATTTAACAGTTTGGAACGTAACCATATGTATGCATAATCGTCTGTCATTCAGACTGTTTGAAATGTTGGAGCAGGTCAACATTGTACAACAGTTGGACATGCGGCCTGCCAACAGTTGTGAACAGTTTATTGCGCTACTGTGAACCTTCACTGTTTGTATTACTCCATTTGCCTGTGTTTGCAACATTCCAGACAAGCTGCCATTCTGTGCTTTGCTCAGTAACATACAGTTTTACAAACTGCACAGCCTCGTGCCCACAGCCTAATCACAGCCATATTCAGCCAAATGGAGCTCTTATTATTTAATTATTGCCTGAAGTATACAGTCATCACAGGTTTATATTCAGATTGTGCACACTGTAGGCAATGGTACATTCTTTCAAATTACAAAAGCCTTTTTTCGTGGTTAAATCCACCGTATCCTTAGACAGCATCAGGGAACGTTATGCTTCATTTCATCAGTGAGTATACTTCTGTAATGGCTGAAATCCATATTGATTTTCACTTTCATTAACGGATTTGACTCTCCCAGCCAGAATTTGGCAAACAGTGAGATTCCATGATGCAGAAATGCACTTACTTAAAGATCCACTTAATGGTGTGTGCAGAATATAACTGGGAATAGTCATTTCTTCACATTTTCTTGTGCTTCCTGGAACTAATATCTGTGTAGAGCCATTATCATCATTTGTAATGTAATGCACAATATTGACAATATTTCAGGGCTTGTAAAGCTAACTGGTGTGTTACGCAGTAACAATAAACAACTAAATTGTGCAAGCATTCAAGCAAGAAGTGTCATAAAAGAGCAGTTTATACCACCTCATTCAATTTCTAGCATGACAAGGTGATATTAATAAAGTCTACTAATCGTATTACTCCTCTAAAAGTATTCTGCCTCCAGAGAGTAACAGACATTCACTTTTTTCATGTTCAGCCTGTTGGATTTTTTTTATGGTATTTTTTTTTTTTACAGTATTACAGTGTCAATACAACCCATTCATTGACATATACCCAAGCACAGGCTCTTTGCATCCTATTGAGGAGAAAGCTGTGCTGCCAAATTAGTTTATTTCTTTGGGAAACAAAGGTTTATATCAGTTTTATATAATCTATAAAGTAGTGCTGTCAAACTATTAATCACAATAAAGTGTATCCAAAAAAAAGTGTTTAATTACATAATATATGTTTGTGCACTGTGTATATTTATTATGTATATACAAAAACACACGTAGACTATATCAAACAAAAATAAATAATCTTCTAAAATATATACATGCATACATAATAGATATATACAGTACAAAAAAATTGGATGCCATTAAATGTACTGCACTACTATAAAGTCTTCACTGTGCTGTAAATTGTTTTATTTTATGCAACACAATGTACAGTATATGGATAAGATGTCAGTTGTTACATTTTGCTTATTTATTTATGTTTGGTAAACAAGAATTTTTGAGTATTTAAAAGGACCATTTACCCAAAAATTTAAATTACCCCATGATTTACTCACCCTCAAGCCATCCTAGGTGTGTATGATTTTCTTCTTCCAGACAAATACAATCCAAAAATGACTTAGCTCTTCCAAGCTTTATAATGGCAGTGAATGGCTGCTTGGATTTTGAAGGCAAAAAAGTGCTCCACATGGCTCTACTAAAGGTTAATAAAAGCCTTCTAAAGTGAATCGATGTGTTTATGTAAGAAAATATCCTTGATCATCGATTCACTTTAGAATGCTTTTATTAACCCCCCCAGAGCTGTGTGGTGTACTTTTTAATGATAGATGGATGCTTTATACTGGACTTTTGAACATCAACAGCCATTCACTGCCATAATAAAGCTTGGAAGAGCCAGGGCATGCTTTAATATAACTCAGATTGTACTAATGTGAAATTCATCTACATCACCGCCTGTTTCGTCATCACACACAGACAAAACGTAGTACAAGTGAGGGTTATGTAGCCATTATCATGAAATTAGCCTAGTAATGACATCTTGCACACTTTAATGCCTTTTAATGAAACATATACAGTACACTCCTTTCAAACTGGAATCATGCTGGGATATCCTGTGATGTCCACTTCGTAGGGCACTTGTAGTTAAATGGAACAAACTTGTAAAGCAATCAGAGAAACATTAAAAATTTGCAGTGAGGGGTCACAAGGACCAGGATTAAGAACCACTATAGAATACAAAAGTGTTTCTCTGTGTCCTCTCTCTCTCTCTCTCTCTCTCTCTCTCTCTCTCTCTCTCTCTCTCTCTCTCTCTCTCTCTCTCTGTATACAAAAGTCAGTAGGGTTCAGGGTTGTTTTGGACACCACAGAACAGGTGAAGTAATACCGGATTTCAACAACAACATGATAGTGAGTCCAAAAGATCTCCATCTATCCATTTCGGGTTTTTATCTTGGGTCTGCTGTTGATATATAATACCTGTACAATATACCTGACCCATGAAATGCACAAAGCCAATGTTGACACTTGACATCCAGAACACCAATGTGTGTTTCCTTCAGTGATAGCATTAATTAATGACCCACGTCTTGCTCTCTCCAGGCTGACCACCCAAGCTTGACGCCCAAGGCAAAAAAAGGCAAGCTACAAATGAGACAATACGTTCTGCACAGTTCTGCACATTTCCCTCCACGTTATTTATTCTCTCTGTTTTTTGTGAAAACACTCAGAGAAGCTGATATCACCACTGGAGTGTTTACCAGAGGCTGGAGTGATTCTCTTGCAAAGCGAGCATTCTCCAAGTGGTGCTGAAATTGCTTTCGTTTTTCCTCCTGTTTTAAAGTACTCGCGCTGAGAGAAACACTTAGCCAGCAGAGGGAGAGCAGCCTGACGTGAGGGACTGATGAGCCTGCCAATCTATCTCCTGACACACAGGTATCACCTGGAGTGGTGCCAAACAGCAGTGCCTGTTCTGCCTATAAACGGCAAATGGAGCCCTGAAAGTATGAGGGGGCCCCAGTCACTTATATTTGAAGTAGGTTTGCCCTGAGTGCAGTGATGCTGTATGGGGAAAAAGCTGGAGAGAACCCCATAACTCAGGAGGATAGTTAAGAGCTGGTCTGATGCCATTAAAACAAGACTGACAATGTAGAGTCTTCAGATTGTGATATGTGAGGAGACAGCAAAGGCCACTGAAGGTTCTTTAATCAAAACCATGACTCATTTAGGACAAGTTCCCTAAATAGAATGTGATGTTCCACATTGTGTGGTCTGAGGCAGTTCTTTATAAAAAAAAACAAAACAAAAAAAAAACATTCTTTATAAAGACTCTTAATCTTAATAACTCTTAAAAGACATCAGTTAAACATGCTAAAATTACCAGGTTACAAAATGTTTAAGTGATACTTCATAGACCGACGACAAATATATATGCAATCAATCAATCACTATATATATATATATATATATATATGCATATGCAAAAATATTTTATATATATATATATATATATATATATATATATATATAATTTTAGTTTTATATTTATTTTAATATATTTTAGTTATTCTTTCAATACAATATTTACTACAAATATACTAATTACTTATTTATTAGTCATTTTTATAAAGACTCTCTTTGACTACAGCCCTATTCGGACAGGACTAGTTTTCGATTTGTTTCTTTTTTACCAGATGTCTGCGAATTTCATGGACCAATTTGGATTGGACTAACATCTCCGTTTGTTACATTATCTGTTTGCACCATCTTTATCTGTTTTGTTCATCTGGACATTGCAGAGATCACACGATCTATATGCCTGCATTGTATATAGTCATTTGGCTTGATTGTTACATTTTTACTACAAATACCACAGTTAAGCTATGGCTATTATAGCTAAACCACTTGTGGTTAGTGTTCAAATAACTATTCACACGTATCTGATAGCCATTAGGCATGATTAATTAACAGAACAGATAAAATGCTTCAACTTACCCAGTTTTTGCAAAATTAGTCCAGTAAGTCATTACCACCGCTGAAAGCATGACATCGTTCTTGGAGAAATTACAGTTAAAGAGATCTGTGGGGCCAATCATGGGAATTCCAAACACATAAGGCACCTCGTCTCCATGTGCTGAATCCGACCAGCTAGGCTTCATTTCGCTCTGACAGTGATGGTAGAAAGCATAAAAGTAAGTTGGAGATCCATACTGAGCATGAAGGTCTGCCGTAGCTACCGCTGGGGCCACCCATTGGTGATCAGTAAAGAGTGCAACTAGAGTCTTTCGCCTAGTCTCCGGGTTCTCCTTGTCAGCCCAGTCGGTATACATGAACTTGATGGTTTCTCGAAGTGTGTCCTTGCCCTCCGGATAACCATAGAGGTGGTCCACAAAATCAGACACAGCAAAGTCAAAGTCGTTTGCAGAGACACCATCCTCACTGTCCACGATGCCATCCACAAATTTAAAACCCTCACCCTGGTTGACGCCCAGCATGATGTCATAGTTGAGAAACTCTCCCTGTTCCATCAGAATTTGGGGGTCATCTGGGATGACGTCGCCATCGATGACTGGACCAAAAGCAATGTGATACTTGGCCTGTGTGATGTACTGTTCGATCAGCTCCTTGTAGTTTTTGTTCTGTAGACATTCCACCAGATCTATAGTATCTAGCATATTGCAGCCCACCTTCTCAGCTAGTATGCGGGTGTATTTGGCTGGCTGGTAGTTGACGGCCCAGCTTGACAAAGCAGTTCCACTCTGTATGATGGCTTTCTGAAATAAATCTGAAAATAATAAATAAATACATTAAGTAACACCAAAGGATTATTTCATGCCCAATTTTAAATTTAAATTAAATTTCATGTCTTGTGTATTGTAAGCTCATTTAAGCTTCTACAAGAACCAACAAGTTTTGTTTGCATGTCAAGCAAGTACGGTAAAGCTTCCATGAACCATATGTGATGTGCTCTATGTATGCGTGTTAATCAATGTTTGTATGTAAATATAATGAAATCTCTGCATTATACGTATAAACGGATAGTGACTTTAAGCAGCTTGATTCTGTGAATTTCTAATTTCTTTTTGATATCTTTATAAAAAAAAAAGTTACAAATAAAAAATTGTAGTAAATAGTAAAAATTAGGTGTGAAAAAAAAATTATTAACAAAAAGGTTTAATTGGTTTGGAACAAAATGGGAGTATAAGTAAATTATGACAGAATTGATTTTGTGTGCATATTGTGAGTGTACTGTATCCATTCAACAAAAATCAAAGTTTGAATCATCAGTAATGAGCATAATAGTCATGGAATTAAAGAAACAAAAAGGTGATTGTTTATTTCATATTGTATATTACAATGTGCTTTTGAAGACTTCATTTGGACCTGACCAAAAAGGGCTCGAAAATGAAAGTGCCTTTAGAATAAGACTGCTTTGTAATGAAGCCTGGGGTCTTTGTCCCTGCATAATGTTATATGGGTAAGTAATATCAGACAGTGCCTAACATAGATGCCAACTAATAAGCATATGCATTGATGCTGTACCTTTGTCAGCTCAGCCAGCCGTGGCCATAACACGTTGACACAGATTGTGTCCTAGAAAATAACAATACCTCAGGGCATGGATCTCACTAGGCTGAACCGAGGATTCTGATGCACTGACAGAGTGAAAAATAGCCTTCACTCAAGTTTAAAATATCAAAAATGTGTAGATGGCCCTACAGTCAAGAGTTAGTTTTTTTTTGTAATGTATTGGCCATTAAAAATACCAGGTTTCACTTTATTTTGATGGTCCTTTTAACGTATTCTGTTGAGTACAGGTAAAATTACACCTACATATCTACTAACTCTCAATAGAGTGCTAGCAAAGTATTAGTAAACTGGTAGGGTTAAGGTTAGAATAAGTTGATATGTACTTGCAAAATTACTTATAGTCAGTAAAGCGTCTTTTGGAAGACCATCACAATAAAGACTTAGCAGACATTAATTAGAGAGTGTACTAATATTCTAATGAGAGTTAGTTGACATGTAGGTGCAAAGCTACTTATTGTCAACAGATTGTTCAAAAGGAACCATCAAAATAAACTGGTACCAAATACCAATATCAGTAATATGCTAATAATAGAGCTTTGCAGACCCTTCTCATGAGACAGTGACAGATTAGTCATAATATGTTTTAAACTAGGTTAAAGGAAGTCCAAATCAGACCAAGATGCATGATGGCTTTAGTAGGCACATTAAAATAAAGAATAAAAACAGAAAAAAACAGCTTTTTCATTTGAAAAGAAAGTAAAGTAGCTCTTCTATAGATCAATGTATTCAATTAACCATACATTAATTACATATTATTCTTATATTATTATTTTTTAATTTTTTATTTTTGTCGTTGTTGAAGAAAAGAGGGGAAAAAAACTGTAGTGTTCCTGGCATGCATCTGAAGACAAAGGACTCAGGAGGGCAGCGGCTAACAAGTGAAATGAAATGCCCTTCTGCTTGTTTTACAATTTACATGATGTAATTCATTCATAAATCATGGCCAACCTTTCAGACAGAACACCAGGAGGGAACTGTACATATTGTCCTGTTATTTTGATCAAATATGGCACTTCCTTATTTTGGGGTTGTGTTAATGTTAGAATAACTGCAGCCAGAGGTCATTTGATCCATTACTAGATTCCGTCTGCTATCTAGCTAGGCTGGACATTGAATGTAAAATCTATTTTTATAGTGGGGCAATTGAGTTCCAGATGAATGCCTTGTAGGGGTGGTTGTTGCAATGAAAATTAAATGCAGCCAGGCACACTGGAACCAAGCGCTTTTGGTCCATAGAATATATTTCAATATATCAGTACAGAGAAAAGGGGGGATTGTGTGTTTGTTGTAAATGTAAACAAATTAGGGTTTGGAAACTGGATTTTGTACCAGAGAGAGAAACTGAGTTATCATAATTAAAGTTAAATTATAGTTAAATTTTTTTCATAACTGCAATCTAAGGCATGTTCAAAGCTCTATTTAGGGTATGTATACATGTATATATTTTTGTATTAATTTATATGACTTTCTTCTTTCAGATGAATGCAGTAGAAGTTATATTAATAATTGTCCTGGCTCTTTCAAGCTTTATAATGACACTGTAAGGACTGAGCTAAGTCGTTTGGATCCATTTGTGGATATTTATTGACACAATGAACAAACAGAGGTAACTCACCAGTAACAAGGTTTTCAGGGGCAGTCCAAAGAGGAAACAGAGTCTGGGCAGAGTTCAGGGCAGGCAGCAAGGTTCATTGTCGATAAAGCAAGGCAAGGTCATACACAGGTAGTCCAACACGGAGAATAAGTGCTTGGAATCGTAGTATGGGTAACTAGCAATACCTCGCACTAAGTCAGTCTTGGCCGGTTGTTTATGTAGGAACTGAAATGAGCAGGACCCGGAACCGATCACAGTTCCGGGGAGGGGGTTACATGGAAAGCGGTCCGTAGGGGAAACTAACACTCGGGAGAAGTTTCTTGCTGGTGCTGTTCAGAACGAGGCGCGGCTCGTAACAGAGACCTCCCCCTGCGAGCGTCTCCTGATGCGAGTGGCTCCTGATGCGAGGGCGATTTTGGTTTGGTCCTGGCCGACGCCGGGGCCTTCCCCGGGGCCGGGGTATTTCGGGGGGGGGTCTCGGTGGAATCCCTCAATGAGTGCGGGATCGAGGATGTCCTGGGAATTGACCCATGACCACTCCTTGGGTCCAAACCCCTCCCAGTCGATAAGGTACTGGATGATGCGGCCCCGACGCCGTGAATCCAAGATCTCATGGACCCAATACGTCACTTCACCGTCGATGATGAGAGGAGGGATGTTTGCAGCTGCGACCTCGTCCAGGTCCCTCGTTCCTCCCGGTCCACCAGCAGGTTTGAGAAGTGACATGTAGAAAGTAGGAGAGATACTAAGAGGTAATTTTAAACTATAAGATACAGGGGTAATCTGTCTAACAATTTGGAAAGGACAGACAAACCTGGGGCTGAGTTTCTTGCATGGTTGACGAAGGCGTAGGTCTCGGGTCGAGAGCCAGGCGCATTGTCCTGGTTCATAGGTGGGCCCGGGTTGGCGAGGATCCTCGCCGGATGGCCTGGGCCAGGTGGACGTGAGACGAGTTCCATGTCTCCTCGCTGCTTTGGAGCCAGGTATTTACGGTGGGGAGTTGAGTGGGCTCACAACTTGGAAGGGAGTGAGTCCAGTGGCTGGTTTACGGAGAGAGTTCTGTGCATATTCAGCCCAGGTGAGGTAATGGCTCCAGTCGCCTGGGTGGTTGTGACAGTAGGAACGGAGGTACTTGGTCAGTTCCTGATTTTGTCTTTCGGCTTGGCCGTTGGACTGTGGGTGGTACCCTGATGTCAGGCTGACGTTGATGTTGAGAGCATTACAGAACGCCTGCCACACCCATGAGGTAAGCTGTGGCCCCCGATCGGTCACAATGTCCTCAGTTAAACCGTAGAATCGGAAGATTTGGTCTACCAGAACCTCTGCCGTCTTCCAGGCGGTGGGTAATTTGCGTAGGGGTAAGAAGCGGCAAGCCTTGTAGAACCTGTCGACCACAGTGAGGATGGTAGTGAAATGGTTGGAGGGTGGCAGATCAGTCACAAAGTCCATGGCCAGGTGAGACCAGGGTCGTTGTGGAACAGGAAGTGGTTGCAGGAGACCGACAGGGCGCTGGCGCTGGGACTTGATGATATTGCAGGTGGCGAGAGAATGGCCTCTAGGCTGTTGCTGGAAGCGTCCACTTCGACTGTGAACTCCTTGCTTGGGTCTGGGTGCTTTAGTATGGGTGCCGAGGTAAATCGGTCCTTTAGCTCCTGAAACGCCTGGAGAGCATCGGCAGACCATTGTAGCGTGCGAGTACCCCGGCGTGTCATGGCTGTTAATGGTGCCGCTACCTGGCTGAAGCCCCGAATTAAACGTCTATAGAAGTTGGAGAAGCCCAGGAACCTTTGAAGCTCCTTCAGGGTTCTTGGTTGAGGCCAGTTTACGACGGCTTGGACTTTGGTGTCATCCGTTGTTACCCCTTCTTGGCTGATTACGTACCCCAGGACTGTTCTGACTTGTTGGACGTTGGAGGCAAAGTCATTGGAGTAACTTAATATGTCGTCAATGTAAACAATGAGGTATTGGTTCAATAAGTCCCGAAAGATGTCGTTCACTAAGGTTTGAATGACCGAGGGACTTTTTGAAAGCCTGAAGTGCATAAGCTGATATTCATAGTACCCAGATGTAGTTGAGAAGGCCGTCTTCCATTCATCGCCCTCTCGAATCCGAATTAGGTTGTAGGCACATCAAAGGTCCAGTTTAGTGAAGAATTGGGCCTGTCGGAGAGCTTCCAGGGCAGGTGGAACCAGAGGTAAGGGATAACGGAACTTTACAGTGATGTCATTGAGACTCCTGTAGTCGATGCAGGGCCTGAGAGTACCGTCCTTCTTTTTAACGAAAAAGAAGCCCGCCGAAGCGGATGAGGTAGAGGGACGAATGAACCCCTTTTCCTGTTCCTCTTTGATTTACGTGTTCAAGGCCTTGGTCTCTGGTTGGGACAGAGGAAATATGTGCCCTCTGGTGGGGTAGGTTCGAGGCAGGAGCTCAATGGCGCAGTCATGGGCATGATGAGGAGGCAACTGAGTGCCGTGTTCCTTGCTGAAAGCCTCTTGGAGATCGATGTATTCATGAGGCAACTGAATTTCACCTTCCTTCAACATCGTGGAGTGAGCAGTGAGTGGCTTGGGGGTAATAGGTACTAAACAGTGCTGGTGACAGTGTGCTGACCATTGGGTGATCTCCTTTGTGTCCCAGGAGATGGTCGGGTTGTGTCTCTCCAGCCAGGGCATGCTGAGGATGACTTGGTGAGTAGGTGAGTGGATAACATATAGGTGTAGGTCCTCCTGGTGCAGGGTGCCAACCCGTAAGTGCAGTTCCTCTGTCTTTGTGGTCACCTGGCCGGAGTCTAGGGGGCGCCCGTCTAGGGCTTCCACTGCCACACGGGAGCGACATGAAACCAAAGGGAGAAGGTGGGTATTAGCAAACGTCTTGTCTACAAAGTTTCCCGCAGCTCCAGAATCAATTAAAGCCCGGGCCTCAATGTTGACGTTATTGTAACTAAGAATCACCATGACTACAAAGGTTCTGTTAGAGAAAACATCACTCACCTGTGGGTTCTCGGGACACTCAGGTCTGGTCGGGCAGTTCAGACGAAGGTGACCCGGTAATCCACAGTAGAGACATAGCCCCTCACGCATCCATCGATTACGTTCCTCTTAGGATAGTTGAGCATGAGTAACGCCGATCTGCATTGGTTCAGGCCCACCAGCCTGTGGTAATGCTAGGTCGGTTCGAGGAAATCGTTGGCTGCGGCAGGATCGTAGCATGTTGTCTAGGGATAGACATGTAGGCGTCTAGAGAAAGCCCTTCATCCCGGCAGGCGAGTTCCAATTGAAGGTCGTCACTCAGAGCACGGCGATTCATGGTTCTCAGGGGTTCAGGGGGCCAGACAGTTTGTGCTGCGAGGGTTCAGAACGTGAGCATGAAGTCCACTGCCGTCATGTTTCCCTGTCTGAGCACCATCAGTTCGTCCTCCGGAGCCCAGCCGGCGGAGGCATGTTCAAATGCGGCCCTGAAGTGCTGCAGGAAATTGTGGAACGAGGGGTAAGTCATGCGCCGTCCATCCCATGCAGCTGTAGCCCAGTCTAGTGCCCTCCCAGTGAGTAAAGAGCTGACAAAAGCCACCTTGCTGTCGTCCGTGGGGTAGCACATGGGTTGCTGTGCGATGAATATTGTGTATTTCGTGAGGAACCCTCAACAGCGACCTGCGGTGCCGTCAAACTTTTCCGGTAGTGAGAGCTGCGGAGGTGTGGCAGACGCCGGAGCAAACATGGCAGCGGGTGGCTGTGGTGGAGGTGAAACGACCGCGGTGGCGCTTCCGGCCTGGCTGCTCATGAGAGTGCGTATGGAGGTAACCAGCTCCTCAGTTAAGGCAGAAAGCTTTTCCAGCTGCTGATGGTGGGCGAGCAGCACGCTGGCTTGACTTGAAACCTCGTGAGCGAGTTGGTCAATGGCCGCTGGATCCTGTTCCTGCGAAGTATTCTGTAAGGACTGAGCCGAGTCGTTAGGATCCATTTGCGGATATTTATTGACACAATAAACAAACAAACAGAGGTAACTCATGGGTAACAAGGTTTTCAGGGGCAGTCCAAAGAGGAAACAGAGTTCGGGCAGAGTTCAGGGCAGGCAGCAAGGTTCGTTGTCAATAAAGCAAGGCAAGGTCATACACAGGTAGTCCAACACTGAGAATAAGCGCTCGGAATTGTAGCATCGGTAACTAGCAATACTTCGCACTGATCACAGTTCCGGGGTGGGGGTTACATGGAAAGCGGTCCGTGGGGGAAACTAATACTTGGGAGAAGGTTCCCGCTGGTGCCGTTCGGAACGAGCCACAGAGGCGTGGCTCGTAACAGACACAAGCAACAGTTCATATAAAAATGTACATCACATGGGTCCAGGGGGAAATCAAGACCTTTTGTAGCAATTGAATCCGTTTTGTAAGAAAAATATCCACATTGGAAAAGATACAAATATCTTTTTTTTTCATTTCTGCTATCTGTCGTATACATCGCGAATGCACAGGTAAGAAGAGATGAACGCAGAACTGCGGAGGAGAGAGAACAAAACAAAACGCTGTCCATGAATTACAGGCTCAAAATGAAGATTTGTAAAGAAAAATGTCAGAGAATTGCGATATAAGCCAAGAGGTGATTGGTTATCCTTTCATAAAGTAAAGACACCGGAAAGACAGTCTCTCATAAACGTGTACGACAGTAAGCGGAAGATACACAAAACTGTTCATATCCTTTTAAATATGGATATGACACTGCTTTATTCAACCCTGGAGCCGCGGGCCTCATTTGACTATTTTTGAACAGTTGAAGAAAAAAAAAAACACCCACCCATGGAATTATAAAGCTTGAAAGAGCCAGGATTATTTTGATTCATCTGAAAAGGAAGAAAGTCATATACGGTATACCTTATGTCTTGGGAGTAAGTAAACCATGGACTGATTTTAAACTATTTTAAACTCATTTAAACTAACCCTTAAAAAAAAAAAAAATCTTTGAGATTCTATCTATTCTATCTATCTATTTGTTTATTTTTGTATATATGTATATTTTTAGGACTAGGCCTTGTCTGTGAACCCGGGGGCAAATGCAATTATATTGTAATCTTAAAGCTCTCTACTGCATCTTTCTTTTACGTCATTGAAATTTTATCTCATAATTGCAACTTAATCATAATAATTGGGCCTTTATATTTCACAAATCCATCTGTACATATTACTGTATCTCAAAGTATGACTTCATTTCTCATTTTATCTCACAATTAACCCTTTTTGGCCAAAAATTGGTTCCCTAACAATGTTTTGATAACATTGTACTTTATCTAAGTGTCTATTACAAAATGCTTTTTACCTTCTGAATAGTGTGACAGGGTCAGCAAGCTAACGCAGGATGCCCCAGCTCCTGATCCAAATATAGTCACCCTTTTCGGGTCGCCTTTGAAAGCCTGGATATTCTCTTTGATCCACCGGAGTGCTTGGATCTGGTCCAACAGCCCATAATTCCCTTTGGCTGCCTGGTCACCTGTACTCAGGAACCCTATTGACACACACACACACACAAAATGCACTTAGAAGAAATCTCATAAAGCTTTTAAAGGCATTACTTTGAGGTAAACCATTGCTATTTAACGTTCATTTTTTCAATATTTTAATTATAAATATTTTTCCTTCATACAACCCTTTTATTCCTTCTAGACATCTGTGGGCCATTTGATTAAAACTTGTTTTCGTTCCAATTGTCTTTTACTTGACACACCTTCCCTCCCACTCACAAACACACATACACAAAAGAATTGCTGCACTTGACATCTGAATAGGGAGAGCGCAGAATTCTAAAAAGAGATCCTTAATGGCATGCCTTGGTTACTTCATGTTAAGGGCACTAATGGCTGCCCTCAAAACCCTCTCATTATTTACCTCAGGACCCGTTCTGTCCCGCTAGCCTTTCACTAAAGTCATCATTGTAAAGAAAGAACCAAAAAGGCAGCACTTCGGGTGCAAAAGACATCCTGTTAAGGCACAGAGGATAGTTCAAGGTTACATTTTAGACTCTAATAGGGTTATTCAACCATCTTTATGGAAAAAGGCTGAGGTTACTTCCATGTTAATTGATGCAATTTAGATACTCATTCAAAGTTGAATGTGGAGGTCCTCGTAATTTCAATTGGGTTAAGGGTAAGGCACTCAAATGACATGAAAATGATGGCTGGATGGCATCTTCCTGCAGAGGTCACAGTGTGGATAAAAGCTAGATTTTAATCAAAATGAACAATTAGATTGCTAAAGTCCCTTCTTCTTAAATTGTCATTTGCCTTTAGGCATTGTTTGACAAAATCACTTTGAGGAGACACATCAAAGTGACAAAATAAAGCAACAGATATGTCCTAGAAGACTTTTTAAATAATCCCCATTGCTCCGATCGGCTTACGGTAAGCGTGCCAACCTTTAACAGGCTTGTCAATGTGCACAAAATCACAAACAGGTTGACAAATTAGCTGACTGTCTTAAACCCATTAGCAAGACCCGGAAAAGCCTCAGGGGTGTCGATTCTGTTGCTTTGCCCGGTCTTGGATTTTCGATTCTGGCCTATGGCAAAGGCACTTTCCTTGTATACCCGCTTAGGGGCTGGTCCCAGACAGCGCTGGACAAATAGGATGAGAAGCAAGGGAAGCAGGACTAGTCACTGTGGCTTTTTGATAGAGGGACAGATCCAGTTGGTCATGCCTACACAGAAGGGGCTTGCTGTGGGAGAGGGATTACAAAGCCCAGGACAGCATCACTACTGGAGCTCAACTGGATAACCCAAGGCCATGGTCAAACACAACAGCATCATGGCAAAGTGAGAAAAGAAGTCAAAGGAATTCTGCGAGTGAATGCTATTGTAGACTTTATAGACATGTCCTTGTAAAATGTACTAGAAGATATGCATGCAGAAAAGAAATACTTTCTCTAAACATTCATCAATTCCTTACAGCCAGACCTCATCTATATCAAATAGAATATTGCTGGCAGTGTGATGAGGCACACCTGGTGCACATTGCACCTAGTCCACTATTGCGTGTCTGCTGTCTGTGAGTCAGTCCATTCACAAGGTATTCCTCAAAACCACTTCTAACCCTGACTCTTTGCATATACTTTATAATGACTATAAGTGAGGACACATCTCTAGATTGAATCAGCACAAGGACAGTAAATTACTTACATCATAATTATTTGAGTTTCCTTTTAACTTTTTAATTAAATGTTGATACTGTAACGTTCATTCTTCAAACCAATCTAAAAAGGATCATTTATTACATCTAAATGGGTTTATTGTGAATTTTATATAATTATTTTAACATATCAGTTTGGTATTTTAATGGTGTGAAAACAAACCTGGACAGAGATGTGATGATTTACAGAGAAAAGATTCTTTAGTGCACTCCACGGAATTATTCATGGCATATATCATAAACTGAATCAGAAGAGCAGACCAAAAAAATGTGAAGTATATGTTGTCTTTTTTAATACAGCAGAGTACAAAGGGGAAAGAAAATAATCAGGAAAGAAGAATGCAGTGGACTGAAGAGAATTCTTCAGTGAATACCATTGTTATGTCTCATCATAGTAAAATACCAAGCTTTATGTTATTCTCCTAATCAAGCTCATTCAAACCGATGTATAAAGAATGTCTTTAATGTAACACTACGATTTGAAAGAATTAGCTTCAGTCTTTTTGAGAAGAACATTTTACTTTTTTATTTATTTTTTTACCTTAAGTAAATATGTAGTTAATGGAAAATAGTTTTTAATAATTGAGAGAACCAAACATAATGTCTGTGTGTGTGTGGTGTGGCGGAGGGGGTTAAAAACATGTCAAAAAAGGATGTACAATTCTTGACTTGGTTTGGCAGGAAACAACTGAAAATGGCATTTGTGGCAAACAGAAAAAAGTAATTGTATTTCACAGCATGATAGACCATCATAAGAGCCTGGATCCAAGGCATTCAGTGTGAAAGCTGCAATAACATACTGACAATAACAGCGGAACAGTCAACCATCATGTAAATACTGCACTTTTCTGTTGACCTCCCATTTTTTATTTTATTTTTTTTCATTGACTGTGCATCTTCAGCAATGAGTTTTACTGCAGACATCACAGGTATAAGAGTCAGGAGCTTAAAAATGCTTCATAGGTTTAAATAGTTCTTATGTGTGTATACAATGCACACAATACTAACACCTCCTTCTTGTTCTTACAAAGCTTAATATAACATTATTTTCTCTTTATGGACCAAAGCATTATATTAATACTTGACCACATGATGTGGACAGTTCTGTATTAGTGTTGGGATAGATACTCCGGAACATTCAACAAGGATTGATGCGGTTCCCGGTATGTTGTTCAAAGTAAGACCCTTACTAATCCTTTGCGGTATTAAATGGTGAAGCCAGTGAGAACAGCGTGCTGAAATGTAGGTCACCCCTCCAAATACTATGGAGAGATCAGAAGGGCTGAGCGACAGTGACAAAAAGATCTTGCCAGGCTCGCAGTTAGCTGCTGTCACTAAAACACTTCCAAATGTATCCCTAACACACCTCAGCAGGATGTATGGAAGGAAAGGGCGCTCACACTGATGTCACCCCAGTGGTGTCAGCCGTACAATTATACACCAGTTACAATCCCCAAAGCAGTCTACGATGACAGTTATGACTTCTAAGGGAGTAGTAAAGTAAACAAGCATGCTAAAAAAATCATGACAGGGGGGATAGTGGAAAAGGGCGATAAAAAAATAAAAAAAAAAGCTAAAAAATAAATAATGGCTAACATGTCTCTCAGGATGGAAGACAAATTTATTTGTTTCTTCCAGACAGTTTCTGTTCCCACTGACGAACATTGCATTTTGTCCTTACAAAGAAAGGCAGTGGGAACTTGGATTTCAACGTTCTTAAAAAATAAAACATAAAAAATAACAATAATAATAATAAATCAAAATAAAATTCTTTTAATCATAATAAAAATGTACACGTTTTTTTGCAAGACGTAAAACACATACAACTATGTGCACTTTGTGATGTATTTGATGTGACATGTTTACTGGGTGCTGCTAAAATAGTTTTCTTTCTTTCTTTTCCCCTGGAGCAGATTAATGCACATATGATACATTTTATGTGACCTTGCTTTTTTGTAAGTGCCACCGCAGTTCTGACTTAAAATGTCTGCTCTGTAAAGCCCCGTTCACAAACAAGCACGATAACGATAAAAATATAGTTCCAGAAATCCTTCTCAATGTTAAAGAATAGCAACGTCTACACCAACTACAACACCAACTATAACGATAAATACACATTTCTGAACTTTTTTTGTTTCCATCTAGAAACATTGAAAATCAATCAGAATCGATCCTGCTATATCGCACTTTGCGAATTTACAGCGGTAGATGCGCTTGAGATTATAATTAACAGACGATATTGTTTGCTAGTGTGGACGCAAATATAATCATCGTTATCTTTATCTTGACAGTTATCGTGCTTGGTGTGAACATTCTTTAAGTCAAATGCTCCATGATGTTAAAATAACGTAGTATTTTCACCACACCTTAACCTGCCGACGAACAAAAGCGAATGTGACGTAAAAACACAATTGCAAGCATACCATTTAGCTTGTTTTTTAATCTTTCATCTCTTTCTGTTGGAAACAGTGATACTGTATATACTTATTGTTATGTATTTCAATTGCTAAAAAAGTTTGCTAAGTTTTTTGATAAATAAATAGTTTAATGCTCGTCATTATACTACGGTGACCGGGAGGGGACGTCTTCGGTTCACTTAGTTTTGTCGTGGCCACGACTTATTAACTCGTGGGAA
>JAUMHP010000040.1:5043582-5055850 GCA_032361065.1 Enteromius trimaculatus | reverse complement strand
TATTCATAGATAATATCTGTTTGTTTAACAGATATTGGCAGCAAATTTACTAGATCATCAAAGTACCAAGTGAGAAAAAGAAATACTACACAGAAAACAAGTATCAGGATGCATTAATACTAATTTTATGATCACAGTGCAGCTTCTGAATCATAACTGAGTTGAATTGTGAGGTACTTAGAGATGCCCATCCTGCTTCCCTACTTAATAAATAGAGAAACCAGGAGTTTCAAAACACTTTGCAGTAGTATTTACACAGGAGGCTCGATCATCTCTATAAAAAGCAGTAACAAAAGGTATGAATATTTTAAGTTTGATCTGCCCATCTTCACATGAATCACTTCAGGCTGAAATCAAAACTTTTCTCAAAAGAATATGCCTGAAATGTGCGCTCACTTCTATGCCGTGGCTCTACTGTCCATAACAATGAATGTTTTTTCTTCTATTCCCTGTTTCCCCATGTCGTCTCTCCTGTTTTCTGGCAACCTCTTCTGCCCTTCCTCTCCAAGTGTTGACATGCTATCTTTAATCTACTCAATAGTCTGTGATCCCTCACTCCTGTCCATTCTAACTCTCAACACATTTACCTGCAGCAGTCCTCCACTGACCTCTCCTGCCATTACCTTACATAACCTCTGTTTTTGTGCAAAAGAAAGCAAAGTCATTAGAACTACGACGGAGGCGCAACAAACAACTCTGCCTTTCGGCAGTTGAGGACAGCATGACATGCCCTCAGACATGCATGCACATTTGCACCGTTATTACTGTGTCATTATTCTGCTATTGCTTAAAATCCAACCCAAAAAAGCCCTCTGTTTCTCATTCTCTGTCGCTCCTAATCTCTCTATTTTTCTTCCCACATGCAAGCATTTCAGAGGACCGAAGCCCAATTGGCCTTCCTCCCCTGGGCTGTGCCTGTCCTTGCCCTGCTGTGGAGACTCTACTCACAAAGGCCTCAGGGAAACTGTAGGAGCCTTCCAGGCCAGACAGACTGACAAAGACAGAAGTGAATAGGATAAAGGCTCTGCAGAGACTGACCCACTGCAGAGGGGTCTATTAGCGTAAGCTGTTAAACGACTCTGAGGGTGATTTGGGAAGGTTTTTAGTGTCTTGCTTGACAAAAGCAAGAGTGAGATTCTGCAGAACTCTCTGCAGTACAGTTTTACGGTTATGGACTGTAAAATTTCAAGAAGCAGATTTCCGATGTGCATGTCTACTAGAGTGTCAGCAAGAAATCAGTTATGCAGGGAACTTTAATCTGATTGGCTACATTCACACTCAGTTACTGTTTAGGAACCGCAGCACTGTTTACAAACAGAGGTGAAGCAATCGAATTGAACTGATCATACTTACAGTCACATATAATGCCTGTAACTAATGACCTAAGTTAAAGAGGCTGGCTCACTAGAAAGAATTAAAGACAATGCTATTTTACACACACACACAATCTAAAACTTGGTAAATACCACTGTTCTAAAATCTTTTATTCCAAAACTAGACCTGATTTACTAAACAGAACTAAAGTGCTGATGGAAGATGAAAATTCTTTGGGTGATTTACTGAATGTGCACAACAAAACACACAGGTGCAGACATGCTTTTTTGGGGGATGGCTTTAAATATTGCCGCAAATACAAGTTATTTGAGGACCGCAAACTTATTACTCTGTTATTACACTGTTTGATTAAATAAATGCAGCCTCGATAAGGTACTTCTTCAAACACACATATGTATATATGTTGAAATAAGTATATGTTTTTAATTGTTTAAGAGATGGCTAGAACAAGATTCCTGCAATACTTAGATCATCCAGCCAAAACAATAATAAATAAATAAATAAATAGTCACAACTTGTGTGCATTTCTTACTTCTGCACAACACAGGCGTTTCAAAAAGTGACTTAGTTTGGAGGTTAATGGGAAACTATAGAACATCATTCAAAATATTTTGCTGTTGTCTTGTTTTAATGTTTAACAGAAGAAAACAAAAACAAAAAAAAAGCAATACAGGTTTATAATGGCATGAGGGAAATTTAATGAACAAATTCTAATTCCGGGTGAATTATTAGGGTTATTGGTAGCCGTTTCTTGAACAATTGACAAAAAAAAAACTTCATCATTACAAATTGGAACTAAGTTTCCCATAATGCGTAGAGATGAAAATAAAGTGCAGATACAGAGCCATTCTGCTGTATTATGAAGCACATCAGCAGTCTGATCACGTTGTCATGTGTTAGAGAGAGAAAGAAAGAAAGAGAGAGAGAGAGAGAGAGAGAGAGAGAGAGAGAGAGAGAGAGAGAGTCATGTGCCAGTGACACATCTCAGTTCATTCTAACAGCCTCAACTGGATCATCGGCAGGCCACATGTGCCCCACTGCAGATGAAGCAATTACTATGATAGCCCACACACACACACACACACATACACACACACAGTTACATTCGACAAAAAAAAAACAAAAAAAACACACATCCGCACACATGCATGCAGCCTATACAAAATGAATGTAAATAAATACCCATGCGGTCGTATTACTTCCCACATGATTATGACACTAACAACCCTGTTATGCATATCACACTGTTGCTGTACCTATCTTAAATGTGTCTACAGTACATATGTTCAGCCACAATTTTTGTTCTCTACCAAGCCACTTGAAGAAATGAGTGTATGACTTTCTGCAAACAGTATTTTCACACCGGAACGCCCCTCTCACCCTTGGCTAATCAGTGAGCATGTGTCTAAAAGCTGGATAAAGCCATTACAACACTAGGTCTAAAAACAGCTGAGAAGAAAATCTGTCTCGCTGGTGGCGGACTGGGCATGGGCCAACTAGACAGCAATCTGTGCAGTGCACACACACACATGCTGCAACCAAGATACCTCAGAGGTGTTAAAATATGACTTTTGTTGTGGAGAAAGATCTCTCACTCACTGAAGAAGGGGTACAAAGGGGAAATGATCCTGCAATTTTATAAGCTTGGGAACATGTTCCAGTCTTACTTTACCCTCCATCTAGGGCTCTGCTTTTCACTGCCACCACACTTCAAACTGTTCTCCATAAAGACGGAGACAGCCAGACACTTTCGAATTTCTCCATCACCTTCATGCTGAGCACTGTCAGGCAGAGAAGCCGAAACATGTTTAACAAAGGCCTCGCTCGCACTCTCTCACTCCTTTCCTCGGTCTTGCTGCTACTTTCCTCGCTTTCCCCCAACTACTGTCTTTTCCAGCAGTGCACACTTTTGCAGAGGTCTATACCCTTTCCTCCAACACATCTATATATAGCCAGCCTCATAGAGAGCTGTGGCTGATAATGTGTTGTAAGAACAGCTAAAATAGAGGACTGCGAATAAAACTATGATCCTTTTTAATATTTACCCACTACGTCCAATAGAAATAAGACTCTGAAAGAGATTCTTAAATGTAAATTATTAATCATACTACAGTACATCCTACTGTAACATGGTGTAACAGGTGAAAGAAGGAGTTTATGAATCCAGAGTGGACGTTTAAACAGCACAAATTCTGAATTTGAATACTAGCAATGCAGGAACATTCCTTTCTCATATTTAGACAGAACTAAATTTGTCCTTCTCGAGTCTGTGCAAGATAAATAATATGTTTTATGTCATATTATTATTGCGTTTTAGTTTTGTTAATTGTAATAAAAGGGATAACAGATCAAAATTAAAGATAAAAAAAACTAAAATACAGTACAAATTTAATAGTAAAAAAAATCCCTTGATAAACTGCTAATTTATTAATATTATCAGTAAGGTAGTTGTTAAGTTTAGGTATATAAATAAAATAAAAAGCTCCTTCTAAAAATAAAATAAAAAGCTCCTTCTAAATATCATCATATCAATATCTGAACTCATAAGGGACTTCTTCTAACAGGAAAAAATATTAATAAGAAAATTATAAATATTATATTTTCATTTCATGACAAATAACTGCTTGCATAGAATTAAACTAGGCCTTATAAAACATTTACATAACATGCTATCTCTTCTTCTTTTTATTCAAAAAATAAACAAAATGAATTTTAAACTATGCTATTTTTTTAGCCTGTGACCCTTTTATTTCTTAGCTATTCCAAGATCATGAGCCACTTTAACACATGTGTATATCTTTATTACATGCGTAGGAGGGTGAATATAAAACAGGAGGTCAGCAAGATACTCCATAATCAAAACCATCCACCATTTAATGAAAAACCAATGACTTACCCAGCACTCCCAGTCTATAGTTCAGGGTCACCACGATTACATTTCCGTAGCTGGCCAGAATGCTGCCGTCAATCATGTTGCCTGTACCTTCCATGTAAGACCCACCATGGATGTAAACCATTACAGGTCTCAGACCATTCTCATCATGGATGTCTGCAGGAAAATCAAATAAAACAAAATATAATCTGAGCAAACATTTTTTTTATATTTGTAGGATGATTAAACAACCCTTTCTCGCCAACCGCTTGTGGCCTGACAAAAGCACTGGCAGTTTTTCCTCAGTAAACGAACATCAGTAGAGCACATTAGGCTTTACACTTTGACAAGCAAATTCAATAGTAAAATCCCCAATGAGAAGATCAGACAAATATCCCAAATTAAATTGCTTTTTTATACCATTACCAAGCCGCATTTTCACTGAAACTAATCCTACCTCAGCGAGATTCACCTCAAGATGTGGCTCATGCACAGGGAAGTCCGTAATTGCTGCAGATGAGTTGGTTATTTGTGGGGCTCTCTTGTACTGATTAAAGCCCCTGATTAGTACATGTGTAGGAAGCTGATTATAAAACAGGAGACATGAAGCCCTAGGATGAGGAAGTCTTTGATAACATTTCACAAATTGCAGGCAGGCTTACCAGACTGTAGATTTTTCACATCAGATATCTAATGGTATTGAATAGAACAACAAATGTAGATACAGATGAGTTCTATTGTTTAGTTGCAATAAAACACACACTAAAACTTTCTAGACGAGCGCTTTTACTGCAGACGGTGAACAATAATATCAACGAATGCATCTTAAGGGAAGCTGTAAACCACTAGTTTATATTTTCACTTAACGGCCACTTTATTAGGTACACCTGTTCAACTGCTTGATAATGCTAATATCTATCCAGCCAATCACACGCAGCAATTCAGTGCCGATTTATCATAAAGACAGCTAAAAGGATTTTATAGGCCATCCTGCTAAATGTTTCAATGCAAGCATTCCAGTCAAATGTAATGTATGCAATATTTCACATTTTTAAACCAAAGGAGAAGATCAACCCTCTGCAACAGTTTAAAATCAGCCCAATTCCATGGCAACAATGTGGATTTGGCAACCCTGCATTCAACATGAGCTGCATCCAAGGTGATTTAAGTACTCCACATACTGATAGCGGTTCCCTGGTGTGCGAAAATTATATTCAGTTTTAGAATGTTTGCAGGAGCAGGCAGTAATTGTCAGAAATTTAGTGGGTTGTGGGATTAAGAAAACTTTAATACAAAAATGCACACAATGAACTACGACTTTTTTGGTAAAAAGCAAAAGCTGAATCCTGGACATTTTGGGCGAATTCGAAATCCCAGCCAGAGACATTTTTAGTTACGAAACAAGAAAAAAAGGATGTAAGGTAATCCTACATTCTGCTGAAGCTGAGCTTGATCAAGAATCAAAATGGGGAAGAGAGGTGATTTAAAAAAACTTTGAACACAGCATCGTTGTTGGTCCCAGACAGACTGGTCTGAGTATTTAACAAACTGCGGATCTGCTGGGATTTTCATGCACAACCATCTCTCGGGAGAATAGTCAGAAAATGAGAAAATTTCCAGTGACCGGCAGTTCTGTGGGCGGAAATGCCTTGTTGATGCCAGAGGCCAGAGGAGAATGGCCAGACTGGTTTAAACTGATAGAAAGAGAACAGTACTGAAACTCAAATAACCACTCGTTACAACCAAGATATGCAGAGCAAGATCTCTGATAGCATAACACATCAAACCAGCAGAAGACCGGGTGCCACCCTGTCAGCTAAGAACAGGAAACTGAGGCTAAACTTTGTACAGGATCACCTAAACTGGAAATACAAGATGGAAAAAAAGGTTGACATTCTGTTGAGTCTCATTTTTTTCAGTGATTTTCATATGGCAGGGGCAGAATTTGGTGTATACAACATGAAAGCATGGATCCATCCTGCCTTTTATCAATTGGTTAGGCTGATGCAGCTGGTGCTGTAATGGTGTAGGGGATATTGTCTCGGCACACTTTGGACAACTCAGTGTCTGTTGAGCAATGTTTAAATACCTACCTGAGTACTGTTGCTGACCATGTCCGTCCCTTTCTGAACACTTCCATCAGGATAATGCTCCATGTCACAAAGCTCAGATAATCTCAAACTGGTTTCCTGAACATGACAATGAGTTGACTTTACTTAAATAAAATAGATTGGATCTCACTCCAACAGAGCACCTTCAGGATGTGGTGGAACAGGAGATGCACGTCATGGATGAGCAGCCAACATATTTGCAGCATCTGTCTGATGCTTTCATGTCAATATGCATACATGGAAATGTACTGTATAAGGAATGATTCTAGCACCTTGTTGAATATATGCCACAAAAAATGAAGGCAGTTCTGCAAAAAGTGGTCCAAACTGATACAAGCAAGGTGTATTTAATGAAATGGTTATTGTTGGGTGTTTATAAATACATTCCACAAAAGAAAGAAAGTCATACAGATTTGGAATGGCATAAGGGTGCTTAAACAAAATCTAAATTTGTGGGTGAACTATTTGTTTAAGACTTAACATTTCTGAATATTCACAAAAAACAATAAAATACTGGTAATAGGTCATAACACTGTTGTTTCAGGGTACATAATCAGTGTGCATCTTTAATTAAGTGTGTTTTAACGCTCTGTGGTTTGCACTGTTACTCTTATTAGGGTAATGTGTATACTAATATTTCATCAAACAGCTCCCTCAGCCTGCTGAAAACAGCTGATGGAATGAGAGCTAATGGCTTCAAAAAGGGGTTATGACATTTGGTGTGTGTGTGTGTTTGCATCCACCACTGTAAATACACACTGCAAACATCCTCCTCTCAGTGGGAGTGGTATATCTGCATTAGAAACACCCTTGTTGGCTCCTCAGACTGGAGTCCAACAAGGGTACAGCGTAAGACCCAGAGTAATTGGTATTCAGCCAAAGCCACATCACTGTACTTTGATTATTGGTTTCTGTTGCATATGGCTTCATTAACTGCATAGAGGTGGTACACAAACACGTAGACACATACACACACACCCAGCATGGTTTGCTGCAGCGCTGGCACAATACTACAGCGCCTGTGGGCAGGCGAGCAGAATTAAAGGCAAGTCTGTGTATCGTTCTCCCCCGCAAAGGAAAACAGAGAGAAGGAGAGAGAGGGAAACAGAGTGAGAGAGAAAGAGAAAGAGAGGGAGAGCTGGAAAACAACCCGTCGTGACAGGTGATTAATCTCGGTCGGGTTCTGAGTGGGCGCCAGGCAGTGCACTAATGCGAGTGCATCTATTTTGCAGCTCTTTGCTGGTGTACAACTTTCAGCGTCGCAGCGCCTTTATTGCGCTGGACCATCAGCAAGGCCAGAACCTCCTGTCTAATACTCTGCCTCTCAACCAGGCAGACTAATAGCTGCGCAAGGGCTTCTCGTTTAGTGGAGATGTTACACAAGCATTGTGTTGATGTTTTACATTTTATACCGGTCTAGGATTACCTATCCTGACCCATTACTACCAACGCTGGCAAAACTTTCCACCCACGTAATTGGAGAACTCTATTACGGAGAATCCTAACTGACAAACTTGACCCAGTAAAAGCAGTTTATGAACTAATTTTGTGGGCTCCTTCCAAGAAAACAATTTAAATCATTCATCGCCACAGCTTTTGGAAGGAGAACTATCCAGAAACACATTACAAGAATGGAGTGCTGCCATGAACTTGTTTAAAGTAGATGCCGATACACATCTTAAGGCTCTTCACAGTGAAACCAATAGATCATGGAGACATATCGCAGGGGCTGTTAGCAGAGAAGGCAGCACATCTATGCACATTTTGCATCCCAGGTGTGTTGAAACTCAACTGGCATTGGAAACCTGCAAAGCTGGCAAACATGTTGGCCCTTGGGATTGATGAGTTGGGGGGCAGTTCACCCAGAATGAGTTCTTGCATGCAAAAACAGATACTGCTGTCGCTGTGGAATGGAACCAAACATCCGAATGGATTTTTTTTCAGCTTTTCATTCACGGTATTAATTTCTTCAGTTATGCACTCTACTATTTTACAGTTTTTCGCCACAATTACTTAAACTTGCACATTTTCAAGACAGTTTATCCATAAAAATTTATGTTATAGGACTGTAATGAAAATGCACAGATGGAGTGGCTTTGATTTTCCTTATTGCAAACTAACGTTATGGTTAAAGGGTTGCTTAACCCTAATTGAAAATGGCAACCTGATCTCATAAAAAAATAAGTACCTTGTGCACTTTTTTTGCAACACCAATTTATGTACCTAACTGCACGTTTCGCCACAGTTTCAAAGAGAAATGTCCTCTTCTTGGCGCTAAAACACAGGTTTAATACGTTACCCAGGCACAATTTTATTACGTTGACATAAGTATTGCTTTGTTTTTATTACGTTGCTTCACTTACATATTGTAATGGTTCAGAATGCAAATATCCGGGAATTGTCTATCATGTTGGATATATGCCCTACTTCAAATCCCACCCTAACCTAACCAATAGTGTTAAAAAATGCTAAATGAATATAAAAAAGATAGCTATAGATAGATATGAAGCTGGATATATGTGCTGCTAAAGTTCAAAAGCACTAGTTTTCAAATCTCTCAGCATATTATAATTTAATATTTTGATACATAAAGTTGTTTTAAAAAGTCATAATATGATGTTCGTGTGAAAAATATGCTTTATTATTTATTATTAATAAAACTTTGCAAATTTGTGTGAAAAGGAATAAAAGGTATGGGAGTTTTGCTGCCTCTAGTGTTCATGTCTTTTGGAAACTGCAGTGATATGTACTTGTTGGTACGTATTTCGTGCCTCGCTTAAAAGTGCACCAGTGTATGTCAATGCCATAAGACCAGGTAGGTATTTCAGCTCATTTGCTCACCTTTTATGTGTTCCAAATTAAGATTTGTTAATATTCTCTCATGAGACTATGCATTAATAGTCCACACAACCAAAATGTTCAAGCTTTAAAAAGATCATAAAGATACCGTACAAGTAATCATCATACAAATAACCTAAAGTTGTTGCAAAGCTATTATCAGTAATGACAAGAAATATCCTCGAATTAGCATGTTAAAAAAGTAAATCAGTTTCGTCTTATTAGTTCATAGAAACAACAGTTTATATTTAGTCCATAGCAACGACCAAATGAATCACATTAATTTGCATTCAGATGCATTCTATGCATCTTATCCACCTTATTTCTTCATCTTTTTTTCTGTTCTGTAGTTGGTGTTAGTTACTCATTCAGTTACTCATAATCCTTCCATAGCATAGAAAACAGCCCAGGCAGATGCAAGAATGTTTCCTGTGTGAACGGCCCTTTAGGCATCCACTCTGACCCCATCCTGTCAGTGACAAGAGTTTCACCGCTTAGATGTTATACAAGTTCCCTTTCTTGTTTTGTCTGTGGAACTGTGCAGTGACAAGAAGACACAGGTAAAGAGGATGAGAGAACATGAAAAACAGAAACAAAATAAAAGGGAAAAAAAAAAGATATAGAGAGCAAGAGTGTCAGAGAGATGGAGAGAAAAGAGAAGGGAGGAAGGAATGAAAGAAGAGAGTGAGTGGGGGTGACTCCGCAGTGCACACAACCTGGACATTCATCATTGCCAGGACAGGCCGAGGAGGATAATATATTCCCTCATGTGCTGCACGGCACTGCACACATTACTCATCTTTATACAGAGCAAGAAACAGAGAGAAAGAGCTGAATTCTTCATTAGACTCAACAGTTCTTATTAAAGAAATAGTTCACCCAAAAATGAAAATTCTGTCAGCATTTTGTCAACCTTGTGTCATGCTGAACCTGTATGACTACTATGCAACACTATAAGGAGATATTTAGCAGAGTGTACTGAAGTTTTACTGAAGTCCCTTCTGCTAAAGCTTCATTTATTTGATCAAAAATTCAGTAAAAGGTGTAATATTGTGAATTTTTTTAAATGCATACTGCAACAATGAATTAATAAGTGTTACAATGTATTAACTGTGGCTACAATTATGCATGAGATTGTACAAAATATTACACATAGAGGATTTAAGTGAAGTGTCACCAAAAAATAAAAAATAAAAAATAAAAATAAAACTGGCCCCAAACTTATTATAATTCTGTAATAAATAAAAACGTAACATATTTGTGTTCAACAGAAGAAACAAAGTCATACAGGTTTTGGAAAGATAAGAAAATAATGACTAAATGTTCGTTTTTGAAAAAAAAAACATTCCCAGAAGTGTTAGTAGGGAAGGATGGCTGTTAATGACCATGCAGTCTGTACAATGCTGAGCTGTTCAGTCAGTCTGTTCAGCTGTAACACAGAATTGTAATGCACAGCAATACCGGGCAGGCACACCAGTGAAAACATAGCTGAAATATATCATTAAAGGCAATTGTATGCCAATTATTGGCCTCATATCAAGCCAAAGTCAACCATGGCTTCTGGACATGCACCATATTTGATATTCATGTACTGCTACTGGGTCTCAAATGTAAGCTTTCAACATCAACCTTTAATAAAGCTGTTAAAGTAATGCCGTAGGCCCTTCATTCAGAGCCCATGTTAACCAATTAAGGCATGGTTGACAAGTGATATTCTTTCACTCGTTCATTTCCAAACTAAAGCTCTTTCTTTCTGTACAAGCTGAGTCTAAAGAGTGTCATCCTTTTAAAGGCACTACAGGACAGCTTTCTCTTTCATTTCTATGCGTTTAAAGAGTCTTTCTGGGTGAGTTTTTAAAGGTGGCAGGAAATTGCGGAGGTTGGTGCATTGCTGTAGGGTGATTTTGCAGGGGAGTCTTATGGCATAGGTACAACCTCAAGGGAGCCAGGAAGAGTAATTCATCGCCACTGCAGATGTTCGCACAGACAGAGAGCATCGATCCTGCCCTTCTGAAAACACCATCTTCATCTCTTTAGAACAAGAAGTGTTTGGTGGAGGTACTACATGACTCAACATTGTTTTCTAAAGCAGTCTGTTTTCAAAAAGCAAAGATTAAATAGGCATTTGTTAATGTTATATGCCATATAGACAACTCAGTTCAAAGTCCAAGTCTTTTCATTATATAGCAGATTTCTAATTATTTATTAACATTATTAGGCTATATGGCACATGAGAAAATTATAAACAAATTCTTACTATTATTAGCAAGCATATTACAAGCATATTGCTTGTCTACTTACAGTATAAAGCACATATTAATGCTTTATTCTGCATGACCATATCTTAGATTGTTAATCATGACTAAAACCTAAACTTAACTACTGTAAACTAAACTTGCCCAACTTGATAACCATTTAATAGGCAGCAAATTATAGGCAGCAAGTAATTCCAAACCAGCGAGATTTTCTGATAACACTTTAGAAGTTGATATTGACAGTGTTAGCATTATGCATTCACACAATGACAGGTCGCCAAAGGAATGCCATCTACTTCAACAAACGTTGTGAGCAATAGTATTTAGATTATTGCTCAAACTGAACCTTGGAAAAGAGCAAAAATAAGATCTCAAAAATGCTTCTTGTAGTATTTTCCCTGTTGGCTACAAACATGTGTTTGCTCTATTCCATACAGATACAGGTATCAGAGGGTAATCAGAAAGTACAACATGTCTGGACAGCAGCAATCAATGATCGCACACATCACTCAGAGATCATGACAGCTGACTCCTGGGCAGCCACAAAACCACAGTCAGATCCACAACAGCAATTTATCAGACTTGTCAAGAGACACCACTACATCCTGTACCCAATGCAGATCAATTCAATTATCAAATACGTTTAACTGACCTGCCTCTTTGTTTCTTTGACACGTATTAACTTACTTGAATTGGTGGGGGGGAAGTGGGTTAATGTTATTTACACATTGACTATTTATTAGTGCTTATAAAGCACATGTTCTGCATACACAGGGCTTGAATATATAAGGAATAATTGACGACGGGCCGTTGAATTATTAGAAAAATAATGCACACCCGAGGTGGTGATGCGGTCA
>JAUMHP010000040.1:5017651-5029905 GCA_032361065.1 Enteromius trimaculatus | reverse complement strand
TCAGTATGTTTTTTAAGCCTTTTGAATTACGGGGACACCGAAAATGTCCTTCATATTGTAATACCTATGTCATACCCATGTCATTATACAAAGAGATCTGACATTTGATCCTTGCCTCCAAAGTCTCAAAATGTACCTGATGAGCAAGCAGGGGTTGAGTAGTTGAGGGAGCTTAGAGGGTAAAGCAAGCGCTAGCGCCATTCCCGTGGGGGCGCATTTTTGCACAAGCATTGTGTTCTGTGCTCTCGCAGTGCAGAAATGCAATGTTTTCTGTGCGTGGATACTGGCACACGTCTAGTTTTTATGTGCGCTAGATTTGAAACTACTTAAACATCATAGTTACAGGTTTGATAGATAATAGAAAACACTTAGGGGCACAGATGATTTTTTTTCCCCAAGTGCTTGTGCCGCCCCCAACGTGTCATGAAAAAAATACCTGCCCTATTCGCCCATGCCTAAAACCGCCACTGGATAAGACCTTTATTCTTCAGCTGGGGATGTGTGTAGAACTTTGAAGTTGCAATCTCCACTATATGAAGAAATATCCTGGAATGTTTTACTTCATTTCATTTTCGACCAAAGAAAGAAAGATATGAACATCTTCATTGACATGATGATATGTAAATTATTAGAATTATTTCATTTATTTTATTTTATTTTTTTTGGAAGTGAAGTAATATTTTACATTCTAATAACTAATTTAACAGGCTTGAATTATTGATGGAATGGATTTAAAAACCAGAAACAGTCTTTGGAGATTCTAGTCCATACTGACAGGAAAATATAACACGTTAGTATCAGCTGCAAATGCATGCCATTCCCAAGAGGCCACTGTACTAAACTCAATGACATCACCAGTCACCAGTGCCATGGCATATTATCATGCAGGAATGAACTATTAGAAAATGAGCAGACTGTGTGTGTGTGTGTGTGTCCATAAGGAGATGCACACGGTCAGCAAGAATGCAGGATCACAGGAGGTTGAATGTGGAATTTAAATGGTGCTCAAAAATTCTAAAGTGTGCCAAGAAGATATTCACAACATTTTACCAGCAGCAGCAGATTGAACCAAAAAATAAATAAAAATGCAAGATGGATCCATGAATTAATGTGGTTAACACCAAATTCTGACCCTACCATCTGTATTGCATCTGAAATCTTTATTCATCAGACAAAGCAATGTTTTCCAATCGTCTAATGTCCAGTTTGGCGAGCATATGCCCACTGTAGCCTCAGCCTCCTGTTCTTAGCTGATGGAGGAATCTACTCTGGCCAGCCACTTACAGGTTCAAGGTGGATAGCACTGTTGTCACACATTGTTATTTTAGTTATTGCCACCTTCCTGATCGCTTGAACCATTCTAGCCATTCTCTGTCAGACCCTCTCATTAACAAAGCACTTTCACCAGCAACTGCTGCTTTTTTGATTTTTTTTTCTTTCTCCAAACTCTAGAGACTGTTGTGTCTGACAATCCCAGGAGATCGGCAGCTTCTGAGATGTATTCTGAGATATATTTAGTGGCACGAAGTAGTTTGAGATGACATTGAAAGTCTGGGATTCAAAATACAACTTCAAGGTGAAAAAGTTTTATGATTTTAAGAAAGAAATAACTGTTATGACTTTAAATAAGAAATATTTATATGACTATTCCCTTTTCTAGGTTGCTTATCCAATAAGCACCTTTGACAATATCTGAACTGCTTAGTCAGATTTTGCTGCTCCCATTAAATTTATTTGGAACATTCTCAAATAATGTCAGATAATGAATTATTGTGGTTACTACATATACTTATAAAGTCCATATCAGCTGGACAGGGATTCATTTTATATTTCATTTTTTATCAGCTTGTTATGCCACCAAACAGGCAAAAATGCTAGATACTGTAGATAGAATGATGAAAAGTGTGCCTATATGGCTTACAAGCTGTAGAAGAGCAGTGAGCGGCATTAATTACAGTACACGATCATAGGTGCCAGTTCCCCATTGGTACACACCAAGTAGATCTCAATTATCTTTAAAACAAGACTGGATTTCAGATGTTAGGTTAAAGAAGTCAACCCATTGAGATAGACAATGAGGGTAACAAGCACTGATTTGTCGTGACTGCCTCTTTTCAACATCTTTCTGTTTCTCTGAATTGTTTTTTTGAATAATCCAATTGAAATTAAATTGGTTAGCATTCCCAATTAAAGAGTGGAAGGGAGCCTGCATTGTCTCTTCACCCAGACCGTCCCTTCAGGCTGAAGCATTCATTGTGATTAATTCACAACAAAACAGGATGCCACCTCCACAGCCTTCACTCGTAACTGCACCAAGAGATAAAGCCGATTCCGTCACTAACAGACTGCAGTCTCTTTTGTGCGTCTAGCTAACAAAAGAAGCGGGCAACTAAAACACAGAGAGAATTTATGTGTCTCTAACCTGTTTTCTACTGATCCGGAAGTGGTGATCCCGGTTTTCCATTCTAGCTTTGAAGGACATGCTTTTTCTTTTGATATGGCCTTTGCACTAAAGCTCTTTTTTATATCTGTCATCCTCCTTCAACAGCACCACAACTGCAGAGCAAGTCCCTCTTTGAGTCAAAAATGCCAGGATGGTCCCATATTACACTGGATTTTGAAAAGGGCAATTTGGAGAGGCGAAGCATGATGGGCGGTTAGCGCTTGAAAGCTAACAGGGGATGACCGACTTTGGTACGGCATAAAAGAGGATTGAATATCACAGAAGGGACTTTTTAAAGCAAAACTGCGGGCTGTCACAACATGCTGACACATTCTGTTAGAAATGTCCTGCACACTAGTGCAGCAATAGTCATAATTTCAGAGGAAAATAGTAACTTTGATTTCGGGTCAGCTACATGGAGTTACTCAAAAAAATTAAACATCCAAAGAAATACTAATATCAATTTTAGCACAATGCATATTATTATAACAAAACACTATGTAATGGGCAGAAAGATTCATACTGTACATACAAATTCTCCCCAAATTCCTGAATAATCGAAGCCTTGGCAGAATGTTTTATCACGATTATGTCACAATAATAATACAGTAATAATTTGAAGATGCAGACATGGCTGAGAGATTTTCATTTGAAAGTTAATCTCTCTTCCTTAATCTTTCAGTTCAGTGTCCAAGCTAAATTTAGCCCACTATTATGCAATTCAAGACTGTAGGACAAATAATGAAACAGTTCAGTGTATATGTGAATTTTTACTATTTTTATATACTTAAATAATAGCAACTTTACCAAAAAAAAAAAAAAAAAGAAGAAAGACAATATACTTTAAAATTTCAGTAGACTACCCAGCTACGCTTTTGTGGTGTTTTTCAATTGTTTGTTTGTTTGAGATTATAATAATCATACAAAAATGACTAGTTTACTTGATGAGCTATCAGCAAACTAAATGTGATAGGATTTCTTGTCACTGTAGTATAGCGACCAATTCTAACTAATAACTAAATGCTTATTAGCATGGATATTAATAGGCTGTTTAATAGTATATTAGCACATGTTTGGTATGATCATTTTATACCCAAACTTAATCTTACTAAATATTAAAAAAACAGTGAATAGGAGTTTATCGAGGCAAACAGGCATTGTTGGAATGTCAGCAGCAAACAGATGAACTTGGAAAAGCTTCGTAGATCACGTTGTGATGATGCCAGCTAAGCAAACTAAGCTGCTTAAAACAACTGAGATGAACCAAATCAGCAAACAATCAATGAAACTTGATTAATGATAGACATCAAATTATTATTTTTTTTTTTTAAGACTTAAATTACATACCATCCTCCGTGGGAACATAAATGTTTAAGTACAGGCAGTCTTCGCTTTGATCTTGTACGTAGGTTACAACTGTATCCAAGTTGGCGGTGAACCATACAGGTAACATATCATTGAGTAAAAACCGATCTTCCAGAAACTGAGGACAAACGGGAGCAAACTGTGTGGCGTTTCGAATCCCTGGCCACGACATGGGGGGCTCGGGAGGCTGAAACCTTCTCTCCCCCATGGGTGGGAGGGCATAGGGAATCCCCAGATACTGTTCCACAGGCCCTAGAATCTCATTGGGCAGAGCCGTTTTCAAGCCTCTTAGCTTGCCGTAGTTTGTCGTGACAATAGGGTGCTGCTGGGCCTGTGTAATGGCTAGCCAAGCAGCCCCAAGCACAATCCAAGTAAAAAGGTGTAGAGCAGCCAGCGGATGAACAGTGGTAAGTGATATCCATGGGGTTCCTCTGAGACGTGACATTGTCCAGCCGCGGTTAGCAGAGTTGGTTGAATTCGCAGTCCTCCGCTCCTTCCACAGCCAAGGTCAAACCCCACCCTCAGGCTGCAATGGACAGATGATTGACAGCACGCTCACCAATCAGATCGGTGATCATGTCATTCCCCCATGCCATGAGGGCGATTCTATATCTCAGTTGTATTTTTGCCGTTTTTAACTGCTATCCTTTTGATGAGAAACAAAATGCGGTTCTTTCCTTCTGAGCTGTCCTCTGGTGTAACTACTCCCTCCTTTCAATACCTCCTTTATTGGTTTGCCTGTGGGAAAGAAAGAACAGCCCATAAATTATCATTCATTGTCATAAACAAAAACAGAGAAATTACACTCCCTTCCTTTTTTTGCATGCTTTCTGTTAAACATTGAAGGCACCAAAGTAACCTTGTACTGTGAGAGAAAAATATACAACAATAGATGTAAATAGCAAATAAATGCTAACACTTATACATCATTATACTCTAGATTCAAACAATAGCAAACAATTTTGAAATATGACTCTATGTTTCCATTGACTGGGCCACAATTTCTACAGTAAGTGGTCTGGTAAATTGATAGGCTCAAATAACTGCGTGTGTAGCATTGTAGCGTATACACACACACACACACACACACACACACACACACAAAAATCATATAGTGCATCTATTTATGAGGTTAGCTGCACTAAATAAGGCTGTTTAGAATACATCGATCTGTTTGTTTGGAAACTGTCTATATATGACCGAAACAGGCATTCTGATTGAAGCAGTTATGTTTTACAACAACAACTGAGTTTGATATAGGTACATTTTCTCTTTGCTTTCGCCTCACATAGAAATGATTAGTCTATGACTTTGAAGTGTTCTGAAGATCTGTTCCTAAATTAGAAGTTTTCAGTTGTCACTGTGAAGTTCCAACACTCATGTATTTAGCAGGCATGTTTATTTAAAGCAACTTACATTGCATGCAAGGTATACGTTTTATCAGTTCATGCACTCCTTGAGATTCAAACCAATGACCTTTAGTGACTTTTATATTGCTAACTATTCGAGCTATGTTTACTCTTCATAGTCATCATTAGTAAAATCGTGAGATGTAAGGTCAATAGGCACAGTCAGAGCATGAACATCCAAATAGTTATCCATTATCTTTTGACAAATTTGGGAAGTTAGCAATAGGAAAACATTTTTTGTATTTATGAAAGAATGAATGTCACAAAAGACACTGTTTTGACACTCCTCTGGATTTTTGAAATGCTAAAGGTCACTGTGTTTCCAGGAAGATCCTCTGGAATAAATCAAATGCAGTTAAAAGAAATTTCCTTAGAGACATATATTGGAGTAGACATGAATACAAGTTTGCCTCTGATTTAAATATATGTGAATTGTAAAATGGTATGTCTGCATCACATTTACTGTCTGAGCAAATGATCATCTTTCCACCTGAATGAACAGACAGAAGAAGCACACAAAGCTGAGAGCAGATTATGCGCAAGAAAAGCTAACCAGCGTGCGATTTTGAATAATGAATGCTTCATGCGTTTCATCCACATACAAGAAAGAGGAGGAAGAGTGTGGGTGTGAAAACAAGAATTGAGAAGATCCTCATCAGTTGGTGTATTTGATACTCTTGAACTTCAACACCATCATACAACGCAAACCGTAGCTCTGACTTGTTTAACTTCATATGCAGTTCAAGATCACCACATGGATTGCTTCTGCACATTTGCCTCAAGTTACTGAACTAGGCTCGCTGGAACCTCTGGAGGGAAACTTTAATGATTTGAGTCCTTGAGTAAATCTGCAAGTGATGAACTGTTTGGTTCGCTCTGATCCCTCCATTAATAGCTCTGTCAGTGAAAGCGAAGCGAAGTTCCCAATGAGACTGTTCTTGAATCAGTACCTCTTATTTAAGCAGTCATAAAAGGGCATCATTCTGCCAACATCTTTAAAGTATGTTGTGTTTAACAGATGTCACACCCAGAGTTATCTACACTGTCGTTTTCAAAGCCCGTCTAAATAATTCCTCAAGAATCTAAGATTGATTGATATAACTTTTTCATTTCCTCATATCACAAAGCAATTTCAGCAGAGATCAGATGGTAGATAGTATAACCCAAGGAAAGTTAATTGTGCGAACAAAGCAGTGACGATATAATAGACTCATTGAGACAGTCCCATTAACTGAAATTGGTGTTGAGCAATGCTAAATTACAAAAGGATTAGGGTTATCTTCACTTTCCCACTTCATAACTACAACGGGAGGATGTTTTAAGCACTGCCAGTCACAAGAGAAAACTAGGAAGCGCGAGAAAACAAACAACACGGAGGTATTATCTGCTTTATGCAATGCAGAGAACATCCCCAGATACAGTACATGACTGTAAAATATTGTTCTGATAAATATTTAGTTGGAGTTTAGAGCATTTGAAAGGTGATATTCCTCTAAGGCAGCATCTAATGAAGGAGTACGGCTTTAATAAGGCTTGAGTCCCAGTGCACATGACATGCTTTAATTGGTGGTCTCCAAAAGACCCATCCCATAACACCCTGGGGTTTTAAGTCTGTTCTTTTTCAAAATTAAAACCATCATTTAGCTCAGATATCAAGACGTGCTGTGTGTGCACACAGCAATGACTTCATTATAAAGAAATACAAAAAATCAAGATTTTTTTTTTTTCATAAAAAAAAAAACACATTTAAAGACAACAACTAAACAACAAACAATTAAGACAGCATTATCCATCAATGTGCCTTTGTTAATCTAAGATGTAGGCCTATTGATATTTAAGTTCTAAGCTTTCACTACTTCTTTCTTTGTCGTTTATCATTTTATATCATGATATTGAGATGGGCATTTCAGAAAATCTTTCAAGTACATATTTTGCACTCCGAAGCAGATGGGCCTTGCATGTCTGGTCGGCAATTTAATTTCTAGTGCAGACAAAAAGCTATGTAGCATACACCAGTTTGCATGCACTCTCGTCTGATGTCTAGCTAGACCAGCCAAGAGGGATTTATTCAATAATTGTATGCCAATATTCCTACATCCTCAAGCAATGCTTACTTTAAGGAAGCTTGGTATATGGAGGTACTTTCTGCCAAAATAGCACATTACAACAAATAACAAATTTATCCATATGGCTGCCAGCCCAAATAAATATTTCATATAATAAATATTTAAATGGAAAATTTTGTCATTTATTCAACCCTCATATTGTCCAAAATCTTTATGATCACTTTAGTATTTGTACACAAAGAAACAAAACAACATTGGACCCCACTTTTATGTTTAAGTAAGTAAATATTTATTCAAATAAATAAGTAAATAAATAAATAAATAAATAATGTTTTCCAGAATCAAATGCATGAAATATTTTAGGAAGAGAGAATGTGTTATATTTAGATAAAGGTGATTAGGTGGAATTTCCATTGTAAATGTTCTGCACACTTCACTTAAATGCACCCTTGATACATGAGTGAGTATGACAAATGAAAGGAAGAGAAATGAGACCAAAGAGAATAAAAGGAGAGAAAATAGCATTCACTGCCCCTGTGATCACCGAAGATAACTCATGCGAATCTCAATGAAGGTGCCGGGTCTCTCTCTGAATTTTAATTATAATAAATGATCTGCTTGAAGGAGGCTCTAACAATTGCACTGACTCGAGTGACTCGTGACGCACAGGAGACAGTATCGATTCGGTCCAAGCGATAGACAAAAGACCATGAAGTAAAGCATAGAAACTACTGTGACCTTTGGGTGAACTTCGGATAAACGTGGTGCAATTCCACCGCAAATGCACCTGCTATGACTTATTCAACATGGCGTCTGGGCTGGCAAGTCAGCTGGAATTTATTTTCTCAAGCTGTATTCTCTCCTTCTATCTTTCTGTCAGTTGACTGAGTGTGGACAGGAACCCCAGAAAGCAAAGAGAGAGAGTGAAAATGTATTCAAAGGTGACACTCACAGCCAACCACTGATCCTATTAGATAGGGAGAGAGAATGGGAAGAGAAATGAATCCTGAACTGGACCACTAAATCTAAGCGATCAAGACTTATGAAAGCACCTTGGCCATTTGTAGCTATCATGCCACTTGTATTTAAGTTCTACAAAATTGACAATTTGTTTGAACACACCTTTTTTTAGTAGGCTATATAATATGTAGCATCAAATGATTTAGATATTATAAATATTTATGAAAGCTAAAAAAAAAAGGAAAAAAAAAAAAAAAAAAAAAACAGAAAAAGCACTCTTTTAAGCCTACTACCTAGCCTAATACCAAGAAAGTTGCCCCACGTGTACACTATAAAGGCCAACTTACTGTAAGTTGCAGCACAAAATGAAATTACTTTTATTTTATTGTTGGAAAGTTACAGGTCAAAGAATATAATTTGTGAAAGAACAATGCCAATACCATACACATTTAGCCTACCTACAAAAAAAGAAAAAAAAGAAAAACATATAACTTTTTTTCTTATTCAGTTCCTACTTTGAATGATGTCTTTAGAGATGTACATTAGCCTATATGGAGACTTGTTGGCACTTTTCAATTTAAGTTAATTATTAATAATTCGCCCCTTAAAATGACACTAATGTCACGCAGTTGCCGCGCATTCTGACAAAGTGAAGGTTAAAATGTTGTACAGTGCGAATGTTCGAGAGGCGGCCCAATTTCCCCTCCTCGCTCCATCCCAAAAACACGCACGTATGCAGGAGATGTCCACAGTACCACCTTGTGGTTCACCGCTGTATAAGCGGGACAGCTTGGGTTGAAACAGTGGTCCCTGTGATGAGAAAGTCTGGACTCACCGCATCTTTTGAGGAGAATGTGGTTCGTCTGGAACCATAGCAAAGCCAGGCGAAAGTTAAGCAACAAAACACGCCATATAGCTTCCTCGGTCTGAACGCACTCTCCAAGTGTCCCATCGCTTAATAGACTATTGCATTTTATACGCTTTAAATAATAACCTCGCATTTCTTTCAGTCCCCTGGCCCAACATTATGGCTCTCGAGACACGAAATTTAGAAAGATTTATCGCCACATCAACACACTTTAAAAACCGAGTGAGTAACACGCATGTTAATGTGAACCGGACGTGTGATGGCGAAAACAATCATGCATCAATCAACATAGCATATTGTACCAAGGTTTAATAGCCACAGGTAAGTAGTGATATACCAAAATACTTATGCCACATGAACCATCTGCTAAAAACATTGCCCCTCATCTGCTGAGTGTATAAGTGCGTACATACATTTACTATGACTCACATGAAAGACTCTTTTATGCAGTAGCTATAGCTTGCGCTTCATCTTTAAATGTAGATTCTGATACTAGTGATGGAGAGTACAATAAGGGTTTTATTAAGCATAATAATAATTTCGATGAGGAAAAAAAGGTCTACGTAAATTGTATTGCCCAAAAACTACTGAAACAGTTTGTAGGGTCAGCCTTTCTCATGCAAATCAGCGCGAGTAGCCGGCGCGAATTAAACACTCAAAGCGAAATCGTTGCATCGTTCGTCCGGATAGATGAAGCTTTCGGAGAGCGAGAAATGAGAGAAGAAAAATCCTGGGAACCCGCGGGAAACAAGCGCGTACTGGCAAACAGCTCAAGTCTGTATAAGCACAATATAAGAGATACTTTCACTTCCAGGGCTGCTCTTTAGGCTTACCTTTGCAGTATCTGCATCGTACGCCTTCTGTCCTGCCGCCGCGACTTCCTGTGGTACGGTCAAAATGTATGTGCCACACAAGGGAAAAAATCAAACTCCGTTCTGCCCCTGTTAAAATCCAACGTGATGCTGCCGTCCGAAAGAGAGGTGGCACACCGGGGACTGTTCAGCAGAGACGCGGCAACATATCTGATGTAAATGACCCACATAGATTAAGGTAATTCATTGAAATCACTGCGGAAGAACAATAAATTGCAGAGAATCTGATTGTCTCCATAGAAAGAGGCAGCACTGACTGGGAAAAAAAAAGAGATTAAAGGGAGAGAGACTGAGGCTTCTCTCTCTCTCTCTCCGTCTCTCTCTCTCGTTGCCATTGGACTGCACTGAATGAAATTTACAATGCCTACAACCAATAGATTGCCGCATTCACTCAATCACCCTTTAACCAGCTTCAATACGTTTATAATAGCTGTGTTTGTGGTTGTTTGGGGTTACAGCTATATAGTGAATGTCTAAGCAATATCCCAAAAGTATGAGCGCTGTTGTACTGAATATCAACAAGGCAGTAGTGTTTTCATCCCCCACTTGATCATTTCACATCAAGCTGTTTACTTTTCAAACTGAAATTAGACAGTTAGGCTGTATATTTGTCTTCCACCGGTTGAGATTGTTACAAAAGAAGCCAAACTTCTAAAATTGAAAATTGGCAAGCATTGTGCACATGGAAAACCCAGTCTGGAATAGTGTATGATTTGCTTTCCCATCACTCCAGTCCAGGTTTTGATCAAGCTCCTCTTCGGGGTTTTTTCTGCTCTGAGTCTTCATTAAATGAGAAAATGTGTAAATGGTCTGACTTTCAGCATACTCTATACATTTTACTAAAAACTCTAAACGTGTGATCCCAGTAATGAAGGGGAAAATGGAGCGATGGAGAGGCCACATCCTTCTTTTTATTGATTATCTTCTTTTTATTAATTTTCATTTAATATTAATTTTGATTATGATCACTCATTGAATAAGTATTTAACTCATTAAATTACATAGTCATATTTCTTATGTTAAGCTGTTTGATTTAATAAGTAATGTCATCCATAGAAGTCTCTGTGGATTGACTGTGTGCTTCAAACTAGGCCCCGAGGTCAAACGGAGCCTGGCTCTGTGTCTTTATTATGTCTTCCCTTAGGTCACGATGCGCTGGAGAACCAAGACTCAACCGTGACGTATATGTATAAGATATATTGTCAGTCCAGTTCTAGCCTGTATTTTAATTCATTTTGCCTAAGACTGTATCCAGCCATGCTGATAAGACGCTTGGAGTGAGCTAGTTAGCCTTAAAGTAGACTTTTGATACGTATGTGTGTCTTCTCTGTCTCCCTGAATTGCCCTGTTTGCTATTGAAGAATCATATTTGGCTGTCCGGAAGCTCTGGACGTTTGCTGTGTTGACCAATGGAAAGCTGCTTGATTTGAAAGTCACTGTCCATTATTCCTAATGGCAAGTTCAAATAACCGTAAAACGTAAAAACATGCTTCACGCTGTCTGCACCACTCACATGCCCTTGTCCACGAACAGTGAAATGTCCCAGTACTAATTAGAAGCACTCTTGAAATGACTGGTTTCTTTAGTATGTTTTTATTTTTTTTCTACATTTTTGTTTCCCAATGGACGTTGGGTTCCTTGGGTTACTCGTTTATACGGAATTTACGTAGTCAGACTTTTTTTAATTAACAAAAGTAATGTTTTTTTTTGTTTGTTTGTTTTGTTATTTTAGAAGAAAATATTTGAGTTATTTTGTTTTTGTCATGGCTGACCGCTCTTGTGTTGCCATGTTGAGAGAATTTGTGAATAAGTACAGAGGCATTGTGTGTGCTGTGTGAACCTGATGCTTACACTACAGCTAGACTAAATATGAATATGTATTTACTCATCTCATCTGCACAAAAACAGATTCATTATTCTGCAAAATGCATAAGAACAGTCAAATGCAAACTCAGAATATTATACAACTATAACTTATGTATTTAATCCCATTTTATTTTCTTTGCTACTGACTTTCGATGATCCAATTCAACGATACTAAGCAAAAATGCAATTTTTGTTGTTGCGGAACAATGTTGAATTTTCTTCTCTTGCATCACATTCTTGCCTGAAGCATATTAATTTAAAATTTTTTTGTTAGCAAAAGGGCTTTTTACGGTGGCCGAGCTCAACGTGTTGCAATTTAAAAATAACGCATGCAAACAGAAACAAATGGCTGCAACTTTAAAATAACACATGCAAACAGAAAAAAACGGCTGCAACTTAAAAAAC